>BSBK01007672.1:147500-520000 GCA_027943335.1 Chamaecyparis obtusa | reverse complement strand
ATTGTGATACTTCTAGCAAGCTACTTTGGACCCGGATGGTCCCGAAGTGTGCAAGTCTTTGATCAGAGCATTAAGTATTTCATGTCCTTATTAGAACCCATCCTAGATGGATGAAAGAATGACTTTTAGGTTGCTTACATCATCCTCTATCCCGCACGAATAGAGATAGGATCTGGATGACCCATTTACTTTCCCAGGACTGAAGAGCCTGGAATGACTAAGTGGAAATTTCTTCTCGAATGGACACATTTAAAATTTATCTCTTAAGAAATCAATGATTAACTTTATTAAGTAAACAAAAAAAAAAAATATCCTTGTATTCAAAGATGATATTCTATTGACTACTTCTAGTTTTTCTTTTATTTTTAATTCTTAGGGCAGGTTGGTCCTTGCAAGTCTCTTCATTCAATGTTGTGGCAGCTATCATTTAAAATATGTCCACAATTTTCTTGTCAAAAGAGATTTTATTTTGTATATCAATTACTCTAAATTTGGAGGAGGGTTTTATTCCCATTGGATTTTCCTTCTTTCCTTGCATTAGATTTTAACATACTTAATTATCCTTAAGGGGGGTGTTAGTACAACCTTTGACTAGCATTATTGATAGTGTAACTGTCCATGATTTACTGTGAGACTGTAGTTGGATGCACTCAAGAAATGATGCATCTTTATGTATTCATTATTTACAATGCAACTGTAGTTCTGTGCTAGCTTGAATTTAATGCTCATCTTTAATGCTAAGCTAACCAAGGAGAATAATAGTTCACTCTTTGCTTCATTAGTTTTGTTCCACGTTTGGTCCATGATTTATTTTAGCATTGGTTATATCTTTGCATATTTATACATCTTGTATATTGTACAATGATTAATAGAATTTTATTTTGAGCAACACTATTTTTTTTTTCAATTTTGCAAGTTTTGCTTCCTTTTTCTTAGCTAGATATATGCAACTCTAGCTGTAAAATTCTACATAGACCACTTCCCACATAATTTTATGATTTAATTACAGCTAAAACAATATGGCTATTAAATTCATATTCTCCTAAGTCAGTTTTTCATTAAGATATCATGTCATATCATGTCATATATATATATATCTATATATATATATATATATATATATATATATATAGTCTGGACTGCAATTAAAATGCTCCAAAAAAGAAAAATTCTAGCAATACAATATAGTTTTAGTTATTGACCAGATGGTACGTTTTACAGTTCAAATTGAGACGTTTTTAGCCAAAAAATCAATCCCCTCTGCTCGAAAACATTAGGCTGGTGTATTTTTGTGATTTCAAACATCTTTGTTCTATATATAGTTTTTTACTTTTTACATTCAAATTTTACCGCATTTTTATTTGATAGTACATATCCGAGGCATGATATATGTGTTGAGGAGTTGAACAATATTTTGCAATAATATATAGATAAATAAATGAACAGTTACATAAATAGATAAATGGGTTCCAAAAGAAATTGAAATAAAAGAAGACGCGATTAATTTTTTTGATACATGTGAAACTCTAAGGGTTTCCAAAAATAAAAGGGGTTATAATTTATTGAACATTTTTATATATGGATAGAGTAAGTAGATGTTAATTGATTTTGAAGTATATGTTAGGAGCAATTGTGAATGGAGCATTATAAAAGAATTTTGATATTGAAAATGTTCTTGAGTATTACAAAAAAATAGTTTCATATTACATAATTCAATGTTTCAAAATTGTATTCAAATCATTTCAAACATTTATGGATCAGAACTCTAATCAAAGCAAGGTAGTTTTCTTGTCCTTCAAAAAGTTTGGATGAATGAGTCTCAACTCTTTTTACTCAATTAAAATTATATGAAGGTCATCATGTTTATGCACATTTGCATCACTAGTCATATGAAGAGAAGAAGCAACATGAATCTTATGGATAAGTGAAGTGGTCTAAGATATGATGATACGTAATAAAAAGATCTAGCAAAGAGAACAAGAGATCGCACATATGATTGTATAACATCTTCATCCATAAGATAAAAATATATTAGAATGTTGCGAAAGACCAAATCATAAACTCTAGAGCATAGAATTATATTTATAGCATATATATGAATAGAAGCTAAGACAAATAGAGTATAAATATACATGATAAAACATTTAGCAATGATTGTAAACAAGTGTGAGTGAGTAAGGAGGAGTTGGGTCTACAACCTGTTAAGAAGTGAGTGAGTAGGGAGAGATATAATTCCTAAACACTAATAATTATAAAAGTTAATGACTAAATCAAATAAGAGGAATACAAGTAAGTTCCTAAAATGAAATTCTCAAAGTGTAACAGTATATGAGCTACAAAACTATGAGACAAAAATAACCATTTCCAAATCTTAATACAAGTTAATTAGACAAAATGAATAAAACTATACAACTATTTTTTTAATATTTTGACCATTTTTCTATCTTGCACACTAATATTATTTGAAAATATAATAAATAATAAAAATTTACAACTAAAAATAAAGAATGAATCAATGTAAACATTTAGGACTTCTGAAAAAAATTGACGTCCATTCTCATGTCTGGTGAGTTGTCAATTCAATAGTTTAGAAAATAAAATATGTTAAATATATTACAGATGTGTCAGAAGTAAAAAATAAAAACCAAAATGGGAAACTGCAGTCCCTTCTCGTCTCCTCACCTCCCGCGTCAGTGAGGGCAGTGAAAAAGTATTGGTGGGTCCACAAACAGGTCGAATTGAGCCCGCCCACAAAACAACGCGTTTTCAGCAGCACATGTCCAGCCTGGTGATCATTCATAGTCCACGTCAGCCTCGTGACCCTCAGAGTTGTCGGGAACGTTCCAAGTTACGGTTGTAGATTCTTTAAATCCTGGACTGAGTGTCCCTTTGTGCATATGTGGAATGGGTTACCCTGTCAAGTTATATTATATTTTTAACTTTGATGGGTAGTGTGATTGAAATGTTTTTTAAAAATATTATATCAGAATTGAGTTGTGATTTTTGAAGTCAGATAAATTGATTTATATTTCATGAATAGAGGTTAACATGAATTCAAAATCTGATGTGAATGAATTAAATTGTTCACTTTAATATCTTTGATTTTGATGATGGATAATAAAATTATTGAAAATTTAATAAAATAACATGATATTGTATCATTATTCAATTGTAAGGGTTTTAAAGTCAAATAGATTGATCCAAAAGTTAACATGAATTCAAATTTAAAATTGATTAAATTGTTAAGATTTATGTCTTGAATTTTGATGGTAGACAAGGAACGTAATTAAAAATTAAATAAATAATAATAATATTGTATCATAATTCAATTGAAAGGGTTCAAAATCATATAAATTAACTTATATTTCATGAATAGAAATTAACATAAATCCATCACTTAAAAACTGTAAAGCTAAATCTTGAATCTTTTTCCATATTAAGAATTAAAAATTCAATTTTGAATCTCTTCATATTTAAAATCTATCTATTAAAATCTTTGTATTAAGATTGAATCTTTTCAATCTCCCTATTTATCTAATAAAAAATAATATCATGAAATCACTTTTTTTTTAATATTTTCATATTAGTAGTAAATCTTGAACATAATTCAAAGCATTGATTATAAAATAAAAGAATTCTTTGTAGAACAATACAAGCCAATCAGCCTCTATTGTACGATACTCAAGACAACACGCAAAGTAGTAAAGATAAAATAAAGACAAGATGTGTACTCGAACCTCATCCTTGCATTACAAGTAGGTTTTCCAAGAACATGAACTATATCAGGTTGTCGTTCACTTGACCTCTCATCTCAATCTCCTTATACAACACAATTTGTTCTTCCTTAATTCCAAATGGGGGGAATTGAATCATCTTTAGAATTAAAAAAATACAAGAATGACATCGTTATCAAGCAGCAAGAAAACATGGGTATAGGACCAAATATCAATAAGAGCAGGGGAAATGCAAAATAATAAGCCATAAGTCCCAATGACCAAAAATTATTCCCCCTGATAACAACGTTCTCTACATAATGTACAGGCATAGAGGAACCAAGAGTGCCTGATGAGAAAGCTGACATGAATATAATAAGGGATGCACTCACCATGGGTCATGAAGGCTGTCAAAAAAAAGAACATTAGGGTTGCATATTTGATAGAAGCAGTCTTAAGGCTTTGTCTCCATAGATTATCGCATTCAAATTGTAAAAAGAAATAAACTACACCTTAAAAATAATAATGTACCTAGCGAAACAACCTTGTCAAATTCTAGTTCAATAACAAGGCACCACAATCAATACATAAGAAATTCAAGTAAATCTTAACTAGAATGGAGGCTAATACTTCAAAAAAATTACATTTAAATTTAGAATGTTGCCAATCATAATTTAAAAATCAATTCACTAAAATAGAATCCCTATTTTAACAAATTTTAATAAATATATGTTAAAAGAATATCAAAACTAGAATGGAGGCTAATACTTTAAAAAATTAAATTTAAAATTAGAATGTTGCTAATCATAATTAAAAAATCAGTTCACTAAAATATAATGTAATCACTATTTTAACAAATTTTACTAAATATATGTTAAAAGAATATCAAAGTGAATAAATTTTAATTTAGAAGCCTACTAAAATTTAAGAATTTTTAATTGTTCACAATGACAATAAATTTAATTTTAGAAGCTTACTAAAATTTACATATTGTTAATTATTGGAAATGGTAATAAAATTTTCTCTAGAAATTTGTATTAATTTGATAATAGTTTTACTTTAATTATTTAAATTTATCTTCAATTTGCTTTTAGTTTTTCTATTTTACATTCTCCTTATATTAGAAAAATGAAATTTGTGGTTTACATTTTTCCTATCAACTATATCAGATTTTTCATATAAAAAATTAATCAATATTTTAATTTTTTTCCTATGTTTCAAATAAATTAAATAGATATGTATTATGTTTCTATATTGAAATAATTATTTTATATTTCTAAATTTTAATTATATAAATGTGCAATTCTCCACAATTCAACATTAAATAAAATAACTAAAAGTAATAGACAAAAAAAATAATGCCTCAAGCATAAACTTTTAAAATGTACAAAGATTAAATAACACATCAAAATTAATAGCATATTTATTGATATCATTGAATCATTGTGGTCTACAAATGGAGCATATACAATAAAAAATATCTATCTAAAATTTTAATATAGGGGAAATAAACTTTTATAGGGTATAAAATAAGTTGGATTAGAAAAAATTAAAAATAGAAATGTATTTAAAATATGTTAAAGTAAATAAATATTTAATGGGATTCAATGATAGTTACAAGAGAAATATTTTATTTAGGTTACATTATTTTATGTTAAATTAAAGTAAGGATATAATTAAGGATATAGCTCAATGATATAGTTTAATATGAGTTAGGGTGTAATTAGGTCCATGATACAATGCCAACCCTAACCATGATATTAATTTTACATCTAACCCTAATCCTAATTTATCTCTAGACCTAATTACAACCTTAACCCTATACATAATCCAAATTCTACCTATTAACTTGACTTAACACAAATGACAATTCTAACCCTAACCCTAACCCTAACCCTCAATCATAACCCCAACTCTAATAACCATAATTCTAACAATGATGTAGAAAATTTTACTCTAACCATAATCTAGGTAACAATAACCCTAATCCTAACCATAACAAAAAATTTAAGCCTAATGAAAAGACTAATCCTTACCCTAACAAAAATCATAACCCTAAGCTTGACCCCTAATTTAAAACTCTAACCCTACCCATAGAAACCATAATATAAAAGCTTACCTTAACCATAATCCTAACCCCAAACCTTAAGCCACAAATTAAACCCCAACCCTATCTATATTCCTTACCCAAAGAATGAATCTAACCTTAATCAAAACTATTATCCTAATCCTAACCCTAACCCTAACCCTAATCAAAATCATAATCCTAACCATGATGTAAACCCTTGCGTAAATGATAATTTTATCCTAAACCCTAAACCATAATCTTGATTATAATCTTGAATTTTAATCCTAATAACCATAATACTAACCATGATGTACATTCTTATCATGGGCCATAATCCTAAGCCTAACCAAATAACCTAACCATAATCCTGATTATAAATACTAATTATATTATTTTATTTGAAACTTATAACACTAAACTTTAACACTAAACCCTAACCCTAATATTAACCCTAGCCATAATCTTAAACCTAAACCAAATCCTAATCGTAATGCTAATCTTAACCTCAATCCTAAACTTGACCCTAACCCTAAACCAAACCATAGCTTGACCAAATATAAATCTTTACCTTTCACCTAATTATAATTCCAATCCCAACCCTAATAGTAACCAACCTTGCCCTTAACACTTATCAAAACCCTATTCCTAACCTAAAACCTATTATAATTATAATCAGAACCCTAACCCTAACTATAATTCTCCTCATAATCATAGCCATAAACTCAACCTTAACGCTAAGCCCTAGCTCTAATTATAATAATAAATTTAAACCAAACTCTAACCTAACGATAATGTTGAATGCTAACCCTAATCAAATTAATTAATTCAATGTGTTTATCAATCCTTAGATATAATCCCTTTATATGCTTACAAACAGTAATATGCAAAATCTTTACAAGTACTTACAAAGTTATGCTTCTTACGAATAGTAAAATACAAAATCTTTGCAGGTTTGCACAAATTAGTGCTTCAAAATGGTAACATACAGAACCATTGGAGATTTTTTTCAGAACATAAATTAGCTTTGACATACTATTCAAATGATCTTGGAATTTACCAGATAAAGTTCGAATTTTCCAAATCTGTGTGTAAAAAGTGGTTTATGTCCCCAACTGTGATTGAGTGATTTGAGAACGTAGGTCACTGAAACCCCGCTTTTATATACCCACGCTAAGTCTGTTCTTCACTGAAAAATCAAAGCTTTTTACTTTCTGCAATGACTAAAGTCTGTTTTGGTCTCTCCCACAGGCGCCCGAAACTTATCACCATCGCCATTCTTACTAAACGAATAAAAAGAGGGGCTACTGCCCCCATTATTCTTTAACCGATCCGTATTCCCATCAAAATCTCTCAAGAACCCAAAAATCCTACTGTTGAAAAACCCCCATACAAATCAAACCCACCCCGCTTCTTGGTTGCGGGAGGAAAATAGGCCATTTGAGCTTGCATATCTTCTCCCCAGAGAATTCAAGCAATGGCGGAATCACTAACCAGCAGACAATGTGATATGTAGCTATGAACAGGCAATGACCTAATTTAGAGGTCTAGAAATGAATTTAACCAAACAAAAATGAAACGGAAACTCAAAAGGAAATCTCCAAAACAGAATGGTGGTTGAGAGATTCGATCCACCTAACCAGATGAAAGAAAAATCTAAGAACTCCCAAGAAAAAATCCGAGCAGTTCATTTCCATGATCCTTCATTGAAACTTTCAAAGTCTCTAGTGGCTCTACATTTTCATTGAGATCTGCAACAAACAAGCAAAAAGTAACATGTAAAGAAACAACATCGGGGAAAACATCCACACAGTTTTACGTGTAAACACAGTTTTAACTGGGATGATTAACACGCGAGACAATGCGGTTTTCTTCGGCGTGACTGACAAGACAAAAGAAAAACCGATGACAAACAATCTGAAAGCGTTTTTCGAGCCTGAGAGTGAGACAATTCCGAGCGTGAGAAATTTCTGGTTGCAAGCAACCTCAAAGCGGAAGCCTATCGGCTAAAAATATTACCAAGAAACTCCAATTTATTTTTTATGATTGAATCATCTCAACAAGGATTGTTGATGAAGGATCTTGCAGATATTAGTTCCAAGTTGCATTCATGTATGCAAGGAATTCTGTACAATAAAGATAGATTTGTTTCAAGGCACAGGCTAAGCTCCTACAAAACATATCAAAGATAAAAATAATGTCAAACTTTTTTTTCAGATTTGTGAAAACACGGTAATTTTTTTACAATTTTTTTGTTGTTTTCGACCACAAAATGTACAGATCATGAAAAACAGATAATGAAAATTTCACAAAAAATCTGTTGTATTTTCTAATTTTTGAAATTTGGTCAATAGTAATTTTGTAAAGAGCTTAGCCATATCCTTATTTTAACCTGAAAATATAGTATTCAGCTGCTTCTCATTCAAACTTTATTGAAAAGAATTTTTGGTACCATTTACGATGAAAGCTAAACAGTTAACTACTTTTTGTCTAGTGTCGTGACAAGTCTCTTAAACTTTGGATTGGTAGCATTGAATTGTTCAAACTTATCGAGAATGAGAGACGTAAGCATTGAACTTTTCAATAACTTCTTTCTTAGAAACGAGGATTGTCTATGAGGATCGGTGGCATTGAATATTTCCAGCTCAGCATTTCGTGCAGAGAGACAAAAATTTGGCAATGACAAGATATATAATATAATAAAAAGTTTTACGCGGGTCAATAATTCGTATAAAGGGATGCATGGGTCATTCTTGCCGTCCTCTCGGTCAAATAATTTATTCATGGACTACGATAGGAGAAATATTATAAAAGATATTGAAAACGATTATCAATGGAGTATGAATTTTTTGATTAAAATATTATCTAAGTATAATTATATTAATATTTTAAATCATATTGAAATTTATCAATAATAGATGGAGGATCACAAGAAAAGATACACATAATTAAGTGAAAATGAAATCTTTTTATAGTCTATAATGTTAAGTGACCTAGTTTGGGTCAATTAATATGAAACTCAATTTCTTGGGGTCACTCTCACAATCATATAAAAATATACATAGTTCACTTAATAAAGTTGGTCCTTTTCATCTTAAGCTTAAAATAATTACCAATGAAGTATGACATTTTGGATTGGAATCTCATCTAGATGAGTAAATTAACATTTTAAGTAGCAACAAAAAAACATTTACTATTAGGAGGAAAAAGGCTCTACAATTTTTTGCATGAACAATTTCTTCAAATTTATATCTTCAAAGTGAGTTTGAGGCATGACAGTCATGGAGGGGAGCTAGTGGAGGAGCACCTGAGAGTCAAAAGAACACAATGAGGGTCACCTGGCAATCCAAGAGCTAATGAAGTATAATAAGACCTATAAGGTCATTTTGTGATGCAACTATGGCCATTAATGTCATTTGAATGTAATTTGAATCAAAATGTGTCAATGTATTCAAAGGTGCCAAGGTTGGCTAATAGGGCTAATGTAAGGTTTGAAGGGTAGAAGTATGGAATTTCTTATGTTTTATGTTTGTAAGGTCTTACTATGACCATTTGAATGTAAAAGGGTAATATCCAAGTATGAAGAATATGTAAGTTGTCAAGTTGACAACTTTTTTGTCAACTTGACAACATAAACTAATGTAATCAGACTGAGTAACAAAATGGTTATGGTTGGTTCAGGGCAATTAAGGAGGCTAATTACAGTTTTAACAGTTGATATGAAACTTTAAAGGATGTAAAAGCCCGAAAATGTCTAGAGAAGTCGATGTATGATGATTTAGATCAATAAAAGTGAGTTTTATGCATGTCTTAGTTGTGTTTGTATGTTGGTCAATCTGATTACATGTGTTATCTCGTGTTAGAGACTTAATGTTTTGATCCATAATTCATTAGATTTGATGGAGGCTTGAATACACTACATTTTGGTTTTTATTTCATTTGATTTCATTTTGTATCGAACAAGATATTCCAATTTGTGTGTAGACTAGTAAACTGTCACCTAGGATAAATCATGAACTTTGTAAGCTATAGAAGTGTCTTGTTTAATGAGCATTCAACCTTGAAACCTTGGAGAATGGGAGAAGGGGGTATGTACTTTATTCCTCCTTGTATGCAAAGTCCATGCAACAACTGACATGTGCTTCTAATGAGAAAAGCAATGAATGTTTTCTCAATCCGAGACAGGACAATGATATGCTGTTGAAGTTGTGGTTTTATTTATGCGGGGTGATTTCAATGTGGAAGTTGGTTTAGGGATGTGTAGGGGTAAGCCTTAAATGTATTCTAGGGATTAAAGGAAGAATGAATACATTGTGGTGAATGTTTTTATGGCTGTTTCACAGAATAGGTGCTTGACTATCACAGTTGACAATGATTGGATTAAATGCTTTTCTAGAGTTGGCATGAAGGTTGATTCAGGGAATTAGGTGTTGAATGTGATGAGTAGAGATTCATTCATGGCATGTGAGGTTGAGAGTCTGGTGTATGAAAGGTTGATCCAAGACAAGGATCTGTAGAAGGGAAGGTTTGTAGAGAGTTTGTGAAGGGGAATAGTCACAGTAGTTGTCAATGTGTTGACAATGGCACTAATACATATGGGGTCATTTTTTGATGAACATTTTCGATTTCTTTTGGTTTGTGGAATTTTTTATTAAAAAAAAATCTCACTCGCATTTGTCAAAATTTTGACACTAACTCATTTTGGTGCATTTTTTGACAAACATTTTCAACGAGCTATGGGATTTCTTTTGCTTTGTCATATTTTACAAAGAAAATTTGATTTTTTTAAAAACATGGCTCGTGTTCATCGAAATTCTAATGATAAAATAAGTTTTTTTTTTTTTTTAAGTAATATATGGGAAGGCACATTTGAAAAAATTAGTCAAAGGCATAGTTGATGCAGAGGTGCACATGTTAGGTGAGTTCAATAGGAAAGCCTTCAAAAAAAATTCTTAGATATTTATCCATTGATGCTCTATCCTATTAGGGTTTCAAAGATATTTATCCATTGATGCTCTAAAACCTTTTGTTTTTCTACACACTCTGATAACAACATCTCTAATCATTATTTCATGCATCTCTAACCTAACTCTACTATTTTTTCTTCATGACATTGAATGTGTGTTTCTTAGAAACTTCATAGTGCATAATATGTGGGCACAGATAGGGAGAACACTAGAATATATTTGGGTGTAATCAATCTTATCCTATCCTAAATTCTCTCATACTCTCTCGTCAATATTATATTAGACATCCCCTACTTCTACTAGTGGTATGGTCCCTATCCTATAATCCTCTACCCTTGATACTTGTACTTTCAGAGGCTATCTTAATGTCTGTACCTATCCATGTTCATGTCTTTGTACCCATGATGTTGCAACTGTCCTAGCTCTCTTGGCCCGTGGGGTTGTTTGTATCCATACCTTTGACGCCCTTTCCATTGAGGACTCCCCTCTACTATCACACCCATCACCCACATCATCATCATTTCTCCCTACTCCTCTACCATCTCACCCTCTTTAGGCTACTCATCATCTGCAACATGTCCTAGATCTATCAACCACACTAAATTGTGCACTTCCCACCATACTGCATATGTTAGCATAGCTAGGGCATGATTTGATGCATGTGCATACCCTATTCCAAAGCTCCCATTTTGGCATAGGTAGGGAGGACACTAGTAAAGAATTTGGCTTTATCCTTTTCGATTGCATTAGTATTAAAGTTTCTAAAGCCTTTTCAATAAATCAATTTTTTAAAAATCTTACAATCATTACATTACATGAAATGAAATCTTGGAGGTGCTTGAACCCTCAAAGACCTTACTAACAGGCCACACTATATTGTGATAGGAAATAAGCCATCAACACTTCCCCTCAACTACATTGGAAGGTCTGCACCTTGAATACAATGGGGAGTTTATCTTATAGAATCCATTTCTAATTTTTTACAAATGCATGACTCATAGATAACCTCATTATCTATTCCAGAGTATTTTATAATAGACATTGAAATCAAATCTCTTACAACATATTGTTAGTAAGAGAGTATTGGAGAATCTTTTTGGTTTTAAATGTGTTAAAATATTTAGAAAAATTTAGTTTTAGAATATTTTTGGATGAATTTTATAGAGAGAAACCAAGTCTCTCCATCCTTTTGTCCCATATTATTATTCTTGGTTTCTTACCTTGATTTATGTACAATGTTGAATGATGTTTGGACATTATAAAACTGAGATTATGTTTCAAGAGTGATTTTCAATGATGTCTTAAGTTCAACAATCCAACAATCCAATGGGTGAGAGTTATTTGACTAAGTGACATGAAAAATTTATATTGTATATTTAAAATAAATCAAGTGTAAGTTAGTGACATGTTTAGAGTTTTACTTAAACTCTGTATAAAATGCCACCTTCAAGTAAAGTTGTTGAATGTCACTTGGATACGTATCCCCATCAGATTGTAATGGGAATTCATACTCAATTTTTCAAACCTCTACCTTCATAGAATTGTGCAGACACACCTTACCTCCCTTTGACATCCTTGTCATCATTAAAGATTAATTTTACATATAACATAAGACCATTACTAGTCATGTCTGTTATGTTCAATTCAGAACTTGATTGTATATGGGTTCATATCTATAAAAATATTACCAAGAAACCCCAATTTCTTTTTAATGATTGAATCATCTCAACAAGGATTGTTGATGAAGGATCTCGCAAATATTAGTTCCAAGTTGCATCCATGCATGCAAGGAATTGTGTACAATAAAGATGGATTTGTTTCAAGGCATGGGCTAAGCTCCTACAAAACACACCAAAGATAAAAAATAATGTCAAACTTTTTTTTTCAGATTCGCGAAAACACGGTGATTTTTTTGTGGTTTTCGACCACAAAATGTACAGATCATGAAAAACAGATAATGAAAATTTCACGAAAAATCTATTGTATTTTCTAATTTTTGAAATTTGATCAATAATAATTTTGTAAAGAGCTTAGCCATATCCTTATTTTAACCTGAAAATATAGTATTCAGCTGCTTCTCATTCTCACTTTATTTAAAAGAATTTTTCGTACCATTTACGATGAAAGCTAAACAGTTAATTACTTTTTGTCTAGTGTCGTGACAAGTCTCTTAAACGTGGATTGGTACCATTGAATTTTTCAAACTTATCGAGAATGAGAGACGTAAGCATTGAACTTTTCAATAACTTAGAAACTAGGATTGTCTATGAGGATTGGTGGCATTGAATATTTCCAGCTTAGCATTTCGTGCAGAGAGACAAAAATGGCATTTCAATGGGGATGGTGATGTGTATGGAATTGACCTCAGAAACAACCGAGGGAGAAATACAATTTTTTTAATTTTTGAAAGTCTCCATTAGCGTGTTTAAATACTTCTAAAATGCTGCAAAGTCGCGTGGAGTCACATCACGTCAATTTAATATATAAGTCCGTTTGTCCGCTTTTGTAAATTTGGCAATGACCAGATATATAATATAACAAAAAGTTTTACGCGGGTCAATAATTCGTATGAAAGTATGCGTGGGTCATTCTTGCCGTCCTTATCCCTCAAATAATTTATCCATGGACTACGATAGGAGAAATATTATAAAAGATATTGAAAACGATTATCAATGGAGTATGATTATTTTGATTAAAATATTATCTAAGTATAATTATATTAATATTTTAAATCATATTGAAATTTATCAATAATAGATGGAGTATCACAAGAAAAGATGCACATAATTAAGTGAAATGAAATCTTTTATAGTCTATAATGTCAAGCGACCTAGTTTGGGTCAATTAATAAGGAACTCAATTTCTTTGGCTCACTCTCATAATCATATAAAACTATACATAGTTCACTTCATAAAGTTGGTCTTTTTATTCTTAAGCTTAAAATAATTACCAATGAAGTATGACATTTTGGATTGGAATCTCATCTAGATGAGTAAATTAACATTTTAAGTAGAAAAAAAAGAACATTTACTATTAGGAGGAAAAAGGCTCTACAAATTTTCATATGAACAATTTTTTCAAATTTATATCTTCAAAGTGAGTTTGAGACATGACAGTCATGGAGGGGAGCTGGTGTAGGACCACCTGAGAGTCAAAAGAACACAATGAGGGTCCCCTGGTGATCCAAGAGATAATGAAGTATAATAAGACCTATAAGGTCATTTTCGGTGTAACTATGGCCATTAATGCCATTTGAATGTAATTTGAATCAAAATGTGTCAATGTATTCAAAGATGCCAATGTTTTCTAATAGGGCTAATGTAAGGGTTTGAAGCGTAGAAGTATGGATTTTCTTATGTTTTATGTTTGTAAGGTCTTACTATGACCATTTGAATGTAAAAGAGCAATATCCAAGTATGAAGAATATGTAAGTTGTCGAGTTGACAACTTTTTTGTCAACTTGACAACATAAACTAATGTAATCAGAGTGAGTAACAAAATGGTTATGGTCGATTCAGGGCAATTAGGGAGGTTAATTGCACTTTGAGCAGTTGATATGAAACTTTAAAGGATGTAAAAGCCTGAAAATGTCTAGAGAAGTCGATGCATGAAGATTTAGAACAATAAAAGTGAGTTTTATGTATATCTCAGTTGTGTTTCTATGTTAGTCAATCTAATTACATGTGTTATCTCATGTTAGAGACTTAATGTTTTGAACCATAATTCATTGGATTTGATGGAGGCTTGAATACAATACAATTTGGTTTAAATTATTTCATTTGATTTCATTTGTATCAGACAAGATATTCCAATTTGTGTGTAGACTAATAAATCCTCACCTAGGATAAATCATGAATTTTGTAAGTTGTAGAAGTCTCTTGTTTAACGCGCATTCAACCCTCCAACCTTGGAAGATGGGAGAAGGGGGTTTGTACTTTATTCCTCCTTGTATGCAAAGTCTATGCAACAACTGAAATGTGGTTACATTCAACAATTGATATGTGCTTCTAATGAAGAAAAGTAGTGAATGTTGTCTCAATCTTTGACAAGACAATGATATGGTGTTGAGGTTGTGGTTTTGTTTATGCAAGGTGATTTCAATGTAGAAGTTGGTTTAGGAATGTGTAGGGGTGAGCCTTAATTGTATTCTAGGGATTAAAGGTAGAATGAATACATTGTGGTGAATGTTTTTATGGTTGTCTCAGAGAATAGGTGCTTGACTGCCACAATTGACAATGATTGGATTCAGTGCTTTTCTTGAGTTGGCATGAAGGTTGATATGGGGAATTAGGTGTTGAATGTGATGAGTAGAGGGTCATTCATGGTATGTGAGGTTGAGAGTCTGGTGTATGAAACGTTGATCCAAGACAAGGATCTGTAGAAGGGAAGGTTTGTTGAGAGTTTGTAAAGGGGGATAGTCACATTAGTTGTGAATGTGTTGACAGTGGAACTAATACATCTGGGGTTATTTTTCGATGAACATTTTCAATTTCTTTTGGTTTGTGGAAAAAAATAATTTTTTTAAAAATCTCGCCTGCATTCATCAGAATTCCAACACTAACTCATTTGGGTGCATTGTTTGACAAACATTTCTAACAAGCTATGAGATTTCTTTTGATTTTTCATATTTTATAAGGAAAATTTGAATTTTTTAAACATGGCCCGTGTTCATCGAAATTGTGATGATAAAAGAAATTTAAAAAAAAATAAAAATTAATGTATGAGATAGGCACATTCAAAAAAAATGGTTAGAGACATAGTCGACGCAGAGGTGCACATGCTAGGTGAGTTCAATAGGAAAGCCTTCAAAAAAATTTCTTAGATATTTATCTATCGATGCTCTATCGTATCAAGGTTTCATACATATTTATCCATTGATGCTCTAAAACCTTGTGTTTTTCTACACACTAATAAAATTGCATCTCTAATCATTATTTCATGCATCTCTAACCTATCTCTACTATTTTTTCTTCATGACATTGAATGTGTGTTTCTTAAAAACTTCATGGTGCATAATATGTGGGCACATATAGGGAGAAGACTAGAAAATATTTGGGTGTAATCAATCTTATCCTATCCTAAATTCTCTCATACTCTCTCGTTAAGATCATATCAGACACCCCCTACTTCTGCTAGTGGTATGGTCCCTATCCTATGATCCTCTACCCTTGATACTTGTACTTTCATAGCCTATCTCAATGCATGTACCTATCCATGTTCATGTCTCTGTACCCATGTTGTTACAACTGTCCTAGCTCTCTTGGCTTGTGGGGTTGTTTGTCTCCATACCCTGAATGTCCTTGCCATTGAGGACTTCCCTCCACTATCACACCCATCACCCCCATCATCATCATTTCTCTCTTCTCCTCAGCCATCTCACCCTCCTTAGGCTACCCATCCTCTACAACATGTCCTAGATCTATCAACCACACTAATTTGTGCACTTCCCACTTTATTGCATATGTTAGCAAAGGTGGGGCATAATTTGATGCATGCACATACCCTATTCCAAAGCTCCCATTTTGGCATAGGTAGGGAGGACACTAGCAAATAATTTGGCTTTATCATTTCCAATTGCATTATTTTTAAAGTTTCTAAAGCCTTTTCAATAAATCAATTTTTTAAAACTCTTGTTATCATTACATTACATGAAATGACATCTTTTTGAGGTTCTTGAACTCTCAAAGACCTTACTAATGGGCCACCCTATATTGTGATAGGAAATAAGCCATCAAAACTTCCCCTCAACCACATTGGAAGGTTTGCACCTTGAATCCAATGGGGAGTTTACCATATAGATTCCATTTCTAATTGTTCACAAATACATGAATTATAGATAACCTCATTATCTATTCGAATTTATTTTATAATTGACAATGAAATCAAATCTCTCACAGCATATGATGTTGGTTCAAACAAGAAACCCTACCATGCATTTAGTTCACGCATACAGCTCCCTTCAATAGATTTCCCTTGCCTTCATTTGATTCATATCCATCTCCATGAAACTTGAGTGTTTCTTAATCTATTAATTATTTTTTAACTCAAATGAATTATTGTTCACATTGTCCTCTTAAGAATATTGCTAATTTATTAAATTTATGTTTCTCTAGGCATGAGGTTTTGACATTCTTCTTTAGAAAACCATTGTTCTTTGAGAAGATGTTATTTATTTATAAATTTCTAGTCTTGGCAATCAAGAGTGTTGTTTCCTTAATGAAATATGTTGGCTCTTGACTTTGTTGTTGCACATTCATCTAAAAGTTTTCTATTCTTTTGGAAACTTGCTATTTGCAGTGATTTATTTCTTTCCTTTTTTACAGGCATTAATGGGGCATAAAAACCTTAACCCAAACCAAGGAGGAAGTTGAAACTTAAGTTTCTCTTGTGGGGTTAAGTCAATAAAATACTTCCCTCCAATTATTGAAATAAACTTCACTTTCACGCTTTTTGAATTTCACATAGTGTAAAACTTATTTTTTTCTTTAAGACTTTGAATCTCACCAACCAATATAGTGAAATAAACTTAACCTTTTAATATGGGAGCATCCTTAATTTACTTGACTATCATAGATTAAAGAATTTTTAAGTGACCTTTTTAAACCATTTTTAAATACACGAAACCCACTTAGAAAAGTCTAGGATTCACTTTAAACAAATTTTCCCATGAGAGGTAAAGTAGGCAACAATGACTATTTTGACTACTATGTGTCACACAGTGCTTCATAAATTTCTATTACAACTACATTTCCATGTAATCTTTAGCTTCCCATGAGAACCAAAGCAAAATCCCATACCTAGCCCGCTTTAGTCATAACTATGTTCATCCAAATGACATGATTCCTCTACTCTTTCATCTTCTTTGATTGCTATGTTACACTTATATGCTTTTCCATTATATATCAATATTTTACAATTGGAAACCTATTGGAATGTTTAGGACTATGAATTATATTTCCAAAAGGTCCATTTTAATTATTTTTATGGAATATTAAGAAAGATATGGCCATTTTCATGACTACAGGTCCAATTTTCTCTTACCCCAACTGATATTGATAGCCAAACTAATATTGAACCAAGCAATGAAAGGTATGTAGAAGTATTGGATCAATTTTTATATTGTCATTGATGTCAAGCCTATTGAATTACTAATTTATGCAAGTTTCCATATCAATATGAAATATGTGGTGTTAAGTAAAGAAATGGTTGGTAAAGATAGAAGATGAAATGAAGAAGTGATGTTAAGTATGTGAGCTTAAACAGGCAATTAATGAATCAGTCTATGACAAGGTAATATTGATTTGATTGTTTTACATGACTTGATGAAGTGTTAGAATGATGCACGGTTATATTTGTCGGTAATAAAGGATTAAAGTTGTGAAATGAAAAGACAATGAATCAATGTGTGCTACTTAGCTGGAAATGGTTGTTGGTAAGTAAAGATATTGGTCAAATATAGTTAACTGAGAATTTGATAACCGAGGAAGATGTTAACCAAGTGAATGATAACTGAGACAGTAGACTTAATCAAGAAGATGAAGTTTGTCAGCTAAACAAGAAATCAATTAAAAGACAACATCAAGTGAGAATTTGGATTGATCTAGAAGATTCTAAGGAAGGAATGAAGTCAATTAATGAAATCAATGGATCAAAAATGTTAGGTATAGATAAAGGGTAAAGATTTAATGATTGGTTTGAGATCCAAGAAAAGTTCAAGTTCCAAGGTGAAGATACAACTAGCAAGATTCATAAAACATGTTACCAAGCTACAAATACATTGAATTTTAATTGAGATTCGATCGAATGGATGAGATTAATTAAAGGAAACCCTAATGAATAGGATTAAGAGGAAAAAATTTCTATATAAAGGATAATCAAGATGGTAATATTTATGTTTTACTAATAGTTAGTGGAGATAGTTGAACAAGTATAGAAGGGTACATTGAGAAGAACATAGTTGAAGAAAAGTGTGAATCATGTGAAGAAAAGTAATGAGATGAAGAGTGAGTGTTGATCATCTAGAAAAGAAGATTTTGAAAAATAAAAATGAGAGGAAAGGAGATCTGAACAAGGAAAGGTAGTTGCATATTTTATCATGTCATTTCACTATTACTCTCTAACCATTGTAGCATAAAATCTCTTAACCGAGTGGATTTAAGAGTCCTATTTCTATATCCTTTGTAAGGTGGAATTATAATGAATGTGCTAAGTCCTCTAATAAGGAAACTCATTATGACATGACAGATCTAGTTGATCTTTGGTGAAAATACCCTAATAGGGTCACATCTAGTAAATGTGTTGTTTAATCTTTAACAAGATTGGCTCTTAACTAAGCTCACTTCAGAGGAGTGAATTATTTTATGGGTGATAATTCCCACAATAATTTTTACCCAAATTGGGTTTCTACATTAAAACTAGAGTTAATGTGTGATTGAATGTTTTGCATGTTATTTATTGTTTTCATATGCATACCGCTAGGGTCAGTTGAATGCTTAAATCTAATTATTAAGATTAGTTGCTAAAAAGGTTTTTAAGGTTGAAAATTTTTAAGAGACCTAAGATAACTGATTCACGCCCCCCTCTCAGTTATCCAACAATTAGTATCATAGAATTTGGTGCTTAGAGATAAAAGTTTGAAAGACTTAAGCTAAAGATCTGAAGATGTATAGGGGAGAAGTACCGAAGCTGAACAAGGAGAGCTTCCCTACATGGAAAAGTAGGATGAAGTTACACCTATTTGGAATTGGAGATTATACACTCTACTTTTCATAAAATGAATACACTTCACTTCCTATTGGACCTATGACAATTGATTAGATGAGAGAAAACTAGGAACACAACTCGATAATGATTGAGATTGCTTCTTCCCTAGATGATGTTGAGTTTAATGACATAATAACTACTCTATAGTGAAATAAATGTGAGACAAACTTGCACTTTTTTATGGAGGTGATCTGCATGTACATAAGGCAAAGGTTGATAGTCTCACAGGAAAATTTGATGAGATGAGAATGCAAGAAGGTGAAAACATTGCACAATATAGTTTCAGAATCAAGGAAGTGGTTAGTGCTATCAAAGGTGCTGGTGGAACCATAAATGGAGAAGATGTGGTAAGAAAAATTCTTTGAACTCTCTTACCTAAATATTCTATTCCAGACTTTTCTATTTAGGAATTGAGATCCATGCTTGGTAATGTTGTTACTCTTGATGATTTTATCGATAAGTTGACTGCATTTGAGCTTACTAGTAACTTTGATAATATAGTTTACTGAAGATAAAAATAACTTTGAAATCATCTCTAACCATTGGTAGTTTAAGAAGAGAAAGAGACATTCACTATATTTTAGGTGGAAGTGACTATGATAGTATAGTATCCAAGAAAAAAGAACCAGAAGAACTAGAAGCATTGCTGGCAAAGAGGTTACAGAGAGGAAAAAGAAAGTATAAAGGTAAATTACCTCTAAAATGTTTTAACTACAACAAGATAGGTCATATTGCATCTAGGTGTCAGGTGATAATGACATGAATGATAAAAAGGACAAGAAGGAGAACTAATACTGAAAGTTTAGAGATTACAAGGATAAAGAAAAGAAATTATGCTACCTAGCTAAGGAAGGACTAACCAAGAATGAATCTGATGATAAAGATGAAGGTGATGAATTGGTTTATGTTTCTATGAAGGATGATTCAATAGAAGAAAGGTATGAAGATGAAAAATCCCTTATTTATCAAATTAGTAAAAATCATACATGGATTATTGATAATGGTTATTCACATCATATTACTAGTGATATTGATAAGTTTAAAAAACTAGAAGAATATGATGGAGGACCTGTTAGATTTGGAAATGATACTCCATGTTCTATGAAAGGAAAGGGATCGATTATGTTGAATGAAAAAGTTAAGTTTGATGATCCTCATTGGGTTCAAGGACTAAAGTACAACTTGTTGAGTGTAGTACAACTGAATAACATAGGTCATTGACTAGAATTTTAGAACCAAAAGCTGAAGATCTATGATGTTGCTGGAGATTTGATTGCCATTGGTGAAAAATCCCAAGGTAATTTATTTTGTGTAAATTCTAATGGAAATATGTGTCTAACTACAAGGATTGAAGATGCTCATGTATGGAATTTAATATTTTTTCATGTGAATTTTGATAATATCATCAAGGTTAGTAAGAAGAAAAGGCTCAGTAGTTTATTGATATTTACTAAGCTAGATAAATTTATGTGTAAGGAATGTCACATCAGTAAGATGAGAAAAACAAGTTTTTCAGGAAAATCAATTTTTCCAAGAAAATCTTACTCATATAATGATATATTAGAGTTAGTTCATACTGATCTCTATGTCCCTATGAGAATAAAAGTTATTATGGTGATCATTATTTTATTTTGTTTGTTGATGACTACTCAAGGATGATGTCTGTAATATTTCTAAGAGAAAATTTGGATGCATTTCAAATGTTTAAATGGTACAAGGAAAGAGTTGAGAAGGAAATGGGTTTAAGATACTATAGAGGATGTGAATATATCTAAGATGAATTTTTTATCTTCTGTAATGAAAATGAAATCAAAAGACAAGTCTCTGCACCAAGAACTCCAAAACATAATAGCATATCTAAAATAAGGAACAAATCAATAGTTGATTGTGCAAGAACATTATTGATTGAGCAGGAGGTTGCACAAACATTCTAGAGAGAACCCATTAGCAATGTTCTTTACACCCTCAACCGAGTACAACTAAAAAAAGGTACAAATAAAACTCCCTATGAGCTTTGGTATGAGCATACACCTAATGTTAGCTACTTTAAAATCTTTGGAAGTAGGTGTTACATTCTAAAAGATGCTAGTGCTAGAAAGTTAAGGTGCTGAGAGGGGGGAGGGGGGTGAATCGGTTCCTTAAAAAACTTTAAACCTCAATAATTGTTTTACCATTTGAGTCTTGGATCTTACTTTGCATGCATAAACTTAACAACTTATTTGCTAAATAAAAATAAAACAAAGTAAACTCTTTCAAGCATAAACACATAACACACATGAACACATTTCACACATGATTTTGGTCATGTAGAAACCCTTGGTTAGAGGGGAAAAATATGGTGGGGATGACACCCACAATCCTTCCCTACTACAGCATAAAGATTTCTCGGCTAGAGCATACAAAAATATCACTTCTGGTGATTTACCCTATTAGGAGTAATACAAAAAGACCTGCTAAAGTCTACCTAGTAAAAGGAATTTTTGATAATCATTAAGTGTGCACTCTGTTAAGAGATTTACAATATAAAAGTCTAGTTAAGGTCTACACAATATGTGGGATTTTAGAATACAAAAACAAAAATGTATTCCTGTCACTAATACATTTTGGGTCATTTTGCGACGGCTATGTGTCGCAATTGCGACAGCTATGTGTTGCAATAGCAACACCCATAGACGTCGCTATTTTTTAGTCGCAAATTGCGACGTTTATGGGTAGCCGTCGCAATTGCGACACCTATCCGTCGCAATGTGGCTAAGATTTAAGAAGCGGCATGGCCGTCGCCCCCCCGTCGCATGGCTTCGGAGGGCCGTCGCAATCGCGACGGACCTCCCAAGAAATTGCGATGGGCGCTTGCATCGCATTGCGACGGGTTTCCGTCGCAATTGCGACGCCCGTGGGTGGATTAAAAAAAAAAATTAATTTAATACATTGCTTATGAACCACATTAATGCTTTTTTCTTTCAACAAATGAGGACAGCCACTGTAAAGACAACATGATAATGTACACTCACTGTAAGGACAGTCATAAATGAGGACATCTCACAGTGACTGTCCCTAGTGTAATTGCCACTTGAATGTATTGCTATTCAGCCACATTAATGCTTTTCTTCTTCAACAAATGAGGATAGTCACTGTACATTATCATGTTGTCTTTACAGTGACTATCCTCATTTGTTGAAGAAGAAAAGCATTAATGTGGCTGAATAGCAATACATTCAAGTGGCAATTACACTAGGGACAGTCACTGTGAGATGTCCTCATTTGTGACTGTCCTTACAGTGAGTGTACATTATCATGTTGTCTTTAGAGTGAGTGTACATTATCATGTTGTCTTTACAGTGTCAATATATGCATTATTACTTAAACTGAAGAGTACTCTAAATAATATGTCATTGTGGTGTTCTGATTGCTTCCAATTTGATATATGCTTGTTCTACTTATGTATCCAGCATCATGTAAGAAAAGTTGATGCTTTTAAATAGATTCATTTAGCCATGAAATGCCTGTGCATGTTACATACAAGATTCCAAGGCCCAAAACTGATTACTCATTATAATTCATGTACAGAATGATAATCAACCACAACGAGGCATGCGTAGGCGCTGCTTAGATTTTGAGGCATCAGAAGCTCGTAGAAGAAACTTGACCAATGGCTCATGGAATGCAACAAACTTATTGCCTAAAACAGGAGCATTGGTAACCACAGATGATGGTTTTGAAAAGAACACTTCACCATCAATGTCACATGAGGGAACTGCAATTTCTGATGGCAAGTAACTTGTAGTATATAAGAGAGATGCAGGTACAGATGCTGGGAATACATTGCTAATGAACCACATTAATGCTTTTTTCCTTCAACAAATGAGGACAGTCACTTTAAAGACAACATGATAATGTACACTCACTGTAAGGATAGTCACAAATGACGACATCTCACAGTGACTGTCCCTTGTGTAATTGCCACTTGAATGTATTGCTATTCAGCCACATTAATGCTTTTCTTCTTCAACAAATGAGGATAGTCACTCTAAAGACAACATGATAATGTACACGGGCTGTAAGTGTACATTATCATGTTGTCTTTACAGTGACTGTCCTCCTTCAAGTGGCAATTACACAAGGGACAGTCACTGTAAAGGCAACATGATAATGTAGAGAAACGTTGTCATTTGTATTTTCAACAGTGCCGAGAGAGATTCCCTCCGCGAAATCACAGCTACAATTTCTGAGTACGTTGGGTTTATTTTTCTTTTGCCATTATTATGTAATCTGGTATTCAGCTGTTACAGAGCTAAAATACCCAGAAATGAGGACATATCTGTGTTGAATTTATTGTTAGCGGCTCTGGTTATTTAGAAGTTTAATTTTATTTGTTCATCTTTCAAGCACAAACATTTTCTGGACCGTAACATCTTCATTGTTTCGGGTATGCAATGAAACAGCCGTAACTTGCAACTACCTTCACGGTACTTGTGTACATTATCATGTTGTCTTTACAGTGACTATCCTCATTCAAGTGGCAATTACACAAGGGACAGTCACTGTGAGATGTCCTCATTTGTGACAAGGACAGTCACACGAGGACATCTCACAGTGACTGTCCCTTATGTAATTGCCACTTGAATGTATTGCTGTTCAACCACATTTATGGGCCCGTTTGGACCCCAGCACACAGTAGGATCTACAGAGAAGAATATCCCAGGTGTAACAAGTTGTAAGAATACACCAACAGTTCTAAGAAGTTCCCTAGCACATAGTAGCATCTACAGAGAAGAATATACAACATGAGGGTAGCCACTATAAAGACAACATGATAATGTACACTCATTGTATGTGTACATTATCATCTTGTCTTTACAGTGACTGTCCTCATTCAAGTGGCAATTACAGAAGGGACAGTCATTGTGAGATGTCCTCATTTGTGACAAGGATAGTCACACATGAGGACATCTCACAGTGATCGATTGTCCCTTGTGTAATTGCCACTTGAATGTATTGCTATTGAACCACATTAATGCTTTTCTTCTTCAACAAATGAGGACAGTCACTCTAAAGACAACATGATAATGTACACTCACTGTAAGGACAGTCACAAATGAGGACATCTCACAGTGACTGTCCCTTGTGTAATTGCCACTTGAATTACACAAGGGACAGTCATTGTGAGATGTCCTCATTTGTGACAAGGACAGTCACACATGAGGACATCTCACAGTGATTGTCCCTTGTGTAATTGCCACTTGAATGTATTGCTATTCAACCACATTAATGCTTTTCTTCTTCAACAAATGAGGACAGTCACTCTAAAGACACCATGATAATGTACACTCACTGTAAGGACAGTCACAAATGAGGACATCTCATAGTGACTGTCCCTTGTGTAATTGCCACTTGAATGTATTGCTATTCAGCCACATTAATGCTTTTCTTCTTCAACAAATGAGGATAGTCACTCTAAGGACAACATGATAATGTACACTCATTGTAAGTGTACATTATCATGTTGTATTACAAATGGACCTTATGTTGGTCGGGATATAAGTGCAAAAAAAAAAAGGAACGTTGTCATTTGTGTTTTCAACAGCGCCGAGAGAGATTCCCTCCGCGAAATCAAGCGGGTTATCATTTGTGTTTTGAACAAAGCGGGTTGTCATTTGTGTTTTGAACAGCACCGAGAGAGATTCCCTCCGCGAAATCAAGCGGGTTGTCATTTTTGTTTTCAACAGCGCCGAGAGAGATTCCCTCCGCAAAATCAAAGCTACAATTTCTGAGTACGTTGGGTTTATTTTTCTTTTGTCATTATTATTTAATCTGGTATTCAGCTGTTAGAGAGCTAAAATACCCAGAAATGAGGACATATCTGTGTTGAATTTATTGTTAGCGGCTTTGGTTATTTAGAATGCTTCCCCACAATACTTAATTACACAAGGGACAGTCACTGTGAGATGTCCTCATTTGTGACAAGGACAGTCACACATGAGGACATCTCACAGTGACTGTCCCTTGTGTAATTGCCACTTGAATGTATTGCTATTCAACCACATTTATGGGCCCGTTTGGACCACGACACACAGTAGCATCTACAGAGAAGAATATCCCAGGTGTAACAAGTTGTAAGAATATACCAACAGTTCTAAGAAGTTCCCTAGCACATAGTAGCATCTACAGAGAAGAATATACAACATGAGGGCAGCCACTGTAAAGACAACATGATAATGTACACTCATTGTATGTGTACATTATCATCTTGTCTTTACAGTGACTGTCCTCATTCAAGTGGCAATTACAGAAGGGACAGTCAGTGTGAGATGTCCTCATTTGTGACAAGGATAGTCACACATGAGGACATCTCACAGTGATCGATTGTCCCTTGTGTAATTGCCACTTGAATGTATTGCTATTGAACCACATTAATGCTTTTATTCTTCAACAAATGAGGACAGTCACAAATGAGGACATCTCACAGTGACTGTCCCTTGTGTAATTGCCACTTGAATTACACAAGGGACAGTCATTGTGAGATGTCCTCATTTGTGACAAGGATAGTCACACATGAGGACATCTCACAGTGATCGATTGTCCCTTGTGTAATTGCCACTTGAATGTATTGCTATTGAACCACATTAATGCTTTTCTTCTTCAACAAATGAGGACAGTCACTCTAAAGACAACATGATAATGTACACTCACTGTAAGGACAGTCACAAATGAGGACATCTCACAGTGACTGTCCCTTGTGTGATTGCCACTTGAATGTATCGCTATTCAGCCACATTAATGCTTTTCTTCTTCAACAAATGAGGATAGTCACTCTAAAGACAACATGATAATGTACACGGGCTGTAAGTGTACATTATCATGTTGTCTTTACAGTGACTGTCCTCATTCAAGTGGAAATTACACAAGGGACAGTCACTGTGAGATGTCCTCATTTGTGACAAGGACAGTCACACATGAGGACATCTCACAGTGACTGTCCCTTGTGTAATTGCCACTTGAATGTATTGCTATTCAACCACATTTATGGGCCCGTTTGGACCGCGGCACATAGTAGCATCTACAGAGAAGAATATCCCAGGTGTAACAAGTTGTAAGAATATAGCAACAGTTCTAAGAAGTTCCCTAGCACATAGTAGCATCTACAGAGAAGAATATGGGTCAACGAGGTTGACTTCAAAGCCATGCAATCTAATGGTAATAGTAATATCATAATTTGACATACTATCAGAAATACTTCCTAAATAGACTATTCAATCTTATAAGAGATGGATTCATGAGAACTATTATTTATGAAATATGAGTCAATGACTTTAATTAAAAAAATTACACAATCTAATTCTTGTAAAAATATCAAAATTTGACACATTGAAAATACCTTCCAAAAGTATCATTAATTGATTAATATGAATCACTACTCATGAAATATAATTTTATAAACCTAATCTAAAAACTACACAACAAAAATCTTAATAGCAATATTGTAAGAAACTATTCCCAAAAGCAAGCCTACTAAAATTTGATGAAAATAATTTTTGTTTCACTCAACTTTGACATTCACAACTTCCTCTTTTATTATAATAAGAAAAAAAATGTCTTTTTAGATATACCTCATGAACCATACTCGAATAATCTATCATTTTTCTTCTCAAAAACATATTTGCAGAGCCTGCTTCTTTTACTTGTTTGTACTTTTATCTCTCTGATGGAAAGGGTTCCTTCAGGACACATTTTTCCAAGTTCACTGCTTGAGATATTTGAGGAGGGTTCCCCTGCTTGAGTATCCATCCAACCCATATTCGAGTAGTTCTACAATTGCACAGTCTAAATTAATAATACTGACAATTGAATGACGAATGATGATACATAGAATTGATATAAACTAATCCTAAAAACACTAAAACATTATTAATATATTTATATTTCATAAATAAAATTGATATAAAAGATTTGGAAAGATACATTAAAAAATAGAAAAACAGTAATTTATAATAGAAGGAAACTTAAATTGCTATTTAAAAAAAAAACAAGAGTCTTAAATCTTATCATTTTGTTTCATTATCATCCATAAGTACACACCTCTAGCATAATAATTATATTTTACCACCCATAAAATGAAAAAAAGATTTTCACAAGAGAAATTGAAGCTAGATTATAAAAATGAACCATCTTATTGGAAACTGGAACTATTATCATACCCAAAAGGACTACAAAATTTCACCTTATCATACCCAGATTGTTGCTTTTCCTGGCGGAGGGAAATTTGATCAGTAAAATTGACACAGAGTATGTTGTCTCCATTGTCATGCTGGATAACAAAACACCAACTTTAATGGGCATGTACTGTCCCTTGTGTAATTGCCACTTGAATGCATTGCTATTTGATGCAGGGGCATCCCTAATGCAAGCCAAAGACACCATGATTGAAGGAAGTTGCCATGAAGCCAAGGAGTCAAATCCTATCAATTGGAACATAAGATTTTCACCTTGGAGCTTTGAAGGATTGACTGGTGAAAGGTCCTTTTGATTGACAAATCAGAGTCTTTTTGAATGACAAATCAGAGTCTTTTTGAATGACAATAAATTAGAATAGGAGTTTTAGATGTTTTCTTGGTTTGTAATAAATATTAAGGATTGATTTTATCTCCTTATAAACATCCACTTGTTGGACACAAGACCCCTTGGTGACTTATAAACCTTGGGCATCTTTTGAGTCCTTGGATGAAATGAGCATAGTAAGTGTTTATTAGGTGTCTTTTAGATGTTGTTAAGAAGTTTGAAGGTCCAAAATAACTTTAATAAGGTTCCTAAAGTTTCACAACACATTTTTAACCTTCTCGGCAAAGTTGTTTGCAAAGTTGTAATGCAACTTTAAAAGTTGCTTAGCAAAGTTGACATTTGTTGGATAAACTATTCTAACCACCTAGATGGTTGAACCAACGTTTGGAGAGCCTATTTTAGGCTTCAAATGGTCGAAGACAGACAGAGAACCAGTATTGTAATCATTTTGCTTTCATAAAAAATAAAAATAACCCTATTTTAGTGCATTTCTGGTGAAAAACGAACTCTGTACGGCTGTACGGATGGTGGTTGGATGATAAAATTTGCCTGGAAGTTGTAATAGTGACATCTGATGCTTTGGAAGTTGGTTTGATTGATTCTCTTTGTTTTATATCTAAGTTATTTCAAATTTTCTGTGCATTGTTTACAAACCCTCATTTTCAGGGTTTGACTGATGTAAAGACCTTAACTCACGTTTCAAGCATTGGAATTCCTTCTTCCTTGGTGGAATGAGAGTTAAGGACGTATATTTGTATATTCTAAAAGCCCTGACTACTCTGCATCACTATTGAACCACATTAATGCTTTTTTCCTTCAACAAATGAGGACAGTCACTGTAAAGACAACATGATAATGTACACTCACTGTAAGGATAGTCACAAATGAGGAAATCTCAGAGTGATTATCCCTTGTGTAATTTCCGCTTGAATACATTGCTATTGAACCACATTACTGCTTTTTTCCTTCAAGTGGCAATTACACAAGGGACAGTCACTGTGAGATGTCCTCATTTGTGACAAGGACAGTCACACATGAGGACATCTCACAGTGACTGTCCCTTGTGTAATTGCCACTTGAATGTATTGCTATTCAACCACATTTATGGGCCTGTTTGGACCACGGCACACAATAGCATCTACAGAGAAGAATATCTCAGGTGTAACAAGTTGTAAGAATATACCAACAGTTCTAAGAAGTTCCCTAGCACATAGTAGCATCTACAGAGAAGAATATACAACATGAGGGAAGCCACTGTAAAGACAACATGATAATGTACACTCATTGTATGTGTACATTATCATGTTGTCTTTACAAGGATAGTCATTTGTGACAAGGATAGTCACACATGAGGACATCTCACAGTGATCGATTGTCCCTTGTGTAATTGCCACTTGAATGTATTGCTATTGAACCACATTAATGCTTTTCTTCTTCAACAAATGAGGACAGTCACTCTAAAGACAACATGATAATGTACACTCACTGTAAGGATAGTCACAAATGAGGACATCTCACAGTGACTGTCCCTTGTGTGATTGCCACTTGAATGTATTGCTATTCAGCCACATTAATGCTTTTCTTCTTCAACAAATGAGGATAGTCACTCTAAAGACACAATGATAATGTACACGGGCTGTAAGTGTACATTATCATGTTGTCTTTACAGTGACTGTCCTCCTTCAAGTGGCAATTACACAAGGGATTTGTGTTTTCATTTGTGTTTTCAACAGCGCCGTAACCCTCCGCGAAATCACATCGGGATATAAGGGCAAAACAAAAAAGAACGTTGTCATTTGTATTTTCAACAGCGCCGAGAGAGATAAACAAACTTAAAACTCAGACTTAAGAAAGATGAAGGCAATGCTTCAAAAGGCCGATGCCCTAAATACGGGAAAACACAATACCACCATTAAACGATGCCCTAGCCACCGTATCAATTCTGCCAGCTCCGTACCAGTATGCTGACTGCTCACTTTCATCCTGTGATAAAGGTAACTTCATTAATCATACTTGAAATGGCAGCATACGAACTAAAGCTGATGAACATTTATAAACTAAAAGTTTAAAACTACAGATTACAAATGTAGTAGTTTCATACGAAAAGAACTTGATGTCTGAAATTTACCATTAGAAGTATCCAAAGGAATACCACAGTACTGTTGAACTTGGAGAATCGGAGATGATCTACACAGCAAGGTTCAACAGCTGTAAGGACTGTTACACCATCTTTAGCATTTGAATACATTTTCTCCTTGACTTCTGGTGGATCCTCAAAGACCCCCAATGACGTTTTCCCTACAATTATCAATTGTTTGTCAGTATGAGATATTAATAAATAAACATTAATCACAATATTAGGCAAACAATGTTCTTGATGTCTGAATCTAAATCACAGAAAGCTCTAATAAAGCAGTTCTCAGTTTCACATTAAACTAAGTTTCAATTTCAAATGGTTATAATAATTTTTGCAAGTTATAAGTAGCTGGTTACAGTATATGACATAAAAAGAAAAAAAATCATTTCTATTCTTTTCTTCTTTTTCTCTTTCAACGAAGCTTTTGCACCACACAAATGCATACCAAGAATTTCTCAGGAGGTTTCAAGACCATTGCATACCAAACTTCTTCTCTGTAGATGCTACTGTGTGTCGTGGTCCAAACGGGTCCAAATAGACCTAGTGACTCTAGTAGGTCTCCAAAACCTATTCTGCAGCAATAACTCTTCAATTTGACAAAGGACCTTATGAACTTATATGTTTTTTGAGTACCCTTTTTGATGTTCTAACAATCCTCCAACTCCCAGACCTTGACTCCACTCCAGCATATCAATGTCCTTATTGAGTCCGCAGACCTAATGCATGCCTTTGGGTGTGGGTTCCAAAACAAGGCATTGAAAATGGGTGCATGAAACCAAGATCAGAGTTTGAAGATGTCCACCATGCTCTAAAGATCTAGATTCAATAAGGTTTGAGGTCCTTTACTTGCCGCTACCCTCTGATCTTGCATAATCCATCAACTCCTAGTCAAGAACATTGAGATTCTTGACCTAGGGCTTGCTCTTGAAATTCTCTGGCTTAGTATCCTGTTCCAAAGCTTTTAAAATATGAAAATAAACCCCCTTAACTTGCATTTTACAAAGAACAAAGGATATCCTATGGTTTATTTGCAAGTTAAGGCCATTTGAATGCAATAACCCAAAAAATGAGGGTTTGACAGAACAACAGATAAGAAAAAGGAATAACTTTGATATAAGGTGTCTTGAATCTACCAAATAAACTCTCAAAGCATAAGATATAAATACTCTAACTTCCACACTGGTCTGCCCTCCCTTTCACATCCGTACACTGTACAGTGCTTGAAGGAAATGCACAAAAAAGGCTCTGAAATAGTGGCTCTATCTGACAGAGAGTCCATGCTAGGCTTCATGACTAACCTAGAGCACATTCCTTGTTATGGAGGAAGTTTGAATGGTGAAGAACTTATGGAATGGATAGAGGACCTAGATAACCATTTTGACTACAAGTATCTTATTAATAACCATTTTGACTACAAGTATCTTATGGATAGAGGACCTTGATAACCATTTTGACTCATTTAGTATCTTATTGAGCTTCACTTTGTTTCGAGAATATAGTTTAATATTCTCTACTAAACAGGGCCAACCACCTGAAGGTGGAAGCTCATTTGGCCCCACCCCCCTCCCCCTAACATCACTCTACATTCCCCGTTAACATCTAACATTCATTCATTCTTTCAATTATTAATAAAATGTAACATTCAATCAATATCACATGATAACATTTATTAACACATTAGATTCGTTAACACACAACATTCATCAATATGAAAATAAACACATAATTCATGAACATTCATTAGCACATAATTAAATTCATTGAGACATAAAATTCAGTCATTATCAATTAAGGTATTTAGATGACAATCATTTCTTTTTTCTCTTTCTAATTTTTTTTTCTATGTAAGCTCTAAGAGGAGCATCAGTGTTATCATCAATACCCCCCTCATCAGTTGTTTTGTTCTTTGTTCTTGATGATCTCAAATTCCTATGCTGCTGCAAAGGGGGGTCCTCTACAATAACAAATAAAAGAGTTAAATTTAAAATATTTAATTATAATTGTTACAAGTATTTAATTATTTTAAAGAACATAACTGTGGCGCTCTTTAATTACCTGATCTGGCCACATCATTTTGTCTAGACTCAACCTCAACATGCTCATGAGCACCGACCCCTCGATCCTCTACAGTTGCTATACAAAATGTTACATTAATCCAAACACCAATTGTAATTACATATAAAAATTTTAATAGCAAATGTATACCTCCACCACTAGGATGCACATCATGCGAACCTTCATTATGCATAGATTGTGTAGAAGGATTGTCAGGCTGCATTCCAATATCCTACACATTGTTATCATTGCTTTCTTAAAACAGATATACTCACTTTATATTAGAACTTAACATCAAATAGACTAATTGGTAAAGTATTCAATTTGAAATAAATTTCATTTAGCTTATTTACCTGTGGCTCAGATGCATCATTATTTGAACCTTGCACACTGATTTCAGCTCGTAGCCGTTCAGCCACGGCTCTATAGCCTTGTTGGAAGCCAATTCTCTTGTCCTCTTCTGTGAGGCATCTATTGAACTCTGACCCCTACATTTTTTCTTGGTATGGTGAATTTTACTTGCATTGTTTGATCAAAAAAAATTTCCTTGCAATATATAAAAAAATTGATACAAGTTTTCATTTACTAATACTTACAACTCGTGCTTGAAGTTTGGAAAAACCACCAGAGCCGAGCTTGTGTGTCCCGTGCTTTTCTAATCTTGCCTTTGTTGCCTTTGATGTGTCAGGCAATCTATGAAAAGTTTGAAATATGTTAGAGACCAGTATAGGAAAAATTTAGAGGTTAATTAGTACATAATTACATTCTCAAAAGTATCACATACCTTGCTCTACTCTCTACTGGCGTAATTCCTTTTTTCATGTCGGCTTTATACTTTCCATCCAAAATCAAACCCTGCCACTCAGCCTCAAGAACACAGGGCGGACGCTCGTGCCTTGGGTTAACCTCTAAATATTTCCTGTACTGGTCCCTAATATACTTCAAACATAAACCAGCTCTTTCAAGGAGCTTGTTTCTCTCGAATGCACGAGGTCCAAAAAGCTGGGTCATACTATCTACAAGATCATCCTTCAACCTTTTATCTTGGTTATTCCACCTTTTAAGTAAAAAAAAACATGTTAGACTCATAAATGAAGAGAAGCTACCTTTAATATAGTTCAAGAAATTGATGAAAAGGAAAACTATTCTAGCAATGATATGAAATCAAAATAGTGGTTTGGGGTTTTAGTTAGGATATGATGTTCCACCATGTACATATGGTGGGCCCGAATATCCGCAAACACTCATCACCAAGTTTTCGCCAAAAAATATCATTCCCTACAAAATAATCATGGGATCATTAGTCGATGAAGAGTGATCAAAAACTAAATTACTATTATATCACTATAGAATAATAATAACTTTAAAGTACCTGGAAGTTTGGATACTTTTAAGGGAACGCCTTCATCGTCGCTGATGATCAATACGCAATCCTTCACCGTTCCCGTACTAGGAACATGGGAACATCCAGGAAATGATGTTGCATCGGGACTTGTTGCATCTCCTATTGCAAAAAATGAAAACCATTATCAAATGCCTCCAAGAAATAATACTTCAAGGGAAATAAATTGGTACAGAGCACCCATGGCACAAACACAATCAAGGGATCTACATCGTAAACACATAACACTTAAACACATAACAAAAGAGAGAAAAAGAGGGATTTGTGTACCAGTAGATGGTGCAACAGTTGGTGCATTTAGGCTGTGTGTTGTTGACATGGCAGTCGGCAAGACATTTGTGGCTGTCCTGGATGGAGGCGGCGTTGTCATATCATCATGGAAAGGAGCTGAAGAATAAAATTGTTAGAGCATGCATAAATATAGAACGCGTGGACTAGCATGGACAAGATTGTTAGAGCATTAAAAAAAAAGATTGTTCAAGCATGTATTGTCAATGATTATGATCATTCCTATATATATTCAGTGGAAAACACAAGTGGGGAATGGAACATGTGATCTACCTGAACCACTTGCAATACCGGCCTCATCATGGGAATGGGGTTCAAAATTACGCAAATAACTCTGTAAAGACAATGCATCCATATTTTAATTAATGTCATAAAAGAGCATAACATAAAAACCATTATTGAACTCTTGTAATAATTAAAAATTTCATTAATACTTACTTTAAAGTTTTCAGAAGTGCGCAACAACTCAGTTGCCCTGTCTTTTATTTCCTGAGTCTGAGGATGTATGGATACCAAACGTAGAAGTTCTTTCCCAATTTTCTTTAGCAGCTTTTTAATGGAACCGATCGGGTCATCGGTCTCTGCTAAATCGATAAAAAAAGGGTCCACAAGGGGGGACTCCTGAGGGACTGCAGGTTGCTTTCCCTCTCTCCGACCACCGGCCCTCTGTGACAACAATAGTATTAGTATTATCAAAATTACTCCAAAACAATGAAGAAAATAACATTAAAAAAAATAACATTTTGCTTCTATCTAGTTTGCACAATTACAATGAATTTTACCTGCTCATGTGTAGATGAGCTAGGAATATCGTCACCATCACCTTTGGGCGGTTGCTCCATATTGTGCCCCTGTGTCAAAGATCAAGTATAAAAATGTTAGCCAAAAATTTAATAACTAAATGGTATGTTGGAGTCATTGATTAGAAGTTGGTTTAATAGTATGTACCACCCCCATGATAGTAGCCTCGTTTGTATCTATGCGGTTCAAATTGTAATCAATAAGCAGCTCTTCCCCTGCACGTATTGATTTTATCGCACAGATGAATACACGATTTCCCTCGTGCACCTCAAATATGCAATTGGGTTGCTTTATAGTTGACCCAGGTCGTGTACTATTTATAAAACCCGCAATATTCCCTGTTGCTTTTGGCCTTCCATCAATGTATATAGCCACACTTTTACTTTGATTATTGTCTTGCTGTTGTATATAATTTGCCGAGAGTGCATACCTACGCATACTTTTTTTATATTGAACAATATGCATCCAACTTTTGTAATCGTAACATGGTCCAACATACTCCATCAATTCAGAAACTTTGTTGTAAGACACCTTTATGCCATCCATAGAAAATAGGCCCAAACCATGTAATGATGATGGTGCTATGCGATATATCCTCTCATTAACACAAAAATCAATGTTTATTGGAGGAAGTTCCTTGGGTACCCAATGTTTCTGTAGATGTTGGTACCTCAAGGGCACCTCGATGTCGCCTTTCGTCTCATCATCATAAGAACATGACCCCCCTTGAGCAAGGAAAAATTTCATGTGTTTATTGAATTTCCTTCTAGTCCTTTGACCTCTAGTTAATCTCCCTATTCTAGATAAACTGCATGTCTCACTTTCCTCTTCTATTCCTATATTTCCCTCACTCGAGGAAGACACTTCTGACAAATACCTATTTGCTGGTACCTGCAAATGGGAGAGATCTTAGAAGACATCAATCTTACTATTGATAAGTGTATTAAATAGACTTTCTATAAGGTGTATTGACTTATACCTGTCGATCCATGAGACTGTGCGGGATGCTCTTGAAAGGGGTTCAATTTCCTGCAAATGTAATTCAATTATCGTGAGCATAATCACATCATAATCATAATCACATCTATCATAAGCATCACATAAAAATTAAAAACATTAAAACGTACACATTATAACACTTATAGCTTTTAAATAGATAATGAATAAACTATGTAACCATTTAAGACAAATATATTTCTATCAAGAAATGAATATTAAATACATTAAGGATTGATGGCATACCTTTAAATTTCATCATCATCATCCTCATCATCATCATCATCATCATCATCATCATCATCATCATCATCATCCTCGTCATCGTCGTCATCATCATCGTCCTCGTCGTCCTCGTCGTTGTCGTCATCATCAACATCATCATCATCAACATCAACATCATCTTCATCATCATCATCATTAGCAGCATCATCTTCTTCTTCTTCTTCATGAAAATTTGTCTCAGGAACATCATCCAATAATTGTCGATCATGATCATCATCTACATCATCTTCTACTTCTTCGGTATCTTCTTCTTCCATCGCATTATACTTTATCGGCCTTCCTCTCGGTTCATGTCTAACAACAAATGACCAACCCGGTTTATGTGAAACCTCTGAGTAAAATACCTGTTCACATTGGCTTGGAAGAACATAGGGCTCATCCCCAACTGGCTCAAACGACCTTGTATTAACCATTGTAAATCCATTATCATGTTCAATAACAGTTCTATTAGGATCATTTGGATTAAGTCGTAGCCTGTACCATTTGACAACGAAGAGTACTAATTTGAAGGAACTAAAGTCGCACTCAAATATATCATCCAAAATGCCATAGTATTGATTTTTAGACTCTTGAGGATCTAAGTCATTTCTAGATGAAATATTAGTCACTTGAAAGACTGCAGTTATTCCAGAATCACAAGTTTTCTTCGTGTCATCCAACACTTTGACGCAAAATTTTTGACCATTACAGAACATACCCTTGTGGTGTTTAACCTGCAATAATATGTGAAACATGTCAAAATTATTATATCGTGAGTTGATAAACATACGGGTGATTAATAATTTTGTACATACCTGGAAATCTCTTAAACCATATGCTAAATCTATTTCCCTTTGCGTAACATTAGAATCTCCATTACGATGAGCTTCTTTAACCAATGAAGATACACCTTCCCATGTTAATGTGTGACCAGAATGTTGACATCGTTCAATCCATACCGTCATCCAATCAAGATTGTTTGCAATATACAAATGTAGTGCATCCCACTCTCGAGCAACTGTAAAAAAAAAAAATAGACGACTTACAACCGATTTATTTTGAAGATTAAGAAATAATTTATTACAATAACATCTTATAATTTATTACCTGTCACTTTCCTCAATCTACCTTTCCCCATCAAGTACTCCCCTTTGAATTTTTTAAAAGGGTCGAGATCCCAAATGCGATCTACATGGATATTTGAAGCAAACTTAGGAAGATATTCAGTAATGTACACCATAGTCTGGTATACCATGTATCCCTCTACCATAGAACCCTCAGGATGTGCTCTTTGTCGAACCAAAGCCTTCAAAGATTTCAAGTGCCTCTCAACCATCCACATTGACCTAGTGTGTGCAGGTCCACACAATTCAATCTCCTCAACTTGGTGTATGAGGTAGTGTTCTTGTGCATTGAAAAAAGTTGGAGGTAGACACTTTTGCATTTCACACAATAAATGAGGAATTCTTCTCTTCCAATAGTTTATATCTTCTTTATGGATTTCTTTAGATGACAACCACCTACATTAAGAGATTCAAGTCACAAAAAATATATAAATACAAGACTTTACAAAATAATATACAATAGATTACATAGCAAGAAAAACAAATCGCGAATATAATAAATATATACAACAAATTGAACAGATATTACTGCTTACCTCATGTATTTTCCAAGATCATATATCACTTGTTTGATGTTATTGTTGAAGTGCTCTGGGAGAGATAGAGGTAGCACGTACTACAGTAATTATAAACCAATCATTTCATTATTTTCTAACATAACATAATGAATAGTACACGTAGTTTATGAATATATTGTAAATACAGAAGAACATAACTTACCTTGATGAAAGTATGCCAATCATGCGTTTTGAGCCCTGGCCCAAATTCACTTTTCTTTGATATGAGATTGCTTATGTTCCCAGCAAATCCTGTGGGAAATCGAATTTTTCGTATGACTTCTTTTATGGCATCACTTTGCTGCTCCGTTAATAACCAAGGAAGGGCACTTATATTAATCTGATCTCTATTGCTATTTGAGTGAATGAAATTCTTCAGTGCATGATTGGATTCATGAATGTCATTACAAATTTTGACAATTTTTTCTTTGTCACGCCTTCCATCCAGTATTTTCCACAATGTCTCTGTTATATTCTTTCCAACATGCATAAGATCAAACAAATGCACAATTTGTAGGTCCTCGTAGTAGGGCAACCTACTAAATTGTCTGGGATAGCTTTTTAGTCCCTTTGGAAGGTTGTCAGTAGTGCCTTGACGACCTTCACGATCATCAATTACATAATTAGTAAACAAAAATCACAATAGAAATATATAAATTACAAACATAAACCATTAAGTGGAACGACATTACCTCGACGATTAATTCTATTATATTCCAACTTCCATAGGCGAGGTGTCATTCTTCGTGGCTTTGATGTAGTCTCTTCTTTCCCATTGAAAAGATGTTTTTCCATACTTCGATACTTATGATTCCTGTGGAGGAAGTGTCTGTACTCATCAAACACATGCTTTCCTAAACTTTTTGAATGACGAGATTTCATCTTTGGACCACAAACTGGACATGCAAATTTTCCCTTTGTTTGAAGACCTACAAGATAATGATATAATTGGATTATTAAATATGTTGATTTTTATAATTAGAATTATCATGCGCAACTTGAATTCACTATAACATACCACAAAAATGTGTTAGCCCTGGGGCATCATGTATTGTCCATACAAGTATTGCATGGAATTGAAATTGTCTTTGTCCTATTGGTCTAGACACGTCATACATAGTGACACCGTTCCATAACTCCACCAACTCATCAATAAGAGGCTCAATATATACATTCATATCTTTAACTTGATATTTACCTACTTGAATGAACAGTAACATTACATAATTATTGTGACCATTTTACTGTAAGATTTGTAAGTACATGTAAATTAATAACTATCAAATGATAAAATACCTGGAACAATCATTGCCAACATAATGTGCTCCCTCTTTATTGACATCCATGGAGGAATGTTATTGTTGATAACAAAAACAGGCCACACCGAGCAAACAGATCTCATCTCTCCAAATGGATTGACACCATCCGCTGCCAATGAAAGCCTGAGATTACGAGGTTCTTCTTTGAAGTGTTGCCACTTTTCCTCTATGTGCATAAATGCTGAACCATCCGCAGAGATTCGAATAATGTCATCTCAACTTCTATTGCGTGCATGGTAATCCATAAATTGTGCCAAGCTAGTACACCTGAATAATTGTCGCATCCGTGGAATAATGGGGATGTAACGAAGAACCTTGTGAGGCACCTTTTTTGTTATTCGATCTGTTCGATATCTACTCGTATGACATACAGGGCATTGTGTTGCAAATTCATGTTCTTTATAATATATAATATGATCATTGGGACAAGCATGTATTGCTTGATACTCCATTCCAATATCTTTCATAATAGCAGATAATTCTCGATATGAGCGAGGTAGAATATTTGATGGTGGTAACAAAAACTCGCCTATCAATCTACAGCAAAAAATATAAGTTGTTAATATAAACAATATTAGTGGTACATTATTCACCCTTTGTTAACTATAAAGACATATATGACATACCTTAACATACGTGACATTGTTATGTTGGATAAACCATTCATAACCTTCAAGTTCAACAACAACAATACAGCAGAGAGAAGAGTTGTTTGGGAGTCTTTGTATAGGGGCTCGTATGCCTTCTCAAGTAGAGGTACATCAAGGCTATCATCATCATCATGATCAGATCCGCTTGGACTAAATGTGTCATGGATCAATGTATTTATACCATCATCTTCAATTGTGTTTTCTGGCGCATGATCATCATCTTCCATGGGATCATTATCTTCACCTTGGATATTCGCACCCCCATGTTCCTCCATATCATGTACTTCCCTGGGGAGATCAACCTATATAAAATTGATTAACATAAATAAACCATGATCTTCAACTCATCATCAAGTGATTTCATATGTATATAAATTGTTAAAATGATATAATGAACAACTTACCAGTGGATGATAGTCATGCCCCCCTTCAATGTGACCATTCTCCCTACAATGTCTCTTAACTGTTTTGATTAGCAATCTTCTACGGTTTAAGCCCTTACAAATTTTGCAGGGACAATAACATTTTCCATCACCTTTTCTTTTCAAGTTAGACCACAATCTAGCGATTGTCTCCCTATTTTGTTCTTCACTTATATTATCTGACATGATCGTTCTTCGCAGGAAGCAAAAATTGGGCTATGAAAACTTCGGTCTACAACTTTCAGTGACTAAGCAAAATTGTCAAAAGTACACAAAACATATAAGCTACAAGGCCTTCTTGCTTAGCTCTAGAAGCTCTCTAGCAATCAAAACATATAAGCTACAAGGCCTAACAGCAATTTCAAAACATATAAGCTACAAGGCAAGACATATTACATGACATGGCAAAAGGATTAAAATATACATTAGATTAAAAAATATACAATTTTCAAACCTGAGCGCGCGGCTATAACTCATGCAATGGTCTTCTTGCTTAGCTTTAGAAGCTCTCCAGCAGTCAAAACATATAAGCTACAAGGCTTAATAGCAATTTCAAAACAAGGGTCATCAAAAGAACCAAAAACAATGTGTGCAAACAATACCTTGTGAAGTGGTATAGACAATTAGAAGATGCTACTATGTGCTAGGGAACTTCTTAGAACTGTTGGTATATTCTTACAACTTGTTACACCTGGGATATTCTTCTCTGTAGATGCTATTGTGTGCCGTGGTCCAAACGGGCCCATAAATGTGGTTGAATAGCAATACATTCAAGTGGCTTACACAAGGGATAGTCACTGTGAGATATCCTCATGTGTGACTATCCTTGTCACAAATGAGGACATCTCACAGTGACTGTCCCTTGTGTAATTGCCACTTGAATGAGGTCAGTCACTGTAAAGACAACATGATAATGTACACATACAATGAGTGTACATTATCATGTTGTCTTTACAGTGGCTGCCCTCATGTTGTATATTCTTCTCTGTAGATGCTACTACGTGCTAGGGAACTTCTTAGAACTGTTGGTATATTCTTACAACTTGTTACACCTGGGATATTCTTCTCTGTAGATGCTACTGTGTGTCATGGTCCAAACGGGCCCATAAATGTGGTTGAATAGCAATACATTCAAGTGGCAATTACACAAGGGACAGTCACTGTGAGATGTCCTCATGTGTGACTGTCCTTGTCACAAATGAGGACATCTCACAGTGACTGTCCCTTGTGTAATTAAGTATTTTGGGGAAGCATTCTAAATAACCAAAGCCGCTAACAATAAATTCAACACAGATATGTCCTCATTTCTGGGTATTTTAGCTCTCTAACAGCTGAATACCAGATTAAATAATAATGACAAAAGAAAAATAAACCCAACATACTCAGAAATTGTAGCTGTGATTTTGCGGAGGGAATCTCTCTCGGCGCTGTTGAAAACACAAATGACAACCCGCTTGATTTCGCGGAGGGAATCTCTCTCGGTGCTGTTCAAAACACAAATGACAACCCGCTTTGTTCAAAACACAAATGATAACCCGCTTGATTTCGCGGAGGGAATCTCTCTCGGCGCTGTTGAAAACACAAATGACAACGTTCCTTTTTTTTTTTGCACTTATATCCCGACCAACATAAGGTCCATTTGTAATACAACATGATAATGTACACTTACAGTGAGTGTACATTATCATGTTGTCCTTAGAGTGACTATCCTCATTTGTTGAAGAAGAAAAGCATTAATGTGGCTGAATAGCAATACATTCAAGTGGTAATTACACAAGGGACAGTCACTATGAGATGTCCTCATTTGTGACTGTCCTTACAGTGAGTGTACATTATCATGGTGTCTTTAGAGTGACTGTCCTCATTTGTTGAAGAAGAAAAGCATTAATGTGGTTGAATAGCAATACATTCAAGTGGCAATTACACAAGGGACAATCACTGTGAGATGTCCTCATGTGTGACTGTCCTTGTCACAAATGAGGACATCTCACAATGACTGTCCCTTGTGTAATTCAAGTGGCAATTACACAAGGGACAGTCACTGTGAGATGTCCTCATTTGTGACTGTCCTTACAATGAGTGTACATTATCATGTTGTCTTTAGAGTGACTGTCCTCATTTGTTGAAGAAGAAAAGCATTAATGTGGTTCAATAGCAATACATTCAAGTGGCAATTACACAAGGGACAATGTCATGAGCCGTGACATATTGAACTTAGTATAATAATAAAATGATTAGATGATATATAATAATCTATTATTAACGGTATATAACAATAATATATAATTATTATCAAAAGATAATAATAATATATAGTTAGCATAATAAGTAATATGTTAATTAAATAATATTAAAATATTAATAAATAATATAATTATGATTATAATTATAATATAAATTAATAATAAATAATTATTAATAAATTATATATATTATATTATAATAATATATTAAGTAATAATATTAAATCAATTATTGATATAATAATTTTAATATATAAATAATATTAATAAACCTCTCAATATAAAACAATATGTTATCACTATAATAATATTTATTATAATATTATTAATATTACTAACATCATTAATTATAATATTTAATAATAACAATAACATTAATAATAATAATAATAATAATAATAACGTTTAAAGCAATATCGAATATCTGTAATCGATATACATCTACATTAAACATTTGCATTATCTATCACGATGAGGAACGAAGAAGTGATACAACAATCACTAGTCATTACACATCGATACCATGAGAGGATGATTAATGAACCAAATACTATGAAGTCAAGATCAACATGATATGAATAAGGGATAGGTCACTATGTGTTTCAGAAGATGTATTGATAAGCAAGAAGGATAACCATTCATATATTATAAATAATCATTAATTGCACAAGTTTAGACAATGACATATCCGATAAAGCAATATCAAACATGAAGACCCACTAGCAAATATGCACCATCACTTCCTATGTTATCATGACAATAACATAAACTAGATTGAATTATACTATCTATATCAATAGACACCACATAGGAGGATATCGACTAAAGGATTGAAAGATTATCGATTGTCTGAGATAAACCACATCTTGTAGAAACACAAAAGCATCAGTGATTATATCACAAGCTATTGATGAATGAGGCATCAGTCATGGATAATAAGTACAATGTATCCTTAAGTATTAATAGGAATGGAAGTCAATTTGAAGATCAAACTCCATTACCAGCAATCAACCAATAAATGGACAATTATCAGAAAATGATATCGACTTATATCAGAGTAGAAAGATTGGATATCATCATAACAATATGGGATAAGGCAAGAGTTAATATCGATTGACTAAATACTAATGATAGTTAGACCAAACTAATACAAACACAATGGATGTTAACTACTGGTTGCACTACCAATTAGGGAAGATTACCTTCATAAAAAGATTTGATATTGAGTCAATCTGGGAGTTATCTATGATCAGAAAATAATGAAATAATATTATGTGAACTGTCGGATTATGGAAAGGTGTGCTTAACAAAGGGACATGGAGGAAGAAACAAGACACGTCTCATTCATAGCATCTCTTCATTTGTTAAAGACAATATAAGAATGCATTCTCGTCAGTCACTCAAGGCATCATTAGAACTTTATTTACTTATCCATATTTGGATATACTCAATAGAGCATCTGCCTTTGGCAGTTTGGTTTCAAGTTTATCATTGCAGATCAGAGACAACACCATGATTGCACAGATAGAAAGGATAGTCAGAAACAGCATCAATATTTGAAGTTGCAAGCATATAATTCAGAATCTGAAATAGCAACATATCACTCATAGCGATATTACACATTTGCATAATTACATCATCATATCAGACACAGCAAATACATTGCTGTAAGCAATACTTATTGATTGTATATCGATATTGTTTATATCAGACATACCATCATTATACTATCACTATAAGTGATAGGAAACATCATATTCATAGCATATTTCATATCATTATATCCGACAGTGCTATTAAACATATTGGTATCAATATCATCTTGCACACATATTGTGATTGAATCTGAAATAGCGGTTGATATCTTAAGTAACCTCCATTACTTAGTTTAATTGTAAGTATCTGATAGAGTAAGTCTGAGAAGTGGAGTAATTGTTCCTGTTTTCCAAGTTAGCCAAAAAGGGGACATTACAGACAATCACTGTGAGATGTCCTCATGTGTGACTGTCCTTGTCACAAATGAGGACATCTCACAATGACTGTCCCTTGTGTAATTCAAGCGGCAATTACACAAGGGACAGTCACTGTGACATGTCCTCATTTGTGACTGTCCTTACAGTGAGTGTACATTATCATGTTGTCTTTAGAGTGACTGTCCTCATTTGTTGAAGAAGAAAAGCATTAATGTGGTTCAATAGCAATACATTCAAGTGACAATTACACAAGGGACAATCACTATGAGATGTCCTCATGTGTGACTATCCTTGTCACAAATGAGGACATCTCACAATGACTGTCCCTTATGTAATTCAAGCGGAAATTACACAAGGGACAGTCACTGTGAGATGTCCTCATTTGTGACTGTCCTTACAGTGAGTGTACATTATCATGTTGTCTTTAGAGTGACTGTCCTCATTTGTTGAAGAAGAAAAGCATTAATGTGGTTCAATAGCAATACATTCAAGTGGCAATTACACAAGGGACAATCACTGTGAGATGTCCTCATGTGTGACTGTCCTTGTCACAAATGAGGACATCTCACAATGACTGTCCCTTGTGTAATTCAAGCAGCAATTACACAAGGGACAGTCACTGTGAGATGTCCTCATTTGTGACTATCCTTACAGTGAGTGTACATTATCATGTTGTCTTTAGAGTGACTGTCCTCATTTGTTGAAGAAGAAAAGCATTAATGTGGTTCAATAGCAATACATTCAAGTGGAAATTACACAAGGGACAGTCACTGTGAGATGTCCTCATTTGTGACTGTCCTTACAGTGAGTGTACATTATCATGTTGTCTTTAGAGTGACTGTCCTCATTTGTTGAAGAAGAAAAGCATTAATGTGGTTCAATAGCAATACATTCAAGTGGCAATTACACAAGGGACAATCGATCACTATGAGATGTCCTCATGTGTGACCTTTGTGAAGGCAAGTGCCAATTTGTACCCAAGTTACCAATATTGTGGCAAAAGTGGGAATGAAGCATTTAGGGGTCAAATTGGGAAAAGAAGTGTAGAAGTGGCCTATGTGAGGTCTAAATAGCCTAACTAAGTCATGGTTAGGGTCTTATGGTGTTTGAACAATAAGTTTTGAACCAAAATCCCAAAGGTTGTAACAAGTTGTCAATGTTGTCATTCACAACATTGACAACATTTGTGCAAGGGAGCATTTTCGAGTAAGATGGTTATGTAACCATATGAAACCATTGAATTAGGCATCAGATCAACTATAAGAGTCCTCCATCGATCTGTGCAAAAGGTTGGGGGGAAAAACATTTGGAATTAAGAAGATTTGTAGAGTAACACGGTTTTAGTGAATTCTTGAGTTTTTTTGTTTCTTTGTTTTCAGTTGATTAATGGATTAGATAGCTCGCAGTGTCTATTGGAAAAGTTAGTACAAGTTGTTTTTTTATTCTGTGTTGTGTTTTTTTTGAGTTTTGAAGCATTCCAACTAGTTTGTTAATTCTTTTGTTAAGTACCCTATCATTGGTTTGAACCAGGCAGGTTGAACAAATGGAGTCTTAGCTCATCATTCCATTGTCAATTTTGTACGGGCTCTTGGAATGGGTGAGGAGACTCCATGTACTATATGTTTGGAAGGAGGGGCCCTGGGAAGCTCATTTTCTATGTTTGCAATGATGTCCTAGGTGAGTCAGTTGAGCACAGTTAGGGATGACAAATCATTACAAGAAGATTACAACAAGTTGAATGCATTGGTTGCTTCAACTAAAATCTCATGGAGAGGTAGACACACATCTAAAGAAGCCCCAAGTCAAATTAGAAGATTGGGTGAGTTTCTTTGGCTGCTAAGAAAACAAACTCTTAGTCAGACTGTCCAAGTTGTGTCAAAATACTTGTTTTCAGGCATGGCTGTAGCAGTTGGTGTACAAAAAATCTAGGAGGAGAAGACCTTAGATATCTTGGAGTTCTCAATAAAGGGCATCTGAATCCTAAGCCCTTTAGGTGGCTTAATATAAACAAAAAGGCTTGACAAAGGCCTAATTGCTAGCAGCCTATTTTTGGGTGCAATTGGCATGCATGGTTTGATGAACCGGATTGAAGTACTGATGAAAAGTATAGGTGAAGGAGTAATATTGAAACCAATAGAGGTCCTAGTGGCCAGCCTCTCCATGGAGTAAAGTTCTAGTTGAATGTGTTTCAATTTGTGAAGACAAGACTAGGAGTGTCCTAGTAGCTAGATTGGTATTGAGCAGAGTTCGTTGTATTTCTTGTTGGTGTGCACTAGTTGAAGGAGTGGGATCTTGGGTAGAGATACCTAAAGAGTGTAGGGATAGTTAAGTACCCTATCAAGTCAAAACATTGGCCTAAAGAGACCCTAGTGAAGGATAGGGAGTGAGCAAGACAAAGTGTTACATCAATTAACAAGATCATTTTTTGGTAATTGTGTACATTATCATGTTGTCTTTACAGTGACTGTCCTCATTTGTTGAAGAAGAAAAGCATTAATGTGGTTCAATAGCAATACATTCAAGTGGAAATTACACAAGGGAATATCACTATGAGATGTCCTAAGTGTGACTGTCCTTGTCACAAATGAGGACATCTCACAGTGACTGTCCCTTGTGTAATTGCCACTTGAATGAGGACAGTCACTGTAAAGACAACATGATAATGTACACAAGTACCGTGAAGGTAGTCGCAAGTTAGGGCTGTTTCATTGCATACCCGAAACAATGAAGACATTACAGTCCACAAAACGTTTGTGCTTGAAAGATGAACAAATAAAATTAAACTTCTAAATAACCAAAGCTGCTAACAATAAATTCAACACAGATATGTCCTCATTTCTGGGTATTTTAGCTCTCTAACAGCTGAATACCAGATTACATAATAATGACAAAAGAAAAATAAACCCAACGTACTCAGAAATTGTAGCTGTGATTTCGCGGAGGGAATCTCTCTTGGCGCTGTTGAAAACACAAATGACAACGTTCTTGTTTTTTTTGCCCTTATATCCCGATGTGATTTCGCGGAGGGTTACGGTGCTGTTGAAAACACAAATGACAACGTTCCTTTTTTTTTTTGCCCTTATATCCCAACAACATCGCAATTGCAAGTTAGGGTTGTTTCACTGCATACCCGAAACAATGAAGACGTTACGGTCCACAAAACGTTTGTGCTTGAAAGATGAACAAATAAAATTAAACTTCTAAATAACCAAAGCCGCTAACAATAAATTCAACATAGATATGTCCTCATTTCTGGGTATTTTAGCTCTCTAACAGCTGAATACCAGATTACATAATAATGACAAAAGAAAAATAAACCCAACGTACTCAGAAATTGTAGCTGTGATTTCGCAGAGGGTTACGGTGCTGTTGAAAACACAAATGACAACGTTCTTGTTTTTTTGGCCCTTATATCCCGATGTGATTTCGCGGAGGGTTACGGCGCTGTTGAAAACACAAATGACAACGTTCTTATTTTGTTTGCCGTTATATCATGATGTGATTTCGCAGAGGGTTACGGCGCTGTTCAAAACACACATGACAACGTTCCTTTTAAATTTTGCGCTTATATCCCGACAACGTCGCAATTGCGACAGTTACAAATGTATTGTCGTCGCAAATTGCGACGGTGTCGGGCTATATTTGAAAAAAAAAGAGCAAAACCACATGACATTTGCCTGCCGTCGCAAATGGCCGTCGCAATGTCACCCCAAATGTATTAGTGTGTAAAAAATGATCAGTAATAATACATCTACTTTTATGCTAGGTCAAATCCTTTATGATCTCTTTAGTCTCATCACCTTTCTCTGACTGATTTCACCAAAATCATCCAATTCCTTTATTTGGTAGCCTCTCTCTCTCTCTCTCTCTCTCTCTCTCTCTCTCTCTCTCTCTCTCTCTCTCTCTCTCTCTCTCTCTCTCTCTCTCTCTCTCTCTCTCTCACACACACACACACACACATATATATATTAATCCTATAGCTTCATAATTACTTGACCTAATTAGGGTTTGGATCCTTCTAGAAATTTTAGACAAACACTAGATCTGCGATCCATATACATTTCCTCTTTCCAAGAAATATTTACTTCATTTTAATTGGTTCAATCTTTGCCTTGATATCATTTGAAATCATGTTTCATTCCTAATAAGTCTTACCTAACTTTCTTCTCTATCTTCATAAACTATTTTCTTGCTCGGTACAATCCAATCACACTTTTATGTTCATTTTGTATCTCTTAATAGTCTTTGTTGATCTACTCGGTTATCATGTTGTTCCTTCTTGGTAATACTCTTCCTTAGTTAACATAATTGTGTGGTACTCTTCCTTTTCTCAGTTAAGTTTATTTTTCACTGTCTATTTTGCTCGGTATACACACTATTAGCTAAATGATTTTCTTTGTTCTTGATAATTGTTATGCCTTGTCTTTACCGATTGACTTTCTCTTCACCGAATTGATTCTTCACACACCATAACTTATCTTTTTCACTAATGATAACACTTAATACATTTAGGAGTAACATTCTCCCCCTTTGGCATTAGTGACAAAAACTTTGATAACTTAGTCAAAACTTGATATCTCCAGTATCTCCAATATGTGATAACTCCCCCTCAACATATACATCTCCTATCTCACTTATTTCTCCCATATAAATGTACATAGTTAACTTTGTCTATCTATCTACTATTATCACTATCCTTGCTATCCTCCATTTTTGACAATAATGCCAAAAACAAAAATGTAAAGTACACTATATACTCACAATTTATCAAACAATCCTTTATAATCTAAGACTTAGCAATATCATAGGTAGTTTTCCATGTTTTCTTTAGTGCCTCACGTGCTGAAATTTGTGCTTGTAGATATGATGAGAGATATTCCAAATGATCCATGACTCACATTTCAAGTGTAGCAATTAGTTCCTTGGATTTCTTTACATTTATTTGAATGACCTCCATACGAGGAATGGTTTGTTCTTGAAGTTCAAGTATTTATGCTCTAATCTTCTTCTCTTCCTTCCTCGAGTCCATTTGTAAACTCATAAAATGCATAATCTTTTAATAATGAGCTTGGAATGTCTTAGGTTCACTATTTAATGTTTTTTCACTTTGCTTTAGCTCTTCATCAATTTTGGTCAGCTGATCTAGAGAACATGTTGTGTAAAATAGAAAATAGTGCATAATTGTTGGAATAACTTGATTATTACCTTAATGGTGTCCTCCAAATCAGTAGAAATGATAGAAAATGCAAATTTATGTTTGCATAAGTTTTCCCACTAACCTTTGTTCAGCATTTTTCTCAGTTATCTTCATCATTCTTTCTTTGGCATCAACATCTGGTTCATTGAATTGATGTACAAGCGAGACTAACTAATCAATGATAAGTTCATTCTCATTAAGTTGAGTCTTAGGTACAATTTGCAATCAAATGTCTTTCTCATTTGATAATACTTGTTTTTGTTTCCTTTCTTATTTAAGTTTATCCTGTGTTTCTTTTTTCTTTACCAATTCTCCATATTTCATCATTTAATCAGGATTTAGTTTGGTTGGATCGCAAATTGGGATCACTATCTCTTCATCCAATGATATCTCGTCCTTTCTACTACTACTATTATTATTATTATTATTATTATTATTATTATTATTATTATTATTATTATTATTATTATTATTATTATTATTATTATAGGAACTAAGTACACTTCCACTAGGTGAAATATTTGGATGAAATGGAGCCTCGATATACTTCTTAGTGGGTTCTTTATCCTTTTCTTTATCTCCTTCCTTTTCAGTACCTTTTTCTTCTCCTTGTTCTTGTGCCTCTATTTTCATGCTTGTGGCAAAAATATTTATTTTCTCTGCAGTAGTAGTATCTTTGGCTTGCTTGGTGGATGTGGGTTCATCACCATTATCAGATTCCTTTTTTTTCTCGAGTTCTTTAGTTGTTTCCTTGGTATCCTTAGGAACAGTAGTATCACAAGTAGCATTCATGTCAAGTGTTACCTCAATAGATTTTATAACACTATTATTAGATGGCATGGGAGTTAGATATACATGCACTTGTTGAAAAATAGTTGCATCCTTCATTAGTTGTGCTATAGATAGCTTGGTAAATGATGTATCTTCAGGAGGTTCTTTAGTAACGTTCATGACACCTTGGTCCTTATTTATTGTTTCATTAGGATCCTATTCAGTAGTGTCCTCAATTATAACTTCTTCTGCATGTTTGACCATGTGAGGTACATTATCAATTACTTAATTTATAATTTCTTCAGGGTCTTCTTCCATATTTTCCACTTGTGTATCGGTTGGTAGCTCGGTATTTCTACCCTTTTACGTTTATCCATTTTGAATATCCATTCCTTTCTTTCTTTGTTTCTTCTTCCACCTCTTGTGTTCTACCTGTCAGGATGCTTAATGATCACTTTTTAATCATGAATCTCTTCTTCTAATTAATTAGGGCTTCATCAATTTCTTGCACTATCAATGTTGGGACTGATAAGACAAGTGATATTTCCCTTATTTTTCTTTTAGAATCTAGTGCACATCTCCATCTTGTACTTATTCTATCGTACAATTCTTCAAGTATTTTTCCTGCATGTTTCATAGGTACAATTCTAAATGTATACATTGTGTTAGCGTCTTTTCTTGCAAGATCCTTAAATACAAGCCTTTGCACTTGATTGGAACTCTATGATTCCTAAACTCCTACTTCTAACAAGAAAACACTAATTAAAAAGGATCGAATCCTTCTTCAATTTGAGCACTTAGCTACAAGCGGGTGTACCTATCAGATTTAATTCTTCAAAGAATTACAATAGTAGTTTGTACCCTTGATACAAACTTATTCTTCTCATATCTTCAAACATGCATAAAATTAAATAGTCATTCAAGCTTTTGGTGATGAATAAATGCCTATAAATTTAGAATGGACCAATGCCTTATCCTAGGGCCAAGAGTCAAAAAGAAAATGTACATCAACATAAAACTTCTAAGTAAAATACATCCATAACCTAGAAGAAGTGCCTTACAAATCACCCTCTCTTAAATACACTCTGTCATCAAATTCTTGTGTAAACCACGAATTCTCAGAGATCTCCCTTAAGACTTATTCTTCCCTTGAAAGAATCTCAAGCTTGTATGGACCCAAAAATGGTCACCTAGACTTTGGGCCCCATTTATTTGATTTATCAACCCTGAATCAGTTTTATCAATAATCAATATTTTCAACATTATCAATTTCTTGATCAAGTCTTAATTTCGATCATATATTGGATTTTTATCCTATGGGCTAACCATTTTATCCTAAGTTTTTATTTACTTAAAAGGAATTTCCTCTCCTTTTATTTAAATAAAAAATCTCCACTTTTCTTCTTATCCTAAGTTGCACAAATAAAGCATTATTCTTATTTTACAAAAAGGAGAAAATAACTTTTTGTCTCATATGGACATAAAGTCAACTCCTATTTTCCTATTGGAGGATACTTGTGCACATGGATTGCTCCTCTTTCAAGCTCCACCGTTGATTGAGACTTTTGCCTCTTAATCTCCATGGTTCATTCCTTTGCATTTCTTATAAAAGGAGAGCTCTCTCCTTCATTTTCATATCCATCTCTTTCATGCTAATGTTATGCTGTAGGTTTTCTAGGTCATTTGGAGCTTATTGAAGACATTCTACATCAAGCTTTGAAGACTTTCTTTTCATTGTTGCATCTCATTTAGTTGCATATTTCCTTTGTTTAGTTGCATAAATCATGGCATACTAGCTTAGTTTCCTTTTATGCAATAGATTAGCTTCACATAGCTTAATTAGGGGAATTGTAATCCATTGCTATTTCCATTTCATAGCTTAGTTTGCACTTCCATTTTCATAGCATAGCTTGCACATCTTGCATTCTCATTCTTAGCTTGCATTGCATTGCATTTCCATTTGATTCTTTGGGGATATTGGAACTCTTGCCCTTGTCCTCATTCAAATCTCTCATTGTATGGTTGACTAGCAAGGTCATGAGTTTATAGCTCTAGCTGAGAGCAATGTTACAAACCTTGCAACTCCATGCATAGAGAGCTATGGATTGATTTGTGAGGGCTCATTCTTGAGTTTTCTTGCATGTAAGGATCCATAGAAGTGCACTACTTTTGTGTGTACAAAGCTTAACCCCCACTATTTACCTTGTAAATGATGTGATAAAAATGCCTTATAGATTTAACACAAGAAAAACTCAAGACTCATACATGAAGAAAATAGAAATATGCAAGGGAATTCCAATATATTCAAATAGACTTGCTCTATATCAATACATTTCAAATTGATAAATATTCCTACAGGACTCAACACTGATGCCAGAGGCTCTCCTCACCAGGGTTTTTCTCCACCTCTGAAATAATGGAGAAGAGGAAGAGATAAAGGAAAAAATAAAGCTAGTTACACAAACTGGCAGCTGCTAATATCTACCAAAATATCTTCCATTTCTCCCCAAATTCATTTCTTTATGTAACTACCTCCATCTTTACAATCACTAATCCCTCCAAATTTGAAACTTTGCCTCTCAGAAAAGATTTGATTCTGCTCAAACTTGGAAATGCTCCATGAGATATTCAGTCCATTTTGAAATAAAAGACACTTTCAAACTATTGAGAAACATTACAGTCATTTAAATCAACATTTTCCCTTTATTTTTGCACTTTTTTGGCCCTTTTCTGCACATTATACCCAGAACTCACCAGATTTGGACAAGTGTCGCAAGCTAGTTTGATGCTCCAACTTTAACCTTGGGTTGACCACCTATCTGGAGATTGGGAGAATTTCTTTATCTCCCATTCTTTGAATACATCTTCTAACTACAGTTACATTTGGAGAATGGGCGAATACTTTGTTCTCCTGATCTCTAGATACATTTCTTAACCATAGTTATATTTGGAGATCAAGTGAATGAATTGTTCTCCAAATCACTGAATCCATCATCTAACCATGGTCAAACCTGGAGAATCAATGAATACCCTGTATTTGTTGATCTCTGAATGCATCCTCACTAACTGCTAGGATTAGGAGATTGGGCGACTGCTTTGTTCTCCTAATCTCTAGATGTTTGCCCCTAATTGCAAGGAATCACAAGATTGGTTGACTACATTATCTCTTGATCTCGTGATGTTATCTACTTGACTGTTGGAATTCAGAGATCCAGTGACACGGTTAGTTGACCGCCATCTCTCAATCTTTGAATGTTAGCCTAAATGTTGGTTACATTACAAGAATGCATGAATACCTGCCATGTGTAACTTTACTTGTCCTATTGTTTAGCCAGCTTCCTGCAAAATTATGTGGTCATCAATCCACTGGCACACTTTCTAATGCAGCCTCTCTCACACACGCCCATAACCTCCATCTCTTTCTTAAAATTACATTGCAAGTGTTTTTCAATATATATCACTGAAATGCTCATATTTTACCCAATGTGGGGCTAATTCCCTAAGTATTTTTTAAATACTTCACTAAAATTTGTATTGATAAGAGCAGTTGGCATGCTTCCTAACACATGCCCACAAGCCAAGAGGCAACCACATGCCTCTTTCTATTCACTTTACTTCTACATTGAGCCCTATTGCTTTAAAACACCTCCCAGAACCAAATCAAGGTGGATGTGGGATAAACCCACATGCACACCCTTTACATTTTACTCTCATCTCGAGCCACACGTGCGCCCAACTCTTCATTTCTTCTTTGGCTTTACCTTGCATGCCTCTTATCCTTGCAAATCTGTAGGCACCTATATCTATTTAGCCTTGGTGGCAATCTCTAAAAATTACATGCAGTCGCCATCTAATTGTTTGTTTGAATGTTCACTTTGTTAGTGTGCAAACTCTTTCCTTGGTACGCACCACCAATTCATTGAGTGTGCACCTCTGCAATTTTCCTTCAAATTCCTTTGATTCTATGTGCCATAATTGTGTGCTGCATGGCACGCCATAGGAAACATCTTCTCCATTTATTTAACTTCACGCACTAGAAAATGTTGAAATGTGCCTCCTTGACTAGCATCACATGCACCTCCTTCTTTGCACACAATCCATTTCTTTTAGTGTGTTCCCTCGGTTCACCTTCAATAGTGCACACATTAATGACTTTAAGGCACGCACCAACAAGGAACAAGCCAGGGGCCAAACAGAGTATGAGCACCCTTTGGATACATGTGCATGCACTTTGCATTCACTGGCAGCCAATAATAAGTATACAACACTCAAACTGAGTGTGTACCCCTTGCATTCATGTGCACCTTCATTTTCCTATGTTTTTCATTGCCTTACTTTGGTGCGCATTGACTTATTCCTTGGCACACACCAACAATGGATTGCCACGCACCCTTCAAATTAGTATGCAGCCCCATTCAAATACTCACATACCATTGCACTAGTTTATTTGATGCATATAGCCACCATCATCCCATGCTACTTGCCTTTTCCCTCTATATTTTACATGGTACACTACCTCTTTATTTTGACTTCCCCTTTTCCATCATGTGCCTCCTACAAACTCCATTATGCTATGTTGCCTTCTCCATGCTTTACACACTAGCCCCTTATTCATTCTGGTATGCATCATAAACATGTTGGCTGCTTGTGAACTTTTCCTCCTTGGCATCCTCCATTTTGGACTTGGCATGGTGCGCTGCCTCTTCAAGCACTCACACACCTTATCTTTTCTGGCACACACCCCTCACATGTTGGTTGGCTATACACCAGTTTTTTAGTGCGTGCGCACTCCTCTTGTTTTTACTTACCTTCTAGAATTGTATGCACTCTGCTTCCTCTTGTTTTTATTTAGTGTAGATCGTTACACTTAGCTTGCTAACCCATCACTAGTGCGTATATCCTTTAAGTGGTATGTACCCCTCTTGTTTGGCTTCATGGTGCACATACCAGTCCAAACATCACACTCCTCATTAGTTCTTTCTACTAGTTCGCACCTCTTTGTTCAATCCAAATTCATACATTACATTAGCAAGGTCATCTAAATGTTCTCCCATTGGATATGATCCATCACCACTAAATATTGACAAATATTCCCTAATCTTAGTAGGAAATCTATTGGGTGCATCTTCAATGCCATCAAAACAAAAGGGCATGTAGTCTTCAATGAATAAAATACTACAAGAACTTTTGTGGGTCACATCTTTTGTGGGTCACATATGAAATGCAACAAAACCATTCCCTCACTTAGTGCTTAGATCACTTGATAGGGAATCAACACTTTTACAACTGATTTTCATGAAAACAAATCTGCATATCAAAATCAAAATACTTGGAAGTATTTTCAATGAAACTCAAATTGTTGACTGGGAAATAGGGTAGATCTAGAGCCTTCTTTGTGGCTCCATCAAGTTCTTTTTTCATAGAGTCGCCACCTCCTTGTAGAGGACAATATTTACTTACTTTTGTAATTCTTTCCAGTCAACACAAAACTTCATTAGGATTTAAATAGTGTTTATCAGAACTGCAAATTCTTTACATTTTCATTCTAAGCACTGATCAAATAGAGAACTCAGAGTCTCCACTCACACTTGGTGAGATAATATAACAATTTTTTGAAACTTGACTCTATTCAATAGCCTCCCTAGCAGAGTCACCAATTTGTTAGCATTTTTTTCTTGCAAGATCCTTAAATAAAAGCCTTTGCACTTGATTGGAACTCTATAATTCCTAAATTCCTAATTCTAACAAGAAAAGGCTAATTAACAAGGACCAAATCCTTCTTCACTTTGAGAACTTAGCTATAGGTGGGTGTACCTATCAGATTTACTTAAAATAATTATAATAGTAGTTTGTACCCTTGATACAAACTTAGTCTTCTTAGCTCTTCAAACATGCATAAAAGTAAATAGTCATTCAAGCTTTTGGTGATGAATAAATGCATGTAAATTTAGAATGGACCAGTGCCTTATCCTAGGGCCAAGAGTCAGAAAGAAAACCTACATCAACATAAAACTTCTAAGTAAAATACATCTAGAACCTAGAAGAATTTCGTTACAAATCACCCTCTATTAAACACACTTTGTCATCAAATTCTTATATAAACTATGAATTCTCAGAGATCTCCTTTAAGACTTATTCTTCCCTTGAAAGAAGCTCAAGCTTAACCCCCACTATTTACCTTGTAAATGATGTGATAAAAATACCTTACAGATTTAACACAAGAAAAACTCAAGACTTATACATGAAGATAATAGAAATATGAAAGGGAATTCCAACATATTCAAATAGACTTTCTTTGTATCAATACATTTCAGATTGAAAAATATTCCTACAAGACTCAACATTGATGCCAGAGGCTCTCCTCACTGGGATTTTTCTCCACCTCTGAAACAATGGAGAAGAGGAAGAGATAAAAGAAAAAAAAAAGCCAGTTACACAAACTGGCAGCTGCCAATATCTACCAAAATATCTTCCATTTCTCCCCAAATTCATTTCTTTTTGTAGCTACCTCCATCTTTACAATCACTTCTCCCTCCAAATTTGAAACTTTGTCTCTCAAAAAAGATTTGATTTTGCTCAAACTTGGAAATTCTCTATGAGATATTCAGTCAATTTTGAAATAGAAAACACTTTCAAACTATTGAGAAACATTACAATCATTTAAATCAACATTTTACCTTTAATTCTGCACTTTTTGGCCTTTTTCTGTACATTATACCCAGAACTCACCGGATTTGGACAAGTGTCAAAAGCTAGTATGATGCTCCAACTTTTACCCTGGGTTGACCACCTATCTGGAGATTGGGAGAATGCCTTTATCTCCCATTCTCTGAATACATCTTCTAATTGTAGTTACATTTAGAGAATGGGTGAATACTTTGTTCTCTTGATCTCTAGATACATTTCTTAGCCATAGTTACATTTGGAGATCAAGAAAATCCTTTGTTCTCCAAATCTCTGAATCCATCATCTAACCATGGTCAAACTTGGAGAATCAACAAATGCCCTTTATCTCTTGATCTCTGAATGCATCCTCACTAACCACTTGGATTAGGAGATTGGATGACTTCTTTGTTCTCCTAATCTCTAGATGTTTGCCCCTAACTACCAGGAATCACAAGATTGGGCGACTACACTATCTCTTGATCTCGTGATGTTATCTACTTGACTACTGGAATTTGGAGATCTAGTGATAGGGTTAGTTGACTGTCATCTCCCAATCTCTGAATGTTAGCCTAACTACCGGTTACATTAAGAGAATGTGTGAATACCTGCTACGTGTCACTTTACTTGTCTTGTCATTTCTCCAACTTCCTACAAAATTATGTGGTCATTGGTCCACTAGCACACTTCCCAATGTAGCCTCTCATGTGCACACCCATAGCCTCTAGCTCTTTCTTAAAATCACATTGCATGTGTTTTTTGATATATATATCACTGAAATGCTCATATTTTGGCCAATGTGGGACTAATTCCCTGAGTATTTTTAAATACTTCATTAAAATTTGTATTGATTTGACTAGATGGCACACTTCCCAATATGGGCCCACAAGCCAAGAGACAACCACATGCCTCTTTCTATTCACTTTACTTCTACATTGAGCCCTATTGCTTTAAAAAACCTATCAGAACCAAATCAGAGTGCATGTGGGATAAACCCACACGCACACTGTTTACATTTTACTCTCATCTCTAGCCACGCACGTGTCCAACTCTTCATTCCTTCTTTGTCTTTACCTTTCATGCCTCTTATCCTTGCAAATCTGTAGGCGCCTGGATCTATTTAGCCTTGGTGGCACTCTCTAAAAATTACATGCAGTCCCCATCTAATTGTTTGTTTGAATGTTCACTTTGTTAGTGCACAAACTCTTTCCTTGGTATGCACCACCAATTCATTGAGTGTGCACCTCAGAAAATTCTCCTTCAAATTCCTTTGATTTTATGTGCCATAATTGTGTGCTGCATGACATGCCCCAAGTATCATCTTATCCCTTTATTTAACTTCACACACCAACAAATACTGAAATGTGCCTCCCTGACTGGAATCACAGGCACCTCCTTCCCTACTCACAATCCATTTCTTTTAGTGTGTTCCCTCAGTTCACCTTCACTAGTGCACAAATTTCTAACTTTAAGGCACGCACCAGTAGGGAACAAGATAGGGGCCGAATAGAGTATGAACACCCTTTGGATACATGTGCATTCACATTGCATTCACTGGCAGCCAATAATAAGTATGCAACACTCAAACTGAGTGTGCACCCCTTGCATTCATGTGCACCTTCATTTTCCTATATTTTTCATTGCCTTACTTTGGTTCACATTCACTTATTCCTTGGCACGCACTAGCAGTGGATTGGCACTCACTCTTCAAATTAGTATGTAGTCCGATTCAAATACTCACACACCATTGCACTAGTTTATTTGCTTGCATATACCTGCCATCATCCCATGTTGCTTGCCTTTTCCCTCTATATTTTACGTGATACACTACCTCTTTATTTTGACTTCCCCTATGCTAGCACGTGCCCCCTGCAAACTTTATTATGCTATGTTGTCTTCTCCATGCTTTACGTAGTAGCCCCTTATTCATTCTGGTATGCATCAGCAACATGCTAGCTGCTTGTGAAGTTTTCCTCATTGGAAACCTCCATTTTGGACTTGGCATGGTGTGCTACCTCTTCAAGCACTCACAGACCTTATCTTATCTAGCACACACCCCTCACATGCTGGTTGGGTATGCACTAGCATTTTAGTGCTTGCACACTCCTCTTATTTTTACTTACCTTCTAGAATGGTATGCACTCCACTCCCTCTTGTTTTTATTTAGTGCAGATCTTTACACTTTATCTTATTGACCCATCACCAGTGCATATATCCTTTAAGTGGTATGCACCCCTCTTGTTTGGCTTCATGGTACACATACAAGTTGAAACATCATGCTCCTCATCAATCTTTTCTACTGGTTTGCACCTCTTTGTTCAATCCAAAATAATGCACACCTTGCATCCCTTCACACTCCAAGAACTCCCTTCATTCTTCAATTTACTTGGCATGCATCCAGCATCACAATGTGCAACATTTTAAGACATGTCAGCACACTTCTATTATGGTAAGTTCAAAACTCTGAAACTATTGCATTCTCAGTACTCTAAGGAAATATGGTATGCTTAATGTTTTTGAAATAGTGCACACAACACCTCACAAAATATAGCATGCTCATCACTTGAACAAATGAGTGTGCACAACATCTCAAAAGGAAATGGTAAAGCATACATTGAAAAACATGCAATACCTACTCAAATTCTTGCACATAAGAGCATTAACCTAGAAGATACATTAGTGGATTAACATTTTACATTTCACTTATACCTTGTGTTTATCCAAATGTAGTCACGTGATGAATTATGACCATGATGCAACAAGGATTTAGTCATACCATTCATTTTTTCACATCATTGAAAGACTACTTGAAAACACCAACTGGCCTCTAGAAGTGGTTTCGAAAACTTACCAAAGAAACTCACTGGAATGTGCTGTTAGAAAAATAAGTTCAATCCCAACATGTGAGAATGCATGCTAGAGGAAATTGCACATAATGATTTGAGCCAAAAGATATTAATGTTCAAACATGGCCCTTTAGAAATACCAATTATGTCTGCATTGCCAATCTGAACAAATCACCCCCAGAATTGACATTGAAAACTTGTCAACTGAAACCTTCATGAACTAGAAACTTGGGTATTGATTCAATCCCATAGAAGGTAGATGAATCCAAAATCATCATGCCCAGGAGATCAAGTGGTGAATTACCACTAAACACCAAAGTCAGCTTGTTAGAAATATTCTAGAAAAAATAGTGAAATATGTAGAAATCTGATTTGGAATTGGCTTAGGAAAATGACCAAATGGATTGGTAGAGATCCAAAAATCTTTAGGAAGGTACACTTCCAAGTCTAAAATGAAGGAAAAAATTAAATTATACTTGACCTTGAAGTGGGTGCAAATCACAAAGCCTCAAAGTAGGTCACTTAGAAATCTGGACTATGCACACTCAGAGAAACTTAACAATCTGCAATTGGAATGGCTCTGAGAAAGTGATCAAACAAGCACATGGGAGGCTAGAAATGGTCATGGAGACTCACTCCTATGCCTGATACATGATGAAATAGTTGTCATTCTATGACTATCAACTAGTCATAAAATGTAATCTTCCAAAGTGGGCCACTTTGTGAAATTCTAGAAACATAGAATGCAGATTTGGGGAGACACCTCCAAATGAACACTTTCAAATCATATCAAAACTGAAACTGAAGGGCTCGAACCCATTAGATATGTCAAATGAAATTTTATGAACACCTTACCCAAGTGATTCTTCATGAAAAACAACAGGTCTACTTATCCATGCACTGAAACTAGGCCACTTTTAAAGATTTTCAAGGCACTAGTCTCATACTTAAAGAAATGTAGAAGATATGGACTCAAAATATATTTTGGATTTTTGAGCTCCAACACATTGCATCAATATTTTCTTCCTAAATTTTCTACTTGTCTTCATCACTCAACTTGTAAAATTTTAATACATGCATGGAACCAAAACTTCCAGATGCTCTTAAAGCTTTAGCATGCTCATTAATTTTTTTTGGTACAAATTGCTTGACAACTCTGAAATGATCTTCATTATTTGACTCTGTCTTCTCACTATCCTCATTCTTCATAATATTTTGTTTCTTCAGTGTGTACTTCCTTTTCTGATAAGTCTTAGTTTTAGGTTGTTTCTCCTCAAGTATGCAAGTTTTACCTCTACTTCTTTGTGCAAGCGGTGTGTGGGTGTATGAAGCTTTAGTCGTTGACCTAGTAGCCTTTAGACTAACATTTTCCTTTGCTAGGGCCTTCCTACCCCTTTTACATTTAGAATTTTCTACGTGTATTTTTTCTTCCCAAGCTTCTTCTCCCTTCACTTCTTCATCAAATGACTTATCCTTTTCTTCACCAAATTGTTCCTCTAATGTGTATAACATTTTATTTGATTTCTTTTGTTTTTTGGGACCTAGGATTTCAAGCATTATCCTCTTCTTAGACTCTTTAAATGTCCCAAATCATTTGGTTGTCCTGTCTAATGTTTGTTTCAACAAGATTTCAATAGCAAGTGTATCTTGATCAATATCAATCTCATAACCCATCAGTTTCAGCCATGAAGTTCTCGATTCTACAACTTTAATTAAACATGTTTTGGTATTAGCTAGGAAACAAATTGTATCTTTGTAGTTCTTGACTAGCTATGGGGTAATCCTATATCTTTGATGCATTCTGGCCTTAAATTATTCAAAATAATCACTCATCACTTTATCAAACTTCTCACCCAGACCATTGATGTAGTCTCTAATTTGATAAATAAAAATCCTATCTATATTCTAGTTCACATCACCAATTGTAGGAAAGAAATTTTGATACATGGGTATGTGCAAGATCATGGTATACCAAACTATGGCCTTAAGTGGTAATGAAAAATTAGAAAATTAGGGTCAGTCAATTTGACGTAAAAATTTGACCATCTTATGAACCTTATGTGAAAAAGTTGTAAGATTAGAATCTGTAGGAAATTGAATGTAGTTTCTAAACTAGTAGTCCTTGTTTGAAATTTTTTTATCTAATTGTTTGAAATTTTAGATTTCAATACAGTAGTACAAAAATTGCAGGGAAAAGATAAAAAGTACATGTATGTCTGACCACCTTAATCATAAAAAAATGATGATATATTTTCCCAAGATTATAGATATAAGTAGCAGACTCATGTCCGGATGTGATGCATAATTTTTTGTAATTTTTTACCAAATAAATAATTAATTATGAATTTTCTGCTACACCTTTTTTAGAATAAAAAAAATCTTATGTCTGACCACCTTAACTAATTCTAAACTTTACAAAATTAAAAACATATTTTTTAGATTATAGTAGCCAAAGCATGGAATGTGACACATGTTTTGGATTTCAAAAAGGTTAAACAATTTGAAAGTTATAGTTGTTTTTCAATTAGTATGTCAATTACGACTTTAAAGATAATTCAATTGAAAAGTAAGTAATAATTACTTACTAAACTCAAAATTTGACAGCAATTATATTGATGGAAATATGATAATGTCTTTAAGAAACCCTTTTTTTTTCATCAATTTTGGGTGAAAAAATAGTCGTCAGCTACATGGTCAAAGTCTCGATATCAAAAAAAATCTGCAAAACATGCCTAATGGGTTGAACATTCATGTTTGGCATTTCCCAAGGAAAATACCAAGCCTAATCGGATATTTGATAAAATTGGATATCTAAAAATCTTGGATATTCGATAATATCAGATATCTGAAACTTCCCGCCTAATTCAAAATTTCATTTGGACTTGTTTTTTCAATTTCAAGTTACATATTAAATTGTTTTTTTTTAATTTCAAATTACATATTATATTCTATGTTTTTTTTTATGTTAGTATTAATTCAATTGAGTATTTTTTTCAATTCTAAGTTATATATTACAAATTATTTTTTTAATATTAATATTAAATAATAACAGCATAGCATTTAGAAATGGGACTCAAAACTAGAATATTTACCTGTCTTAATGACCTCCTTAAAATATTTTTGACTGAAGATTGCCCTTTTTCATCATCTTCAATCCCACAATCTTCCTTCGTTGAACACAAAACTCTCTTGACAAATGGAAAGTATCAAACAAATCCTTCTTCACACTTTCGACGACATCAGTTTTAGGGTTTTGTTGCAGAGCATTTATAGTATTATAATATAAATTTTTATAATAGCATGTATTATATTATTATTATTTATTTCTCTATTATATAATAGTATAATATTAACTTATTTAATATTTATATTATTATATGTTCAATATTATACCTAAGGGAGCGAGGGAGGGAGGGAGGGAGGGAGAGAGAGAGAGAGAGAGAGAGAGAGAGAGAGAGAGAGAGAGAGAGAGAGAGAGAGAGAGAGAGAGAGATTTCTGATATCCGATATGTTCAGATATCTGATATTTTTGGATATCCGATTCTATTTATTGGTGAAAAGTAAAAACTATATTCTCTGGGTCCCTCCAGAGAGGCATGTTTTTCTATAGAATGATAGGACTCAAGTTGTAGCAAATCATGTTTTTTCTTTAGAGAAGATGAAAATCCACTTTTTGTACTTGTTGGTTGGATTTTCTCTATTACCAAAGGTTTTTGCATCACCTTTTTGGTCTCACTATGGGGAGTAGCAATCGTCGAAAGCATAAAAGGAAGAGGAAACTCACAATGAAGAGATTGAAGTGTATACAGAAATGGATAGGGCTTCCCATCAGAAAAAGAGACAAGGTATGTTAAATATTAATGAAGATGTCAGCATAGACCCACCTTTAAATGTGGTTTCAAGTGAAGAACATGAATTTGAAATGATTTATGACAATAATATTGAAAATGAGAATGTAGGGATTGAAGATAAAAATGTATGTTTTGAAAATGAACATGTAGATGTGGACAATAGAAGTGTGGACATTGACAATGACAATGCACCGATTGAATATGAAGGAATTGATAATGATAATGGTACACAAGAACCAAATCAACGTAACACATCTCCAAATTATATGATAAATGAAGTCCCTTGGGAGGAAGAAAGACAAACTTCAAAATTGAGACCTTCAAGAACAACTAAATGGTTACTTGAAATTGATGAGAACATAATGAGCAATCTCGATGGAAAGGGATCAGAAAGAACCATTCAGTTGTGGGTTTCAAAAAATTTTGATCATTTTTTTAGCCACAAGACGTTGGTTGAGCAATGTCAAATGCTTGTGCAATTGTTAAAGATGTAGAAGATGAGACGTATACTAGTCAAATTGAAATTAATGTGAGAAAGAAAAAGGAGAGGAATTGTATTATTGTGATAAATCTTTTTAGTGCTCTCAATTCCATTTGGAAGACTACCAAGGAAAAACATAAGAGAGCTGCTAGGAGGGTTATTACAACCTCCTTAGTAATTCATCATTTGAGAAAGGCTCGTTTGATGAGAAAAAATTGTGTTGACTTGAATCTAAATCGTAAAACTTTGGATAGAGCACTTGCAAGAAGAGAAAGACTTGATGATCCTCTTCAAAATGATACATGGGCATATGGTGGGAAACTTTCATGTTGTGATAAGAATCTTACCAATGTTGTGAAGGATCAAATTCAACCATTTTGGCAATCTAACTCAAGAGTGTCACCAAATGTGAAGGATGTCTTGAAGTTGAGAATTGGCATTCGAGACTACACCTCGCATCCCAAACATTATTTGGAGGTGAGACAAACAATGTTGTTCAAAAAATTTTGTGAGACACATCCAACATTGTAAATATCACAAAGAGCTTTTGAAGTCCTCAAGCCTTTTTTTGTGTGCCTCTTAGGATTCGAAATACTTGTTATTGCAAATATCATGTAGAGTTTTCAATGCACCATGAATTGTTACGATCCCTTCATTCTACTTTGCATACTAGTGAAATGTTGGAGGAGTGTGGTGAAAGTGCTCTTCCTAAATCATCAAGTGACTTGCTAGATCATTTTTTATGTCCTAGAGATGATGGATGTTTCCTTTATAGAAAAGATTGCTTAAATGACAAGTTCTCAAAGTGTGGTGGGCTAGTGAAGTTTGTTGAATGTTTTCATGAGGGTTGCGAGATTGATTTTGGAAAGATAATTGTCCACAAAAGGTATATGAAACCATTAAATATACATTAAAAAGTGGAGGTGAAGGCTCTAGATGTGAGTTGGTTACAAAAGAATGCAATATAGCTGATTTTATTTCAGATTTTAGGAAGAATCTTTTTTACAAGTATGCAAGGCATAGTCACAGGTCTCAATGGTTGGATCAACAATTCAGGATGGGTAAGGACACTTTCCCAATTGGTACTATTATATCAGTTGTTGACTTTGCAGAGAACTATACATTGTAGCCCCAAAACAAGTTGCAAGCTCAATATTACAATTCTATTTAGGTTGCTATTTTTGTGCACATAACATATAGACATCCCCCTGATAGTATAGAAGATGATCGGAAGATAATCAAAGAGTACCATTTTTATATGAGAGTTGATAGATCACACTCATCCGTGTTTGTCGAACATTTCTTTGAGAATTATTTTGAGTGGATGCGGGAAAATAATATTGCTATGGATAGACATCTCATTTGGTTAGATAATTGCAAATGTCAATTAAAAAATGCTCGTATGTTTTATTTGTTATGTAGAATACATGTAGAGAGAGGTGTACCTCATATTTAGAGTTTTTTTGAGACTGGTCATAGAAAAGGGGAGCATGATGGAGTAGGTGCATGCATAAAGAGAGCTCTAGTTAAGGAGCAACTAAGAATTTTAGGTGCAAAAATCATTGATGCTCATTCTATTGTTGATTGGTGTACTTCAACATTGTCACAGGGGGGACTCTTGATTTAGCAGTGCACAACTTATTTTGGTTGGTTGAGTTGGGCATAATAGGAGATAGGTTGGATTGTCAAATTGTGAAAGATTCTTCAAAAATACATTCATTTGAAAGCTTAGATGCTAGTACATGGACCATTTGGACACGAGAGTCAGCAAGTTATTGTTTGAGTTATCTTCAGTGTGATTGGGATCAGTGTGAGTCAAGCAAGTGGGTTGATACATGGGTTCCACATTAGCTTACTCCTTTATCTCTCATAGTCTCTATAATAAATGATGACATGGATTGTTCACTTAACTACGATCATCTTTTAGATCTTCTATAGTTAGGACATGTTTTTGCATTGGTTACACCACAAGGGAATGATGAGAGATCAGATTACTGGTTAGTATGTTCTGTATGAGGAAAGAAAAAACTTGCACAACCCATGATAGATGACGATATGTTCACATATCCAATAGGATCACATGTTGTTGTGGGGACATGGTTGCGCACATATATGATTAGAAATAATGGCATTCCTATGTTTGAAAACTATGAGAAGCACAAAACCATTCTCATGTATTCACACCTTGTTATAGAAGCCAATGTTAAGTTGTTGAAACATTAAGAAAAACCAAAGGCAGAGGAACTTTGGACTATTAGTACTACTGATCATGAAGAAATATTGAATACCCTCAAGAAGAGAGATGACCATTTAGGCACACTTCAGTAGGTAAGTTCAACTCAACTTGTAAGGTTTTCCATGTTTATTACGATTACGTTCAATAAATTAATTGTAGTCTTTTTCTTATTTGTTTGAGCCAATAAACTTGGTTTTGTATGTGGATTGTAAATGCAGTTGGATACATATATGATAGATATAGAAGATTGAGGTGTGAATTTGATTAGCCCGTCTTTTATGGTGGTAAACTTCACTATAGATTGTCTAGTCATGTTCTTTGGTTTTTTTAGTTACTAATACATGTTCATAATCTTTTTCTCAACCTATATAAACTTCTTATATTCTCTATTAACTTTTCTTTTGCCTTCTGAATGTAGGGATGTCATCGAGTATGATGTGTTAAACTTATACACTTTAGGAGTGGAAAGGACACGTATTTTTTATATATAGTTGTGTAATTTGCATATTTAGATGTTAAATTTTGTATATAAAAACAACAATCGAATGTAATGTGCATAGTTAGATGCCAAAATTTGTATATAAAAACAACAATTGAATGTAATGTACATAGTTAGATGCCAAATTTTGTATATAAAAACAATAATAAAATGTAATGTGCATATTTAGATGCCAAATTTTGTATATAAAAAATTAGATGCAAAATTTGAAATATAAAAGAGCCCATGGGGTTGATTTGCAAGTATTAAGAGCCCACAATTGTATCATCTTAATGCCATGTAAAGTGCAAAAATTGTGTTTCCTTATTATGAATGTTGTATCCTTATATAATTTGTATCATCTTAATTTTGTAACCTTACATTTGTATTATCTTAATTCCATGTACATTTGTATCATAAAATGATGTAATAGTTGGAGTCATTGAGTCAAAATTGGTCAAATGTGTACAAAGTAAAATGGTGATTCCCTGGGGTGAACGGATAGTGTTCAAGGATTTCATCCTGGCACCAAATGGATTGTTCCATTAGCTCTAGTTGGGTGGGTAAATGCTTGTGAAAACCCCATTTCGACCACTGAGTCACTAGAACATTCTGGACCATGTCGGACTAAAGTGTCCCCAAGGTGCACTAAGCACGATTGGGAAGTGATCTTTCGAGGCTCGTTTCTTGGACCCCGTGAGAGGTATCACCGATCTGTGAGATGCTAGAGGACTATGTTTTTGAGGCCTATAATAACCTCTCTCCATTAAGGGAGATTCAAATTTGTTTGAATTTGGCACGCCAGTCTTGCTTGATGTCAAAACTTGCAGTTAGGGTTAGTTGAAAGTTGCACCACTGGGTTTCAACCAAACCCTTCAACCCAACACTAAATGGACTACACCATTAGCTCTATTTTGGTAAGTAAACGCTAGTGACAACCTGTTTTCAACCACTGAGTCACTAGAATGTTCTAGACCATGCCGGACCAAAGTGTCCCCAAGGTGCACTAAGCACGATTGGGTAGCGATCTTTCGAGGCTCATATCTCAGACCCCATAGGAGGTATCAGCAATCCATGAGATGCTACAGGACCACATTTTTTAGGCCTACAATAACCTCTCTTCATTCTGGGAGATTTAATTTTTTTTTAATTTGGCATGTCAATCTCGCTTGATTCCAAAACTTGTAGTGAGGGTCAGTTGAAAGTTGCACCATTAGGTTTCTTCCAAACCATTCATCCTAACATTGAATGGAATGCGCCATTAGCTCTAGTTGGGTGGATAAACACTAGTGAGAACTCTTTTTTGACCATTGAGTCACTAGAATGTTCTAGACCATGCCAGACCAAAGTGTCCCCAAGGTGCACTAAGCACGATTGGGCAATGATATTTTGAGGCTCTTATCTCGGACCCTGTGAGAGGTATCAATGATCTGTGAGATGTTACAAGACCACATTTATGAGGTTTACGATAACCTCTTTCTATTCTAGGAGATTCAAATTTGTTTGAATTTGGCACGCCAGTCTCACTTGATGCTAAAACTTACAGTGAGGGTTAGTTGAAATTTGCACCACTCGATTTCTCCCAAACCGTTCGTCCCAACACCAAATAGACTACACCATTAGCTTTGGTTGGGCAGTTAAATGCTAGTGATAACCCCATTTCGACCACTGAGTCACTAGAATGTTCCAGACCATGTCGGACCAAAGTGTCCCCAAGGTGAACTAAGCATGATTGGGCAACGATATTTTGAAGCTCATATCTTGGACCCCGTGAGAGGTATCAAAAATTTGTGAGATGCTATAGGAATGTGTTTCTAAGGCCTACAATAACCTATCTCCATTCTGGGAGATTTGAATTTGTTTGAATTTGGCACACCAGTCTCACTTGATGCTAAGATTTGCAGTAAGGGTTAGTTGAAAGTTGCACCACTAGGTTTCTTCTAAATCGTTTGTCCCAAGAATGAATGGACTACTCCATTAGCTTTATTTGGGGGGGTAAACACTAGTTAAAACCCTATTTCGACCATTGAGTCACTAGAACATTTTGGACCATGCCAAACCAAAGTGGGGTTACTTGAAAGTTCCACCACTGGGTTTCTTCCAAACCGTTTGTCCCGACACCAAATGGACTACGCCAATAGCTTCGGTTGGGAGAGTAAATTCTAGTGACAACCCTATCTTGACCACTGAGTAACTAGAACATTCTGGACCATGTCGGAGCAAAGTATCCCCAAGGTGCATTAAGCACAATTGGGCAGCGATCTTTCGAGGCTCATATCCCAGACCCTGTGAGAGGTATCAAAAAATTGTGAGATGCTACAAGAACACATTTCTAAGGCCTACAATAACCTCTCTCCATTCTAGGAGATTCAAATTTTTTTGAATTTGGCATGCTAGTCTCACTTGATGCCAAAACTTGCAATGAGGGTCAATTGAAAGTTGTACCATTGGGTTTCTTCCAAACCGTTTGTCTTGGTACTGAATGGACTACGCCATTAGCTCTAGTTGGAAAACCTCATTTGGAATATGAATTCAGTAGATCTTTCATGAATATACTAGACCAAATTGTTCTGAAGGTCCACTAAGCACCATTGCATATGTTGGTGAGCATTCTGGTGTGTCAAGAGGCAAAGTAAGCCTTAAAATAGATCCAAAAGGAGTCTATTCTACGTCTTGAGGAGGATTTAAGGAATCCAAAAGGTTATCTAGATCAACCATTAGTTTCTTGAGTTGTTTGGAGAATTCTTGAGAAAAAGGCTGATTTATGACTGGTGAAGGCTACAAGCCTAGAAGGGCTATTGGAGTGGATTGGTGGAAGATGAATTGACAAGAACTGGTAGATTGGTGGAACATAGTAGATGGACCACATTAAGATGTTATATTGTGTTACAATCAAGGTGGAAGACCTATTTCAATTTTTGACAAGATGGAGGCTCTAGGTGCACTAAGAGGCCTAGAATGGAGTTGGTGCCAAGAGAAGTTGGCATGAGAGCTTAAAGAAAGTGAACTTGTTCAAAATGTTGAATGTGTTGGTTCTCTAAAGTTAGAGCACTCTATTTGACCCTTTAATTGAGACTAACTCCTCGATTAGTGTTGACACCTAAAAATTTAGGTTCTAAATACGCAAAAAACATTAGGGGAGTATGATCTTAAATTTTAGTTTGATATATATATTTTTCATGAATAGTTGTTTACTATTTTTGACTTTGTCGTGTGAACTCTGCAGGGTGATTTTTATGTCCCCCAGCCCCTTTTTTGTGAATATGTAACTTTAATATTTTATTAATAGAAAAGGCACTATTCATTATAAAAAAAAAAGAATAAAAAGGCATATATGTTTGTCATTATTCTATTTTCATGTATCAGGTTGTTAGTTATTATATTTCAATTAATTTAATGCATATTAATTTTGAAATAAATAATAATTCTAAAAAATAATAAATAAAGTAATTAAGTGAAAAAGGTGACGAAAGGGAGTTGAAACCTCGACCTCTCGAGCCGACCTTTTTCCTACTTACCTACCCTCCTACCCTCTAAACAATTAGTCTATTTATTTTCTCCAATAGGATTTGGAGGATAAACTAATTTATTTATGTTTTCATGTGCAGGTGAAACATCAACACAATTTCTTACATAGGGAGTAATTCTTTCCTTAATTTCTTTTCAATTAAATAATGGCATAATATTTTCCTATGTATTATTCATTTTCTCAATTTTAGGAAAAAAGAATGGGGAGAGGGAGTTGAACACTCAACCTCTCAACCCATCCTTTCTTCCTAACCTAACTACCCAACTCTATCCTTACCGATTGACCTATGTTATTCCTTGAGAATGTAGGTTCAAATAAAGGTATTAATTAAAGATTATCTTATTTCCTTTTAATAATTTAGAAATAAATTATTAGGAAAATAAATATAGTGTTTTTCTTTAATATATGTGTTCCAAAGAGGCTTTATATTTCATGGGATTATTGTGGTTACTAAGATGATTGTTTTTAAATTTAATTTATAATTTGTCCTAAAAACCCTAAAGTGGAAAATCATATCAAAATAAATTATGTTGAGGATTATTATGTTTTTAGGTTTTGAAGTTTTTTAATTGATATTAATCTTTAAATCTTCAAATACCTAAATGTAACTTTTTATTTTACCCTATTATATTATTAATTTTAAAAAATTACCTTCTAGGATAAAAAGGGCTTAAGTGATTATATATTACCATTTGATTTATTTGTAGTTTTTTCATTTTAGGAAATACTAATTAAGTGTTTTGTAAATGTATGCATTTAGGTTTTTTTTGTTCAAGATCTGAAACTATTTTAACCCAAAGACCTAAGTGCATTTTACTAAGTAGTTGTGAGATTTTGATTTATTTTTACATTAAAACTATTTATAACGTTAGGGTTGTTATTAAATTTAAACTTTTTCTATGTGAAGTTATTTAAATAATATTGTGAATTTAGGATAAATGTCCCTCTTTTAGGGTAAATTATAAATCTTCTACCCTAATGCTTTAGATTTTTTTCTATATTGTAATTTATATTGTTTTATTTTGTGGATGTTTGTATTTTAAAATGAATATGTTATGGTTAAAAAGTAAGATTTTGAATTTAAAATATAATGTCATATTTTTATTTAATGTTTTAGGTATTATCTTATTAATGAAATTTCTTATGTTTTGATAATTAATGTGGGAAACTTATGATTAATATTTAATTTTTATTTATACTCCACTTTTATTATCAAATACATTTATTAAATTATGGCATGAATTTATTTCAATTAATTATTGACTAATAAGTGGATAATTTTATAAGGATCATATTAAAAACCTAAAATATTATAGAATATAATAAATTTAATTTTAAATTTTATTTACTAATGCCGGGTATTTTTGTGCAGGCATTAACGTAAGGACTTGGATTTTATACACAAACACCTCAAGATTGTAACAGTTTTAGTTTATTATATGAGAATTGTTTTTGTAAAGGCCTATTATATGGTTTAACATGCAATTTATAGGGTTAGTTGTCAGGATTAGGTCTTGTGAAGGGGCATGTATTTTCACAGAGAACCATTGAATATTATATTTATATTCAAATATTTGTAATCAATTGGAAGATCACGACACAATTGGGAAAATCTCCTGGACTACAGATTTGGACCTAATTTCCAATTTTGTAAATGCTAATGTTGGATAAGTTGTTTATGCTTTTTGAGGTTATATAGTTTTTATTTTCAATTAGTTTTTCAAATTACTCTATGAACCAGGGTATCCTACTATGTTCTTTTCCTTGATTCATTTGTTTAGAGTTAATTTGTACAATTCTAATAGCAATTGCATGGTCTGTGAACCTGTTGTTGTTCCTTTCGGCCTATTAATTTGGGTTAAAATCGATAGGATTAATTGTATAAATTAGTTTGAATTTGTGATTCAACAGAAGCGTGGAGGATGATGGTCTCACTTTATAGGAGTGAGTTCCCTTAAAACCGTCTCTGACTACATGTATGATTGAAAGTAAATTGACTGTATTCCCAATTTTGCATCAGGCATTGATCTCATTTCATTTGTAACTGTTATTTGGTTTTTTCTATAGTTTACATTTAAATTTAATTTCTTCTTTAAAAAGCATTCATAATTAGGTTTTAGTAGCAATGCAATCTTAGTTTAGATATCATATTATTTAGCTATTTAGGATCTAGTATTATTTTCCTCCAAGGATTGTTACCCCTTTGGAAGGAACATTTGTTTGTGCATGCATTTGTGCAGTGTAGGGAAATTGTGAATTTAGGCCTACCAGCCTTGGCTCAATCAAGTCAAAATCACAGAGGCACTTGTGTGTGCCTATTAGTTGGCTTCAAAATGGTCTAGTATTTTTTAGCACCAACAAGTAGATTCCAAGATGCTTGTAGAATCCTCAAGTTGAGTTGAGTTCCATGAGGGGATAGTAGAGGGCTCTGCATTAGATTTGCTTGGTTGAGAGCATCAGGTACACATGAATACAATGTAGCACATAAATTTTGAATTCACTTAAATGATGAATTACACATGTGGACACACGTAGCACATAAAGCATACACATAAATTTTCTTAAGTCATGAAGCATACATGTAGCACATAGAGTATAAAGCATACCACATAAATTCACTTAATTCATGCATGTAGCCCATACACATTAATTTAGGTTATGAAGAATGTACTTGAATATACATTAATATACTTAAGGCATAAATTTTACACATGAGTACATACACACAAGCATATTTACATACTAACAATGAATAAATGAACACACAATTAACAAATGGGATCAAATATAAAGTTTCATATATATCAAAATGAACAATAATTTTGTACATATTTACATGCCAACATATCTAGATACAATTTGGCATAGGCCATCTCAAAATGTGTCATATGACATCTCAAAATAATAAGTTCAACTACAAATGTTTCTAGGACATCCTATTCTACTGGTGGATCATCAAAATGCAGCCCCTTTGAAGTACTCTTTGGCTTTGATGGATCCTACATTCAAACACAAAAGTGAAACCCCAAGTTAGATTAAAATTTAAAATCATAGTCAACAATAATAAATAAAATTTAAACTAAAATTGAACTCTCATATACGTCGCCTCTCTATCTCCTACCGCGGACAAGAGACTTAATATATGTCCTTGGTAGCGTAGGAACAATGCCACTAATGTCAACTCTAACCTGTATATGTTTGCAAACATGAGATTGATCTAAGAGTTATACTATTTAATGTTAAATACTTGGTAGAAAATACATGTTTACAAAATAAATGAATTAACATTAAAACTTACTTGTGTTGAGCTTTCTTCAAGAAATGTTGGTTGAATCACCAGCGATACAAAACCTTGGCATTATACCTCCCTCAAACTAGGAGTGACCCACAAAATTCAAATAGATACTTCATACTATCATAACTTGATCATATTATATATACTTGATAGTAAAATACACACAAATAACTTTATAAATATACCTACCATGGGGATATCATTGTAAATGGATATGTTTGTGACTCTATCCTGATGATAGGGTCTCATGACATCATCAGATGCCACTCTCTATCAAATAAACCATGTAAATTAAAAATGAGTATGCACAACTGAAAAGTATACATGTATGCATAAACAAACTAAATTACTTAATTACCTTTCCCTTGTCAACGCCTGACACCCGCACCCCCTCACATTGCCCCCCAGTGGCAACTGGTGACACCTGCATCAGTATGTAATAAGATGATTGTAAAAATTAGAAAATAAATGTACATATACTATTATAATAATTTAAGAAAACCAATGAGTACATTAAAACATATGTACCATGGAAGTGTCAAGACCAAATGATATGGTCAAAAGCATGGACCCCTCCACCTATGCCATCTCCTCCTCTATCAGCAACTGAACATAAATGTAACACATAAAAAAACATAAGTGGGAAATTATTATAAGAAAAATCTACTAAAAATATGAACGATAAAATTTAAATACAATGTTAAAAGTGAATTGTTTACCCTTACCATAACAGTAGGAGTCCATGGCTCTATATTCCCCTGATGCACATCTTCATGAGGTGCTTCAGTGCTTGTAGTGTGCTATGTAGAATCTTCCACCTCAAAGATGTAATTATATGCATCACTATCATTTAGGGGACCTAAGCATATATTCTTGCACATAATGCAAGTGTGGGGCACAGAAACATGTGAGCTCATATATGATGTGGAAGGGCCAAAAGCATCAGGATGAGGAGGTAACAATGTCATGCTCTACATAATCAGCATATCACTCAAGGTGTGAATGGCTCGAATAGTCTGTGAGTTAGCCTCAACAATAATCTTAGGATGTTGCAATGTGGGAGGTGGTGAAATCTTGGGAGGGGGGAATTATGTGTGAGATTTCACCTAGTGTGCCCATGGCCTATCCTAAAGAGCGCCTAAACCTATACCCTAGTTTGGTCTCATTCTCCAATTATTGACCTTGTGACTGAGCACAAATTCAACATACAATTTTTTAATAAAATAAAATGGGACATCCAAATTGTTGTGAGGTGGTCTGTCAAAAACCATCCACCAACGGTCCCAAAAGTTGTCATGTATTGCACTATTTGTGCACCATTTAATTGACAACTTGGGTTTTTTAGGGTCCACTTTTATTCCAGTTTTAGGATCCATAAAAAGATTACATATGTCATGTTTTGTTATGTTTAGATTCATGACTTGATCATAGTCAAGCCCAAGGTCAAACTAGGCATGCATGAAATCACGCCAAAGAAGTGCAACACTATGTTGCTCTGTAAGTTTCTCCATGTTTTCAATAATTGAGTTCAATGTCGTAAACATGGGGCACAATGTGGGGATATTGGAATAGGTAGCTTGAAATCCTCTAAGTTGATTTAGGTTGTCTCCTATTATATCCTCTAAATGGTAAGGGGTTGAGATTGGTTCATCTTTTGAAAGTGGGGGATTGTTGGGAGGTGATTCTGGATTATTTGCGGGATCATTAGGAGGGTTTTCTGATTGATGTGGGTCCATGTATGATTACAATTAGAACATAAGTTGATAATTACAACCAATTTTTTATTTTTTTTTAAGAAAACTCATTTAAACCCTAATTTTTATATAAAAAACTATAAATTTCTATAAAAAAACAATAAAAACACTAAAAACATAAAAATTGAACTTACCTATGATCTTAAGAAAATTAGATATAGGATTTGATCGAATATCCGAAAGCCCCAAGCCGCATTCAACATTTTTAGAATGAAAAATGATGAACATGATCAGGCTATGTAAATAAAAATTATTGGAAAAAATTGGATATTCGATTAGGCTTATTCTTTGGCTTTTGGCTTGGCTAGGTGTACTGAGACCTAGGCCTACTAAAAAGTCAACAAATCCATTTGTGTGCATTTGGACAAGTGAAAGGTTTATTTTTTCACATTGCCACTTTTTGGCATACCATGATCTTGCACATACCCACATACTAATAACGATCCATATTTCAGTGTATTGTTCTTGGAAACTCGGATAGTACACATGTTATCTTCTAGTTACTTCAGAAGTATCCCAACTAGGTCAACTTTGAATCCTTTCCTCACAATTTTGTATGCTATGTCTATTGTCACAAAGGATTGCACCCATAAGAGCTAAGTATGAAACTCAACAATCTTGTGAAACATGGGAATACTTTCAAGTTGTGGAGTTTAACCTATGATGAAGTTAAACCTCTGGGTTAAGGTCCAACTTCCCCTTGAATCACCTTGAAACTTAAACTAACTTTTGGAGGAAAAGGGAAGAGAGTGCATGAATTGAAATAACTGAAAGGAAAAACTAGGTGATTCACCAATTTTTAAAGATCCACAGATTGAAGAAATGCTCACAATGACACTTGAAAAATAACTTTTTAACTCACAACTTGACCCTATTTCTTTGATATCCCTTGAAATAAAGAGGTATTGGAGTAAAAGAAGGGAAATGACTTCCACAATTTAAAACCCAAATGTATACATATTAGGACTGAAAATAAAAAACACTTCTCTGGATACTCAATTTGAACAAACATAAAAAGTAAAGGATATAATAGAATCACAATAATCTTGACATTAAATTCAATAGAAAACTCATAAAATGGATAAGGACAAGAAGGACTACTGCTTTATATTCAGTGAAAATGAGGTTGAGTAAAATATGTATCTCTGAGAGCTACAAACATTCAAATCTCCAAGTGAAATAGAATGCAACAACTGCCTCAATCACAAAAGTGAGAGGTATAAATAGTTGAGTCCTCAAAATTTTCATATCCAAGAAATTGGGAAATTCACCATGTCTAATTCCACCAAATCTGGGATTGGTATGAAGGGGAATCTCTGAAAAGACTGACAAAATCTTGGGTAGGTCTATAGATGCCACTCAAATCTAGATAACAAGAATCCTGGATTTATAGGGTTAGGTGAGAAGATGCAAATCCTAGAATATTAAAACCATCCTCTATCAAATCAAATCAAATCTACCCTAACCTACCCCCCAACCATGCTTAATAAATGATGTTTGACAAAATGATTTATAAACACATCATTTGTCTAATATCTTGACAATAATGGAAGCAATGATTTTACATAAACCCTAAATGCAACCTATTCTCAAAAAGGATCCATCAAATAATAGAATCATTCATTAGAGTATGGGGTCATTTGCTTAATTTAATATGAAAAACATTCTCAAACCATTTTTAAAGGATAATACCCATCCCTTAAAACATTTAAACATTTCTTATGCTTTAAATGTCTCATAAAAAGAACTCAAAAAGCTGACCCCTCAAAGGATTGAAAGATGCTAAAATCATCGAGAGCCCTAATTGTTGTTACTTTGGGAAAGTTGCATCTTTGAAGGTCTTTGATCTCTGTGATCATGAGCTCAATTTGGTAATTTTTGGCTTTGCAAATATTCATATTGGAGCTCGATACTAAGGTTGGTATTATTCCTTGCGTGTTATTTGATTATTACCTTGTACCTTCCAATGACATCATTTATCGAATCCACCTCTTTATTTGTTGTTGTTTAACTTTGAGGTTATTCTTGTTGGGCATGTGATTGTCTTCTCATCTTTTCATTTTAGTTTGGGTTCCTTTGTTTGACTATTGTATTTCATACACTGTCGTTATTCAATGAAAAAATCTTGACAACCCGTGAGATAATTAGGGCATCATTATTTCACTTTTGGATCACAAGTGGTTGCATGAGTTATTACTGTGATTTCTTGAGGCTGTGTACTCGTGGTTGCTTCCTCTTCCTTGTATTATATATGTGGCATCATGTTGAATTTATTTTGTTCTACTCGAAGATTGAGAGCCATACCATAATATCATGATTCACTACTGCATTTTACTCAATTGCTTGGTGTTTTGAATATTTGAACGCTCGTGCGCCAAACTAGGGCATCAGGATTTATAATATCTAAATTTGATTATTTGATGAGGCCGAGGGCATCATTTTTTATTCAATCCTTGCTAGGGCATCACTATTTGTATTATGTCTGATGCTTGATGCATCAGGCATCATGTTTTTTTTCATCATTATTACTAATGCTGTATTTGATATTGTTGTTCTTTGTTTGACTCACATCTCGTGAGCTACTAGGGGATCATGATGTAGCTTAATGTTATCACTGATACTCTATTTGGTAAAATAGTATACTTTTGAAACTTGGGCATCATTGTTGAATCATTATTTATTATTGCTTTACTTTGATGGTATGCTTGTTGTGAAGGCGACGAGCCTGTGATTGTTTCCTTTTCTACGTTGTATCTGTGGCATCATGATGTAGCTCAGGCATCCATTTTTATATTTCATTTCACATCATGACTTATGTTGTTTATAGTGAAGGACTTGACAGTCTATGGGCTATTACTATTGTTATTCATTTGGATGTGTACTTCTTACTGCATGGAGATAGGGCATTGTTATCATTATTTGATCTGGTGCTTTATTCATCATTGTTGTTCCTTGCTTGTTTCACAACATGTGAGCTATTACCACTATTGTTAAGATGTAACTTGTACTTACATACCACTAATGCTATGCTTATTGATGCTTTATTTATTGAAATACTTCCTTGAGTATGTTCTTTAATGCCATCATATTATGATTTTCTTATGGCAATGTTATATGTAAAAAAACCTTTTTTTTCGAAGTGTACCATATTGCTTCATTAGATCTATATCATGATGTTACTTTTATCAATCAATATTTGAGGCATTATGACATGTGATATAAGGCATCATTGCTTACTATAGGTGCTTGATTCTTCACTATTTATAGTTGTCTCACTTTGACTCATTATAATGCAAATTTTGATACATATCCTTTAAAGACTTATGCTACATTATTACTGAATCCATGATGATACTGTGGTAATACCTGAAGTAAATTAGGATGCAAATTTTAGTGTACACTTACTAAGATTTTATTTGAACTCCGTGGATGCCTTTCTTTCCCTTGCATTTGATCCATGGTGAAGCTTCCCTACTTGATGTAAATGACCCATCATTGCAGTTCTTGTTCTTGTTCTTTTTGTAGGATTCATTGCATGCTCCATGGATGCTTGATCATGACTGCATCAATTTTTATTTGGGGTCATGGCTTCATGATATGGTTTGGATCATTGATGTGGATGCTCCATTTGAAAATGGTACCACAACAACATCAAATGGAATAAAAACACTTGATGTTCCTATTGTATTGTTTGGATGAGACATCCACAACAGTGGTTCACTTGGTGCTTATTTTCCATTTTCATTGAGCATGCTCCTATGACTGTGTGGAAACACCATTATGCTATATCCATGCTCATTTGATGTTTTCCATGATACATGATTATAATTTGATAAAGTAGTTCTAAAGAGGCAGCCACTTACTTGTTGCTTCTCCACTTTCTTTGACTACTCCCTTTGATGTATTGGTACTTGAATGTGATTCATGCACCATTACTTTTCCCATGGTGAATTTTTATGAATATTTTGTACCCTTTGATGTTGACCTTTCATTGTTTGATGGTGCTCCCATGCTCTCATGTACTTGAACTTCCCTGTGTCCATTTGAAGATGTGTAGCTCATAGGCGTCCTTGTGTTGAAAATTGGTGTTCCATAAAGGTGGCTTTAGGAAGCTACCCCTTACGAAGCCCAATTTGTGATGAAATTTTATTTATTGTAGATCTCTCTCTACCTTTTTTCCTTCATAGACCCTAAATGTTCCATGGTTATTGCTATTTTTTTGACTGCTTCCTCTTCCTGGATCAATGCTCCTCCTTGGGGCTATGTGGTTAATCAGAAACTCTATAGGAATGGAGCTTCTAATAACCCTCATAGGTTCATTGTGGGATACTAGGAGGGATTGATACTTTGTCATGGGTGCTCTTGTCTTGTGATGTGGATTTTGTGAAGGAGCTTTGAGGGCTTCCTGACAGTGCCCACATTACATGGAAACATCATTCATTATATTTCAACACTTTATAATTGCTATTGTCCAGACAATAGCTGTACTTTGAGGATGGATTTTTAGAAAGGCCATCCTCTCAGTACTTCTATTATCTGAGTTAGGGTAAACAATAGTGTCATAGCTTCTTCTGTAACTACACTTGGAATAAACAAGTTAGTGAAAACATGGTATCTTTCTTCCTATAGCATCTTTTTGAGTGCACGTCTTTTAGCATGGTTTCCTTCTAGAGATGTATTGCTGAGTATGCACATGCATAACTGTAAATGTAGATATGTAATAGGATGTCATGCATTTCTTATATCCCTTGGATCTAACCCCTATCTCCTTCTTCCTTGTAGGTTCTAGATCAAACAAGAGCACATTGGATTCACACCCGAGTCAACATTCAATCATCTCTTCAGGCAATGTCAGGTACTATGTTGCTTATGTTCATTTACTTATGTATGTATTTATTTAACCATATATTTCTAGGAGTTAGCTATGCTCACGGCCTATGTGATCCCATATGATTTACTTTTTACTCCTTTCTTTGTACAATACATACAAGTATTTCATGTTTAGACAGTTATGATTAAGCATATATACATGTAATCTTTAGATATAGATCTCTTTTCTCTTTCATATGTACTTTTAGCTTATAGATCAATGAAATGAACACAAATTTAAACAATATCACTTAATAATGTAAACTAGGGTATTATAGTCACTTATCTAGTAAATAGGTTACCAATTGAATGAAAATGATAATATGGTAACATTTCTAGCAACCTCAGCTGAGTGCTTGCTTGCTAAGTACCATTTGACTAGTTTCCTTTTACATCCATTGGGTATAGAGTCTTTTGGGTCTCAAAACTGAACTTGGCTCCAAACAAAAAAGCTCCTTTTCTTCCACAAAACCCTGAGTGCCTGTGACAAATTGGTATTGTTTTGATGGACTCATCATGTGGCCGGTTAATTTGTTTTCATATAATTGTTTGGAGAAGAGTGTAGTTGGAAAGGGCAATGTGAATCACTCCTGCCAAGTTGTTGGCATTAAGATAAAGCACCCTGGGTTGAGTAAGCATACCAAGTTCAACAGGAATATCACCATGTAGCTCATTTTTCCCCAATTGCAAGTCAAATAGTGATGATAGGTTTCCTAGAGAAGGTGGGATTGTGCCTGTTAGTTGGTTTACTCCTAAATAAAACACCTCTAAATGTGAAAAAAGGCCAATATGGGAAGGTATACTTCCACTCAAAAGGTTATATGATAGTATGAGAAGTTGCAAAGAATGACAGTTAGCCAAAGTGGAGGGAATGAAGCCTTCCAATTTATTTTTAGACAATCTAAGTACCCTAAGGCGAAAAAGACTTCCCAACTCGACTCTTAGGCAAGAGGAGCCAATTTGGGAGAGGAGGTAGGGTCTTGATTAGATTTTTCAAATGCTAGTGTGTTAAAAAAATGTAATTGAATACTCCTTGCATAGTTTATATACTATTTTAATCTAGGTAGCATGATTTAGACATCTTGATCATTTGATATCTTGGATGAGACCACTCATTGACACCTTTATAACAAATCCAAATTCTAAATTTTAAAAGTTTAATGATTGACATTCCATACCATTTCAGGGTACCCATGGAACACTATGGTGCAATTGTTACTTTATTTAATTTAGATATTGCATAACAACATACAAGTTAAATACTAATATTTCATATTAAAAATAAAACACATTTAACATAATTTCCATGCAGCAGCACAATTTGTGTTGAGATCGATATTCAAAAAGTTACACCTCTCTCTTCCCAATTGCCCAACGAGAGGAATAAACTTCAAAAAGTTATTAAAAAAATCATGTAACAAAAATATATGAAAAATATCTATGCACTACAAATTAGTGTTACAAATATATGTTAAAAAATTTAAAATTTTATTCTTTCTACAAATAAGTTCCTAGTTTATGAAAGGAAAATCAATTTTAAATTTCTTTGTTAACTATAAGAAAACAAGTTACGTAAATAATCCATAGACAAAACCTAAAAAAATTATAGTAGTTACATTGTCTTCAAAATTGTTGACGATTTAATTACTGTAGGTGTCAAAAAGTGGAAATTTAGTTTTAAATGGTGATGTTAATGCCATAGTTAGGCTGAAATATGGGACACACTATTTTTTAACACCCTTATCCAAATAGATACATGAAGCTCTTGAGTTAGTTGTAGACTATGAAGTAGAGGCTACATTTTTTTTGGATAAAAGGACATTTATGGGTTTAAGATTTCTAAGATAGCACATAGTTCATTAAACTCATGAATAGTGGTGTGTGCTTAATCATTGTGTTTTATTCAACTATGGATATATTGCATGAATAGGTAGTGGCCAATAGTTGAAGGATATCCATCCATTTCATCTTAAAATCAAGAGAATTTTCTAAAATCTTATTATTTTATTTTTTACCATTATGCACAATCCATTTTTACAATTATCTACAATATTTGTTGTGAGTCTATATATAAATTATTAATACTAAAGATGACTAGATATTATTGCATTTAACATATTTACCCTGAAGGGGTTTCTTATATGAAAGAGAGGGACCTCAAAAAAAAATCTATGAAGGAGATTGTTTCTCAATCATGCAAGATGATTGAAATCATCTTGCTCACTGATTTTTACTGCTCAACATATTAATGAAGTGAGTAACGTCATGGTAAAACCATCATTATTTTATTCTATTAAAAATCCACCTTGCATCATTGGATATCCGTTAGTTTTTCTTTAAATGCTTTACTAAGAGAGGACAACTGGAACCGAGGCAACAAGTGGACTGGGGAGCCAAAATAAATGTACGAGATGTGCTTTCCACCACCGACAAAGGTGGACTGGGGAGCCAAAATAAATTTACTCTATATCTGAATGAAAGATATTGGTTGGATTTGAATTTCAAACTTTAATTCTAATTAGATTTCTCCTACTTTGCGATAAGCATTGCATTTGGTTTTGCAGGGAATTATATCAAATCGAACCCAGGGTAATAAATTATAGATATTAACCTTCTATAATTTATATTAACAATTTTTTTAATTTGAAATTAAGATTTTTTTTGTTCGAATTGTTTTAACTATTTAGTGTATTGCCAATATTGTTATTTTATTAGATTATGATTCATTTTTGTTATTTCATTATATCAATAAAAATTTAAAAAATTATATTGAATTATCTATTTTTAAAAAGTAAATAATAATTTCTATTTTTTATAGTGTTTTATAGGAAATACCGAAAATGATGTTTAAAAACAGTTCAAATGCAAAACTTCTTGTTTTAACTATTTCATGTTGTGTGAAAATAGTCCAAATGTTACGTTATGAATCATTTTTGTTATTTCATTATAGTTATAAAAGATTAAGTAGAATTTATTTATAAGAATAAATTTATATCAAACTATCTATTTTTTATAAATATAATAATATAATTTATATCTATTGTGGTGTTATATAGACAATAACGAAAATGAAAATGATATGGAGAAGCAACTCGAACCCAAGAACATAAGTAAGCTTCTATTGAAACGTGTGACTCAAGTTCAAGAAATGTCAGAAATAGAAAATCTCAGTGAAGAAGTTGAAACATTTGAAAAATTCAAGTGCTTTATTATTATTATTTTGTGCGGGTCTCGTTGCTTTACTTGTTTTACAACTAGCAATTATACCTTGGTGTGTACTTGTCTTCTCTTATTTGTAGTTGATTTTCAAATAATAATTAAAAGTTTATTTGTCTTAATAGAATTAATAAATATAATTTATAATTACTTATCTTATTAAAATTACTACCCAAATTATTAATTAAGAGTACCTATTGCACACCAAGGTGCAATTGAGCTAGTCTATATTTTATTAAGTGTATGAGTTCTAAGTTATTGCATTGATTGCATCTACATGGGTTCTTAACCAATTGTATCATTTATTGCATCATATATCTTTCAATTTCTTAATGAAAGATATAGGATGATCATATGTACTAGAACCCTCTCCAAATAATTATTCTTGAGACAAGTCATAGATTAATTCTTGTATGAGAGCTTGCATTTGTCTTCCATATTGTTTCTATGTACAAGGGAATGTACCTTCATAGAATTAGTATTGACAATAAATGAAATAGTAACTAAATAAAGCACAATTATAGCAACTATTTAGAAAATGAAAGATCAATTGAGCATCCTATGGCTCTCTATCTAAGAGTGTTAATAGAAGCTCTCAGTAAGCTACCATTAATGACAGTCCTAGAATGAGAAATGATAAAGATTAAGCTAAAGCCAACAATTAAACTCAAATTGAATGCTAATTAAGCTCTTAAAATGCCTTTCTAGCTATAATTCTCAAGAGGTTCTATGCAATTCTCAGATGTGTGGTTATGAATTATGAGGATTTTGGTCTTCCTTTTATAGATTTATGCAAAGGTAGTGGGTGTAGTTGTGTTGATCATGATTAAGCTTGAGTTGAGTCTTTGGTTCCACCCTTTGAAGACAATGCAAACTTTGTGTCCTCAAAGCTTGAGACAAGAAGACAAGATGAAGGGACAAGATTCTCTTTCACTTTGAGTGATTGAGACTGAATTTGGCTTGATCCATGTGAATGCATTTTCTCAAATCCTATTGGTTGATTGAATTTCCTCCCTTTTGTGGTTGTTGAGAGAAATTAGGATTTATTAATTGATTTAAATTCATTTATTTAGCCATGTACCCCTTGAATGGGTTGAATTTGACTTAATCCAAAACTATATAATTAATTGATTTAATTGCACATTGATTTCATTTTACTTGATTAAAATGATCTCAATTTTGATTTATCTTGAATTAAGACTTGATTTTAATTTTGATTGGATAATTATGCATTATGATTCAATTGCTTTGATCTTGATCTTGATTCACTTTGATATGCCTTGTTTATCATTAATTGTCTTTGTCCATTTTTAGGTGATTACAAATGCCCCTCTTTGAGCTGACATGCGAAGCATGTCGATTCAAAGAATACTCTGATCTTGCTTGATGATAGGTCCTAATTCATTGATGGTCGATCTTTGATGTTCATTCTTGATGTCTCTTGATGGTCTATTCTTGATATGAGATTGATGCAATTTTGATGATGTTCCTTTTAATTGATGTGGTACTCTGATGGTCATTTTGAGGATTGATTACTTGATATGATGTTCGATTTGATGAAAGACTCTAATGCGATGATGAAAGATTCCCCATTCGATTGATTTATGAAAAAAATTTTGATAAAAGCTTTCTCTTTGATTTGATGATTGGTTCCTGATTTAGTGATGATGTTGCTGATGTTGATTATCCAATGGTATGCACCCTTGAAAATGAAATAAAATTTGATTCTGATTGAAAAAGTTGATGTTTTAGGTCAAATTATGTTGATTTAGTTCAATTTTTAATGAATTTTAATTTCATTTCCGATATTGATGTTACGTTTGTTTGATTTCAAATGCCCTTGTTTTAGCTATTTTGATGGAAATTTAATGTCCTTGGGTTAATTGTGGTGAAAGATTCCTTTTTAAGGTCAAATATACCCTCTTTTAGGTCAAAAGGCTATATAAAGGGATCAAATTCCTCTTTCACTATTCATTTTCACTTTCATTTTTTACTTTTACCTCTCTGAGCTATTTGAATTTTCCACAATGTTTGTCCCCATCTTTGAGCATTGGTTTGAGAAATGTCGTCGATATTAACGTCTGCCTAGCTCTGGACCTTCGGTGAGTGCCTATACTTATTCATTTTTTTTATTAATGCATTTAATTATTTCAAGATTTTTAAATTTTTCTTGGTAAAATACCCTTTTTTCTTGTTTTTTAATTGAAAGTGCACTTTTACCCAATTTAATGGTGCTTTCGCCCTCAAAATTGCCCTTCCGCAATGTGAAAGTGCACTTTCACGATGTAGTTGTGCACTTTCACTCATTAATTTTAGGCCCTAATTCGCCTTTACAATTTTAGAGAACGCTTTTGCTCTTGTTTGCGCTTATGATCTTTTAGACAGTGCTTTCGATGTTGTAAAGGGTGCTTTCATATTATTTTGGTGCTTTCACCTTTTTTCCACTTTTAATCAATTAAGGAGCGCTTTTACATATTTAAACATTGATTTTGCATTTGTACACTTTTGCAACTTGAAATGGTGCTTTCACTCAGAAAATTATTTTTAATTTGATTAAGTCCACTCTATGATATTTTTCGACATCGTTGATCAGTTGATAGGTTAAGTTCCCAAACTTGATGTTCTTAACAAGTTGTAATCTATTAGTATGAGTCAGTTATAGTTGGAATATCATTCATCAATCTAGATTCAGATGATGGGTGATGATAAATTTCCATTCTATCTAAGTAGAAACATGAAATTTGATTGTGGTTTGATATTTTGATAAAAAAATTATTGACTTAGAATGGGCCAAATAATTTTTGATTTCCATTCTGATGTGATTGTACTTTCTTTTTGTAGGTTGAGCTTGGGTCATTGCGTATCTGTGGTGCTTATCCATTGTCTTGGAGTATGATCCCTGGTTTGAGTGTGGCAGATTGTCACCATATTAGTCATTGTGGCTTGTCCTTCCTTCTATATCTTCCTCAATTCTGAGTGAATCGGGGTCTTATCACTGCTATAGCTAAGCGTTGGCACTCAGACCATAATACCTTTCATCTTCCTATGGGGGAGATGACTATTACACCAGAGGATGTATATCACATTCTGCGGTTGCCTACTCGGGGAGAGCTCATTTATTATGATTCTGTTTATGATGGATTAGCATGTCAATGAGTCTTTGGTGATCCTACCATTGGTGATATGCACATCTAGTGGGCTTAGTTTGTTTCATTCCTTGTATTGGTAGTTGTTCTTGGTACATTGATTGGAGGTTTTCTTCTTCCTGATAGATGTGGACATGGATTTGCTATCGGCTACGGTCCCATTCTTGAGGATTTGATGGCAGATCCTTGTCGGTTTGATTGGGGTTCTTGTGTGTTAGTGCAGTTGTACCATGAGTTACACACTATTGTTTACAAAAATTCCACTACATTGACTATAGGACCTATTCTTTTACAACATTGGACTTGGGAGTATATCCCAGTGACATGTCCTGTTACAGCACAAGATTGTCAGCCAGGTTGGCCTTTTACGTGGATGTACGATGGTATCATTATCCAAACCCACATGGGTAAGCTAGATTACTGGCGATGGGTCATTGATGATATAGACACTATTGTTTGGTGCCCTTATCTTGGTTGCGAGCCTTGGCCAGAGGACAATGGTGAGCTTCCTTACATGTTTTTCCCTCACTGGATGATCAGTTGATCTGCAGTTGTTATAGAGAGATTCTAATTTTGATGAGCTTTCCATCAGTATGGGTGTACTTAGGATATGCCATAGGGAGTAGCCATGTATGCTCGTGTATAGGCTGAGAGATCATTGTGGGGCCCATGTGTAGATTTTGGGATAATTGTGTGAGAGATACAAGACATTAGGTATCATCCTTGGTCTCCTCGATCACATGTTATGGATATGGGTATCACTGATGAGTATGGTGCTTGGTTACATCGATATCCTTTTTCAAGATTCATAGATCCTACTGAGAGGATTCCTACCATTAATGAGTTATCTGATGGAGATGATGGTGCTAATGGAGATGGTGGTGACAATGGTGATGATGGAGATGATGATGAAGGTGGTGGTGGTAGGATTAGGGGACAGTGTGGATGATGGGTTTGTCATAGATCTAGAGCTAGTAGAGTTCATATTCCCATGATTTTTGCTACTCTGATTCCTCCTAGGGGTGGTGATCAAGTGATGGGTCGATGGGTTGATAGAGTATTTCACCAAGTTGCCATAGATCCAGAAGATAGGCCTTGAGTTAGATGTTAGAGGGAGTTTGATGCAGACATAGCACAAGTATTACTTGATCAAGCATAGGGTGCTCCTGCTCAGTAGGTCATTCCTCTGATTGTTCCTTATGCTCCTTCATCTCAGGCACATGCTTCTGATTTGATGCCTTCATCTTCTTCACATCCATAATCTTCTCACTTTGTTCCATCTTTTGGTGATCCATCTTCATTGTCGATGTCATCTTCTTCTGCTCCTCCTCCATAGTCTCCTATATCACAGTGTCTTTCCCTAGCCTTAACATCAAATGTTGCATCATTGTAGACTCAGATATCAGCAATACAACAACAAGTTTCACAGATGAGCTCGATGATGCAGACTTTCATGGCTGCTATGAGTCAGCATGGCTTACAGGCTAGTTTGAGTCAGCCTCTAGATAGTGCTCCTAGTTGTGATGGTACCGATGGTGTTGGTGGCTCTTCTGTTTGAGATATCTTATGATTCATATGATTTGATATACATGATCTTTCTCTTCCTTGTTGTTATCGAGACATTGGAATCTTGTTGTATCATTTTTTATCGATTGATGTTGCTTATGTTGATACTTTGATGGTTTGATGGACATTGATATTTGGATATTGCTCTTATGATCATTCATTTAGCCTTTGATATCTTGTTTCTTTTATGATGATGGTTCCATGGACTCTACACTTTCTTTGATAGATTTCACTATATATGATGTCATCATGTGTTGGATCTCTTTTTTAGGTGTTTTGCATGATATGTAGATTTATATGACTTTATCTCTTGTATGCTTTGTTTGATGTTTTTCAGAATGCAATTTTCAAATGTATGCATATGTTCTAATGATGCTTAAATGATTGTCTCATGTATGACATAAAATAAATGGATGCAATATTAATTGAATGATTAATGATATTTATGAGTGTATGCAATGGATACATATATGATGTTAGATGGATAATGAGTCTAATGAATCTAATGGATGCACTTCTTTTTTATATGTAAATGTGATGAATCTATGTAATAATGCCATGATCATGAGCTTTTAATGATATGATATATGCAATATGGTTGAATGATACTATCATGAATGATGTGCATTTATTGTTGAATGGTCTTGATAGATGCTATGAATGATTTCTAACTATGTGCTAAAATGTTGTCACACTTCTATGAATCCTTACATGCAAGAAAACTCAAGAATGAGCCCTCACAAATCGATCCATAGCTCTTTATGCATGGAGATGCAACATTTGTAAAATTACTCTCAGCTAGAGCTATAAACTCATGACCTTGCTAGTCAACCACACAATGAGAGATTCCAAATGAATGTAATGCTATGCAAATCTATATGAGAATGCAAATTAATCTTATGAGAATGAAGATGCAATTAAGCTATGAAAATGGAAATGAAAGAGTTACAAACCCTCTAATTAAACTATGTGAGATTAATCTAAAACATGAAAGAAAATGATACCATGATAATGCAACTATGATGCAAGCTAGGATGTGATGTAGATGCAAGATGAATGTCAATGATGCTCCAAATCTTCAAAACTTGATGCAAGAATATCTCCAAAAGCTTCAAAAACTTGTAGCATAATAATTCAAGTATGTATGGTGTGTGCAAATGAGGAAGAGAGCTCTTCTTTTATAGGAAGTGAAAAATAATGGACTATGGAGATTGAGAGGCAAAAGACTTAATCAACGATGGAGAAAAAAAGAAGCTTGACCCTTGTGCACAAATATCCTCCAATAAGAAAATTAGAAGCATTTACTTTATGTTGAGCATTTACTTTATGTCCATGTGAGACAAAAAATACTTTTCTTTTATTTTTTATTTTATTTTTCTTTATAAATAAGAATTAAATGCTTTATTTGTGCAACAAGGATAAGAAGAAAAGTGGGGATTTTTTATTTAAATAAAAGGGGGGGAAATTTCTTTTAATTAAATAAAAGCTTAGAATAAAGTGATTTTATTATTTAATTAAAAGAGATTTTTAATTAATTAAAAGGGATTTATTCTCTTAATTAAATAAGATTTTTATTTTTATTTTCTTTTAAATTAAATAAGGCTCAAACCTTAAGAAATATTAAATTGATTATGATTTGATCAAGGAAATTGATATATTTGAAAAATGTTGATTTTTGAAAATATTGATTCAGGGATTTGACAAATTGCAGAAATGGGGCCCAAAGTCTAGGCGACCATTTTAGGGTGCATACATTTGCCCCTCTTTGACTAATGTGTGATCGATTTGGGAACACATGCAGTCAAAGAAGAATTGAAATGTGAGATGTGAGATCGATCTGGGATCACAAAACAACTCAGATGTGAGGTCGATTCGGGATCACATCCGGACAAACATAAACAAAAGATTCTGGACATGAGGTCGATTCGGGATCATATCCAAAATAAGAGATAAGAATCTCAAGCTTGAGCAAAAACTCATAAAAAGATGTCTGAATCAAGAAAATCAAGGAAATCAGGGATGAGAATCCCATAAATACTGCCCCCTCAGAGTTGAAATTGAAATCAGGTAGAGAGGAACAGCAAATTGATAAAGATTGATCAAATCAGAATGAAATCACAACTAAAGATAAGAGAGCATGATAAGATAACCATCAAATAGTGAAGACATGCCCCAAGTTGACTAGGTTTAACTGGGAAAGATATAGGATAAAGATTAAGTCAAACCTCAGAGAGAGGAAGCGAAAGGGGTGAATGAAAGACTAGAAGTTTGAAAGACATGGAAAGGAAGAAATTCTATCAAAGATCAAAGAATTATGCCTCAAAAGGTCAATCAACTGCGTAAAAGAATGAGAAATCTTGGAAATGCGACTCGAATTTCGATTTCGAGTCTGAAATGGATAGAAAATGATGTGACATAAAAGACCAAAAATGAAAGATATGATCAAGAAGAACTAGAAAATGAGCACAGTTGACCAACTAGTCCATAGATGATAAAAAGGAGAGCTCTCTCCATATGCAAGATGCAAAAACTAATCTAACATGAACCTAAAAATGCAAGCTACTATGAAAGTGGTTGACTTGAAAGGTCACAATGCTTATAGACATCTAATTATCATCATCGAGCGTTATTGGTAGCATCGCAAGATCATACAATGCACACTAGCATAACTATGTGGATATGAATATGATCTTTATCAAATAAAAATGTGGAAATCCCACCTAGGCATCAAAGACATGGAGGTCAAGATGACTAATGCAATGAGATTACCTAATTTTGATATGGTGAGATTATGCTTGTATCAAGACACATAAAAGTCAGGATAGCTAGAAGCATGCACTCGCAAAACAGTCAAGGATAATACCTTGTCAATCCATAGTGTCAAGTAAGACCAGCATAAATGCTCATGACAATTAGGATCAACAAAATATACCCATAAGCAGATAAAGAAATAAAACATGTTCTCATTCCCTCAGTCTTCTAGCTATGCATCATCGAAAACTTCTCAGGGAGAGACCACTCATCAAAGAAATCCTCATAAACAGCACACAAAGAAAAGTAAAGTCAACATATCTCAACAAGTTGATTGTTTAAGTGTGTGTGTGTGTTGGTCATAGAGTCAAACTCTGGTTATCACATCTGCAAATGAGAAATATCACATCATACTTAGACTATTGGGTAAGACATCTGATAAGTGTTAAGAAACACTCGATGCAAGGGTAGTGTTGAAAAACACTGTTTGGAGTGGTGTTGAAAAACACCTGTTGTGAAATGCCCCAAGAGACAAACGCACCTAAAAGACCAATGCTAACAGTTATGCCCCATAGACAAAGATAAAGACCAATTCCAGACCAAGGCAAATAAGGTCAAGGCATGATGGAAAGGCTAAGTGTCGAGAGCGCATGCTAACAAATAGGGGTGCAAAGGCCTCAAGTAGTGCCTGTTTCCAGGTTTTCACCACTTGGATTTATTGCAATTTTTTCTTTTTTTTTCATTTTTTTGGATTTTTTGCTACCAAGGCACCTATTTCCAAGTTTTCACTAAGGCACTTTTTCTTTTTTCTTTTTTTTTCAATTTTTGAATTTTTTGATTTTTTTATATTTTTTTAGGACTTTTTATGCTTTTAAAGATTTTTTCAGCATCATATATCAATGTTTTTGGTATTTTTTCAGGATCATAAAATATGTACAAAGGATGCCCCCAGAAAGAATAGGCATCAAACTTACAAGCAAGATCATAGCATGCAATCCCAATGTCTAGAAATGTGGAGGACAAGATGGATGAGCAAGCTGGTGAATGAGATAGAGGAAAGGAGAATGAAGGCAAACGGAGGGAAGAAATCTTCAAGGTCAAACTCCTCAAGAATACCCAAGCTAGGAAAAAAATTGTCATGTAAAGCACATCTAGACAAGCAATGAAAGGATAGTATAGGATAAGCGTAATGCAAAAGAAGGAAATGATGCAGTCCAAAGGAGTAGACATGTCAAGAGGCTTCATAGCATCACGTTTTACTCTTTTTTTATATTAGATCAAGATGAAAGGGGAAAAGGATAGTGAAACGCTAGAATGAATGGAGGAAAATGAAGATGAAGGCTAGACATGAATGGAATGAAAGCAAAATCATTGTAAGATAGCTCACAAGATAGCCAAATGTTTGTGTATAGTTCAACATTGTCAAGATCAAAGAGAGAAGATGAAATGGATGAAAAATGTAGAAGAACTACGCATGATGCCTGATTGCCAAGTTTTCATCATGGTACTTATCCAAGGCGCCACAAGGGAGTGGTTTTCACCATAGGATGAATTTATTTCTCTTTACTTTTGCTACCAAGGTACCTGTTTCCAGGTCTTCACCATGGTACATTTTCAAATTTTTCATTTTTTTCTTTCTTTCTTTTTGAATTTTTCTATTTTTTTGAATTTTTTTTTTTTTTGGAAGAAAGAGGCAAGCTTTTTAGATAATGCTCCTTGAAAGGATAAATCATGATATGCAAAGGATTCAAAATGATATGCTCAAAAATGCTGATAGGGAAAGGAAGATGAAAGAGAAAAAATGAGGATAAGGTTTTATGCAAAGCGAGTGAGGTTGGAAGATAGGAGGAATAGACAAATGAGGAAAAAGGATAGAAGGTAGAAGGATAATGAATGGAAGGATTGTGAAAGGGTAGATGAAAAGGAAGGAAAGATCAACATCAACACACACCTTGAAGGGTGGCGAGAGGGTGGAGGAAACTTGAATGAAAGAATTCGTGAAGGAATATGGTGAATGTTTAACAGAGGTTGCAGTTCAGGCACATGGAATGGAAGAATGTTTTTGGAAGAAGATGAAGTGGAAGCCTTTGGAAGCCTTAATGTCAACTTTACTTTTTGTTCAATATTAGACTCTTTCAAGAGAGATTTTGGAATCCATATAGCCTTAGGATTTTTATTTTCTTTTGATATGTTAGAGAGAATATCTTCAATGATGGATTTTGGAACCCATACTTGTCTTGTAGTTTTCTTCTTAAATATCTCTTTTGACTTTATGCCCCCATGTCAATTAGAGGAGACATGGTGATCTTCTTTTTTTATGGATTCTTGTATTGCTTCTTTTTCTTATATTGAACATTCAAGTTACTTCCAAAAGACTTGGGACTTGTGGAAGAAGAAGGAAAATATGACTGGTTTAGATGGGTGGATGGATGAAAAGGATTCAAGAGTATGTATCTATGTTGATCTTGAGGAAAGATAGGAGATGAAGGGAGTTAAGGACCCAAGATGGATGACAAATTAGGAGAATTAAGAGAGGAAAGAAAAGGGACATAAGGGCCCAAGATGGAAGGAAGACATGAAGCCCTTAGTATTGGTGGAGGAGGTCCAAGGATGGACGTGGAAGATGCAAAAGGATAATCATTAAGTTCATCAGCATTTATATGACAACCAAGGACATTAGCATCTTTAGAGTGAGCATGAGGATTTTCAATAGGATTGTGCACATCTTGAATAGGAGTAACTTCGTTGATAAAATCATTCAGAGCTTGCAAAGACTCGAGAAGGGTAGAAAGCGAAAGCGAACATGGAATGGTAGAACAAGAAGATGGAAGACTTTGATCTTGACAAGGATCTTTTGATAGCATAAGCGTATCAACTTTCTTTTGATTTTCAATAGGCTTTACATCAGAAGTAACAACACCATTTTTAATAATCTTAATGGAAGTATCATCTTTGGAAAGTGCAAGTGTAGTAAGGTTATTTTGATTATTAATAAGTTCAATGGTGTAAGTAGTAGCTTGATCTTGCTTAGGAGAAGACTTAAGACATGGTGGAATGAATGCAAAAGAGCGTAGAGGATCAAAAGAACCATGCAATGGAGGAGATACATCATGAAGAGAATTGGATGATATGGAGGGTTCCTGATGCAGGAGCATCCTGGGTGTAAGAGCAATCTTGCATCACCCAAAAATATTTCTATTTTTGTATTCAATAAGGGCTATTTTGTGCAGAGCTGCTATTTATGGAAAGTTACTATTTTTGGTAATTTTTGTATGTGCTTAGAATGATCTGATTTCTTTCTTGGAGGTTGATTTTGGTCATATAAGTCTGCCAGTAAAGTTTCATTGCCAGATCAAGTGTATATTGGAAGATATTGAATATTTTCGATATTGGCAGCAGGGTACAGAAACTTTAAACTCAGTTTTGAAGGCTTTAGAGGCCCCGGATGAGGTCAAACATTTGAGTGATGGGTGCTTGCGCAGGTCAAGACTGTAGAGCGCTTCGTGGCATTTCTGAAATGGGGTTATAATAGCTGATCGGGTCAACTGGTGATGACTTATGGTCTTCGGAAGTTGGGCCACCCGAAATGGCGGAAAATAATTTTCTTCAAAATTTTTGTTCAGGTTTCAAAGGTTATCTTGAGCTGACTATGATGTAATAAAATGTAAAATAAAATAATTCTAAGTTTGGTCGGCCTTATTGGCTAAAATTTTGGAACCTTCCCAGGCGGTGGAAAATTGCCTATATAAGGAAGACTGTATTATTATCTTAGGAGTTCAGAATAGTTCTGGGTAGTAGATCTGGGTATTGATTCGAGGCTTTGTCCTACAGAATATTGTAAGGGAATGCCCATGTGGCTTTGCATATTGTAATTCTGAAAGTTTGTAATTCCACATTTGTGGAGATAATAAGAAGCCAATTTTCTATTCTTGCATATTGTTGTTGTTTCTCTATATCTGTTATGTGTTTGTGGTATTAAGGGGAGCACCCTTCATCAGGTGGTATCAGAGTAGGTTTTCTTGAGTGTGTAAATAGATCGCCGACTGTGAGGCAGTTTGCACCAGGACCGTGGTTAGGGTTTCAGCGCGCATCACGAAAATGCCTCCATGAAGAGAACGTGGCGGAAGAGCTGGTGCTGTGACACCTGAGGTTAGAGAGCTGCAGAGACAAGTGTGAGCATTGCAAGAAGAGATTCGCAGAGGAATGAATCTTAATGTCAGAGATGAAAGCGAGGATGAAGCCGAAGAAGAATATCAAGAAGGAGAAGCTGAAATTGTGGACCAGGAGGAAGAAAGACTTTTTTGGGCGATTTCCAAGATTGGGAAAAGACCTAAGATTGAGGTTCCTACATTTTCTGGAAATCTTAACCCAAAGGAATTGATTGACTAGATCAATAAATGTGAGGAATATTTTGAGTACGAAGATGTTGAGGATCCTGACAGGGTCAAATTTGCGAAGGCCAGATTGAAAGGTCATGCGAAGATCTGGTGGCAAGAAATTCAATTAGAGTGAAATAGAAGAGGGAAAGATAAAATCACAAGGTGGGATCGGATGGTGGATAAATTGAAGCGACAGTTCATTCCTGTTGATTATGAGCTTGACCTAATGAAGAAAATGCAGAGTTTGAAGCAAGCAGGAAGATCTGTTCAGGAGTATACAGAGGAGTTCTACCTACTTCTCATCAGAATAGGCCATGCAGAAGCTGATAAGGAGAAAGTTTCCCGATACCTTAATAGCTTACGACCAAGCATTCAGGAGGAGCTGAATCTAGTTTGAATGAACAGTATTGAAGAGGCATACCAGTTTGCCCTAAAAGTAGAGGAAAAGCTGAACAAGAAGTTTGAGAGCAGACAAAATGGAAGAGGTCATGGTGGACGATCTGGTGGACGGTCATATGGTGGCCAAAATGAAGATCTGAAAAAGAAGGATTAGGCCAGTAGCAGTCAGAATCAGTGTGAAAATAATTCCAATCACTTCCAGGATCAGAATAATAGAGATTAGAGAGGAAGAGGAAGAGGACAAGGATCTGGAAGAGGAGGCTTCCGTGGAACATATTTTCACTGTGGAGAAGAAGGTCATAGAGCATTTGAATGTCCTCAGTGCCAAGGTAGAACAGACAGGAGAAATGAAGGCCAAGCCAGAGTTGCACATGTAGATGAAGATGCCAGATCATCAAATTCTGAAGATGTTGAAAGAGGAGAAACATTGATTAATAGAAGAGTCCTGTTGAGTGGTGAGAATGAACCTGAGCAAAGGAGGAGCCTATTTCGCACTAGGTGCAAGTGTGAAGGTAAATGTTGTGATGTGATCATTGATAGTGGAAGCACTGACAATTTGGTGTTAGAAAAGATGGTGACAAAGTTGAAGCTCAAGAGACAGAAACACCCACATCCATATCGGATTGCCTGGGTACAGGATGACCACAAGGTCTTGGTCAATGAACAATGCCTGGTGAAGTTCAAGATTGGTGGATACCAAGATGAGGTATTGTGTGATATCATATCTATGGATGCATGTCATATGTTGTTGGGTAGACCATGGCAGTTTGATAGATGTGCTGTACATGATGGTCATCCGAATACCTATTCCCTGACAAAGGATGGAGTGCGACATAAGCTAAAACCATTGAAGGAGACTGAAGAAAAGGTATGTGGTAATGCAAGGATAACTTTTGTTGATGGAAGAAATTTCTTAGATGGTCTGAGTCCCTGTGCTGTACCAGCAGTATTAGCACCAAAGAAGAATGGAGAATGGAGGATGTGTACAGATTCTAAGGCAATAAACAAGATCACAATCAAGTACAGGTTTCCATTGCCACGAATGGATGATATTATGGACTGTTTGAGTGGAGCTGTGTATTTCTCAAAGATAGATCTGAAGAGTGGATATCATCAGATTCGGATCAGAGAAGGAGATGAATGGAAGACTACCTTCAAGACAAAGGAAGGACTATATGAGTGGTTAGTCATGCCTTTTGGGCTAACCAATGCACCGAGCACTTTCATGCGGCTCATGAACGAGGTTCTGAAAGAATTTCTGGGTAAGTTTGTTATTGTTTATCTAGATGATATTTTGATCTTTAGTAAGACATTGGATGAGCATATGATGCATATTCGTATGGTATTTGAGAAGTTGAGAGAACAGAAATTGTTGATTAATTTGAAGAAGTGCAATTTTGTGAACAAAGAGTTGGTGTATTTGGGATTTGTAGTTTCAACAGAAGGTCTAAAAATGGACCCAGAGAAGGTATAGGCTATCCTTGAATGGCCTACTCCAAGGAGTGCTACTGAGGTAAGATCTTTTCATGGTCTAGCTAGCTTTTACAGAAAGTTTATCAGAAATTTTAGCAGTATTTGTGGACCCTTGACTGAAACAATGAGAGGGGATAGAAAAGAGTTTAAGTGGACTAAAGGAGCAGAAAAGAGTTTTCAATTGTTGAAACAAAAAATTACAGAAGAACCTGTTTTAGCACTTCTAGATTTTAATAAGGTGTTTCAAGTAGATTTTGATGCTAGTGGTACTACAATAGGAGCTGTTATGAGCCAAGAAGGTAAACTTGTTGCTTATTTCAGTGAGAAGTTAAATGATGCCAAGAGAAAATATTATGTTTATGATCAGGAATTTTATGCTATAGTTCAGGCATTAAAGAAGTGGAGACATTATCTACTTCTTAAGGAGTTTGTTTTGTATACTGATCATCAAGCTTTGCAATATTTGAATAGTCAAGGAAAATTGAATCAAAGGCATTTGAAATGGGTTGAGTTTTTGCAGAGTTATACATTTGTTTTGAAACACAGGAGTGGAAAGTCTAATAGGGTTGCAGATGCTCTTAGTAGAAGGCAACTATTGCTGACAAAAATGTAGATTGAAGTGGTTGGGTTCAAGGAACTCAAGAATTTGTATCCAGAGGATCCTGATTTTGGTAAAGCTTGGAAAGCTTGTACAGAACCTTTTACTCTAGACAGGACAAAATGGTTGGATTTCATCATCCAGGATGATATGCTATTCAGAGGAAGTCAGTTGTGCATTCCATGAAGTTCTATGAGGGAGAATCTCATCAAGGAGAAGCATAGCGGAGGATTGGCTGGACATTTTGGTCATGACAAAACCCTTGGTTTGGTTAATGAGAATTATTATTGGCCACAGTTGCAGCAAGATGTGAAGAAGTTTGTACAGAGTTGCAGAGTATGTTAGATGGCAAAAGGAGTGAAGCAGAATACAGGGTTGTATCAGCCATTATCTGTACCAGAGAAGCCTTGGGAGGATATCAGCATGGACTTTGTTCTTGGTTTACCGAGGACACAGCGGGGACACGATTCAATTTTTGTGGTAGTTGACAGATTTTCAAAGATGCAACATTTTATTCCCTGCAAGAAGACTAATGATGTTGTTCATGTAGCAGAATTATTTTCCAGAGAAGTAGTGAGACTTCATGGTTTGCTAAAGACCATAGTTTCAGATCGGGACACTAAGTTTGTTGGATATTTCTGGCATACATTGTGGAAGAAGTTGAAGACAGATTTGAAGTTTAGTTCATCACATCATCCACAGACTGATGGACAGACAGAGGTGGTGAATAGGAGTTTGAGAAATTTGCTGAGATGTTTGGTTGGAGATAAGTCAACAGGATGGGATTTGATTTTATCACAGGCAGAATTTGCATACAATAATTCTGTCAACAGGAGCACTGGTAAATCACCATTCTAGATTGTATATGGAAGTAGTCCAAAAAATGCATCTGAATTGAGGAAGATAGATAAAGGAGAAATAAGTAGTGCTGAAGCTGAGGATTTTGCAGAACACTTGAAGAACATCCATGGGGAGGTGAGGAAGCATATTACCAAGATGAACGCATAGTATAAGGCTAAGGCAGATGAGAAAAGGAGGTATAAAGAATTTCAAGTTGGTGACGAAGTCATGGTTCATTTGCGGAAGGAGCAGTTTCCAGTTGGTACATATAACAAGCTGAAAATGAAGAAGTTTGGACCATGTAGGATACTGAAGAAACATGATTTAGGAAATGCATATGAGGTAGAATTGCCTACTGAGCTAAATATTTCACCAGTGTTTAACATTTCAGATCTGACAGAGTATCATGAAGGAGGTGTTGAAGATGAGATCACAGCAGCACAGTGGAGTATTCCAGCAACTAGTTCAGACACTAAGGAGATTGAAGATATACTAGACAGTCGTGTTGGCAGAAGCACAAGGAACAGGACATATGAAGAATATCTGGTCAAGTGGAAAGGATGACCTGTTGAAGATTCATCATGGCTGACAAAGGAGGAGGTTAGCCGTCTTGGTTTTCCTCTGCACACCTGAGTCGTGACAGGGTCACTTCTCAAATTATCCCGGGTGTCTGATGCAGGAGCATCCTGGGTGTAAGAGCAATCTTGCATCACCCAAAAATATTTTTGTTTTTGTATTCAATAAGGGCTATTTTGTGCAGAGCTGCTATTTATGGAAAGTTACTATTTTTGGTAATTTTTGTATGTGCTTAGAATGATCTGATTTCTTTCTTGGAGGTTGATTTTGGTCATATAAGTCTGCCAGTAAAGTTTCATTGCCAGATCAAGTGTATATTGGAAGATATTGAAGATTTTCGGTATTGGCAGCAGGGTACAGAAACTTTGAACTCAGTTTTTAAGGCTTTAGAGGCCCCGAATGAGGTCAAAAATTTGAGTGACGGGTGCTTGCGCTGGTCAAGCTTGTAGAGCGCTTCGTGGCATTTCTGAAATGGGGTTATAATAGCCGATCAGATCAACTGGTGATGACTTATGGTCTTCGGAAGTTGGGCCACCCGAAATGGCGGAAAATAATTTTCTTCAAAATTTCTGTTCTGGTTTCAATGGTTATCTTGAGCCGACTATGATGTAATAAAATGTAAAATAAAATAATTCTAAGTTTGGTCGGCCTTATTGGCTAAAATTCTGGAACCTTCCCAGGCGGTGGAAAATTGCCTATATAAAGAAGGCTGTATTATTATCTTAGAAGTTCAGAATAGTTCTGGGTAGCAGATCTGGGTATTGATTCGAGGCTTTGTCCTACAGAATATTGTAAGGGAATGCCCATGTGGCTTTGCATATTATAATTCTGAAAGTTTGTAATTCCACATTTGTGGAGATAATAAGAAGCCAATTTTCTGTTCTTGCATATTGTTGTTGTTTCTCTATATCTATTATGTGTTTGTGGTATTAAGGGGAGCACCCTTCATCAGTTCCTGATCTTGATATTTATTTATATTTTTTTCTTTATCATTTTTAGGGTCCTCTTGACATGGAGCCACTTCTAAGGACAAGGAAGTAGGTTGGATTTGTATGGAAGACTTTGGAGATGCTGAAAGACTAGCTGAGGTAGGCATTGTAACATATAAAGACTTAGGCTCTTTAGGTTTAGCATTATTGAAAGTATTTTCAGCCAAATGAAGGTTAGCTTGAGTTTCTTTAAGAGGTATCCCTTGAGGATAACTATAGGGAACCGCATGAAAAGTCTTAGGATCTTTGTTGGATGAAGGATTTGTGACAGATTTGGAAGACTCAGAAGCTTTAGGAAATGTATGGGCATTGGAGGAAGTAGGGGATGGGAGGGAACCATCACAAGACAAAGGTTTAGCATTAATATGATCTTTCTTGAGAGCGCAACCTTTATTTTTAGCATGAGAACTTTTAGAAGAGAGATTCTTTTGATGTTTGAAATCAGTGTGGTACATTTTCTCTTCCTTAGTAGGAATATTGTATTGTTCACAAAAATATCAAAGAATTCTTCAAATTTAGAGTCATATGGATCACCGTCACAGTCTACCCAATATGACTCCCCCTTAGAAATCACAAGTGTACCACGAGGATGATGCTTAGGAATAGAAGTTTCATGGGCATCACTACATTTTCCATCATCATAGTCATCATAGTCATCATAGGTGGGTGCATTACTCTTCATGGAAGAGACATCATAAGGACTATCACGTTGCTCATTATGGTATGTCTTGTGAAGAGAAGTAAGACTCTTTGAATAAGTAGAAGAAGAATGAGATCATGAAGAAGAGAAAATTGAAGACTTAGTGTAGGAAAAGGACTTGGATAATGAGAAATTCAAATGATGTTTAGAAGAGTCATGATAAGATTTGGAAGATGAAGAATGTGAATAGTGTTTAGAAGAATCATGATAAGACTTAGAAGATGAAGAATGAGAATGATGTTTAGAAGAATCATGATAAGACTTAGAAGATGAAGAATGAGAATGATGTCTGGAAGAGTCATGATAAGACTTGGAAGGTGAAGAAGAATGAGAAGATTTAGATGATGAAGAATGTTTGGAAGAAGAAGATCGTGATATGATCATGTTTATGATTCTAGCAAAGGCATCTGATTTAATCATCTTTTCTTTTATTTTTGCTATAAATTCATCACTCATGAGAATTTTGGAGGAACAACACTTTTTGAATATGTCAATGAGCTCAAGATCATCTATTCTTAACAAAGGGTCCAAAACCAGATAGTCAAGATTCATGGTTATAGAAGAGGAGGAATCAAGCATGGAAGAAATGAATAGATGAATAGAAGAAGGTAGACTAGATAGTAAGAGGAAAAGAATCAAGAAGAAGAAGAAGAAGAATTTCCCATGGGAATAGAAGACTTTAGAAGAACATGGGAAATGGAGAAGGAAGAAGAAGACTAAGATTCACCTTATGCAATTGATACCATAACGTTTATTGAGATGTTGAGCAACATGACAACACTTAGGATCTGAGATCTGGACTGACCAAGGAAGACCAAGCTTCTAAGGAGAACTCACTACAACAGGATGGAACTCAGTTTCAATATTCCAAATAGATCTTTCAAAAGATTTTGCAATGATGATCAAGCACATAGAACAACAACTAGGGAGTTCAAGCAAATAGTCTTCAAACAATGAGCAAGGGACAAAGCAACCTTGCGCATGAATCGAGATAGTGACTTAGTATGCTACTCCTTAAAGATTCTACTTGTGTATGTTCTTGAAAATATTTTAGCAGGCACATAGAACAAAACAACACCTTAACAAGTTGTCTACAAGGATATACGTGGCTTTCTAAAAGGAGTCCTCGATATATACAAGGTACGTGAGGCCCAAATCCGTAGATGAGAAGAATCCAAAATCACATAGCCGGGGGGAGACGGTAACCCAAATCTTCTCCTTCACTTCTCAAAGGTATAAAGTTCTTTGAAGCTTAGCCAAGAGTGATATCAAACTCAATTCCCAAGAGAGGTGTCTTTGGATTCACCTCCTGATATTTATACTCCACCGGAACACAGGAGTTAAGGTTGTCCCTTGAGGTGGTGTGTCCCCAAGTAGGCCTTCTAGAAATAAAAACTAAGTAATTCACTATCAAAAGTATTTAGAGCACTAAAGGTGGAACACTTAACTCTTCAAGTAAATGCGAAGTGAGTCCAAAAGTGGAACATTTAACCATTTAAAATAATGTGAAGCGAGTCCAAAAGTGGAATATTTAACTCTTCACACCAACTCAAAGTGAGTCCAAAAGTGGAACATTTAACTCCTCACATCAACTCAAAGTGAGTCCACACCTTAGAAAACAAGTGAGTTCCAAAAAGCACAAAAGGGTTGCCTAGTGGAGCAATTAACGCTTCTTTCCTGTAGACCCCTCCCCTTTAATGTGGCGATAATCTTGCAACCACGGGGCAGAAATGAGGGGCTGACATATTAGCGAGTCCAATAACCCAAGATAGCAATTTAGATCAATCACAAGTAATCTACAGTTGCTTATCAATACTACTCACAAATGACAAAGGGTTGAATCAATGGAATATTTAACTTTCCAAGCAAACATAGAGTGAGTCCACAAAGTGGTGCATTTAACTCCCTATGTAAACAAGGAATGAATCTATACCCTCAATCACTCAATGAGATATTTGATATTGGAACAAGGAATTACTTAAGGTTTAAACACAAGCATTCACTTACACAAACTTGTATGAAAGCAAATCTATGTTCATTCATTTCCCATTAAGAGCATCAATTGAAATGTGTTCTATGAAAGCATGTAAACACTCAAGCCAAACACATGAGAGGTTCAATTTTAATCCCAAGATCTAAATGTTGTAGAGTTGTAACAAAATACCTCAAATCCAACGCAACACGCTTAGTAGATTTCACCTTTTTTTTTATTTGTTTTAAGTATTTTTCATGAAAGCAAGCCATGCACCTTCAAATAAACAAGACAAGAAAACAAGCAAACAACATATGCAATGTATATCCAACTTATGCAAACCCTAGGGTTAGATCTGAAAATCAATTGTTAGGAGCAATGATAACCAGCAAATGATCCAAATGATAACTCATATCATGCAATGAACAATGAAAAATAAGTGCATACCCATCACAAAATTTTATTTTTTTTGCATTTGACCTAGTCAACAAGATCTGATTTTTACCACATGAATTTGGACCCCCAACCCAAAATGTAGAAAAGAGACCTCTGTCAAAAAATAGAAAGCTTTCCAAAAATGTAAAAATTTTAGAAAAATCTTTTCATTTGTGCCCTAGAGACCCATTTTATCAAAACATACCAGTTTTTATAAATTGACCAAATGATCTATCATATGATTTTTAAATTAAAAACAAATTGAATGTACCCCTTGTATAATTTCAAGAATTTTCCAGAAATATAAAAATTTCTGAAAAATACGATGATTTGCACCAAAAATTGATTTTTTATAAAAAATAAAAAAAAAATCATAAAAAATACAAATCACCTCCAAAAATTCTAAAATTTTTTTGGGAGCTTCTTGGATATGTTGCCAACCTAAAAAAAAAAATTTCAGACCAAAATACCAAGCCATTTGGGAGATATGATCAAATCTTTCAAATCTAGGGTTTTTCATCTCCAAACAAATCTGCACAAGGGTTAGCTCCAAAAAATAATCAAAACCAGCATGCAAGAGGTGGGTTGCCCCACGGTGGGTGCCAAAAATCTTTGCTAAAATTTTGTCACACTTCTATGAATCCTTACATGCAAGAAAACTCAAGAATGAGCCCTCACAAATCGATCCATAGCTCTTTATGCATGGAGTTGCAAGATTTGTAAAATTGCTCTCAGCTAGAGCTATAAACTCATGACCTTGCTAGTCAACCACACAATGAGAGATTCCAAATGAATGCAATGCTATGCAAATCTATATGAGAATGCAAATTAATCTTATGAGAATGAAGATGCAATTAAGCTATAAAAATAGAAATGAAATACTTACAAACCCTCTAATTAAACTATGTGAGATTAATCTAAAACATGAAAGGAAATGATACCATGATAATGCAACTATGATGCAAGCTAGGATATGATGTAGATGCAAGATGAATGTGAATGATGCTCCAAATCTTCAAAACTTGATGCAAGAATATCTCCAAAAGCTTCAAAAACCTGTAGCATAATAATTCAAGTATGTATGGTGTGTGCAAATGAGGAAGAGAGCTCTTCTTTTATAGGAAGTGAAAAATAATGGACTATGGAGATTAAGAAGCAAAAGACTTAATCAACGATGGAGAAAAAAAGAAGCTTGATCCTTGTGCACAAATATCCTCCAATAAGAAAATTAGAAGCATTTACTTTATGTTGAGCATTTACTTTATGTCCATGTGAGACAAAAAATACTTTTCTTTTATTTTTTATTTTATTTTTCTTTATAAATAAGAATTAAATGCTTTATTTGTGCAACAAGGATAAGAAGAAAAGTGGGGATTTTTTATTTAAATAAAAGGGGAGGAAATTCCTTTTAATTAAATAAAGGCTTAGAATAAAGTGATTTTATTATTTAATTAAAAGAGATTTTTAATTAATTAAAAGGGATTTATTCTCTTAATTAAATAAGATTTTTATTTTTTTTTTCTTTTAAATTAAATAAGGCTCAAACCTTAAGAAATATTGAATTGATTATGATTTGATCAAGGAAATTGATATATTTGAAAAATGTTGATTTTTGAAAATATTGATTCAGGGATTTGACAAATTGCAGAAATGGGGCCCAAAGTCTAGGCAACCATTTTAGGGTGCATACACTAACTAATGCAATGCACTTAGTGAATGCATCTAAAATGATATCAATGTAATCTAATGACTTTAATGAACTTTAAATGGATTGCATCTAATGATAATGATGTATGATATATAATGCTACTAAACTATAATGATATATGATATCTAATGTAATGGATTTAATGATTCAAATGTTGGACACATCTAAATATATGCAAGGTTTAATGAAGTGACTTAATGCAACTTAACTAGTGCAAGTGAACTATTAAAATGCGCTTTGTTTTTTATTTGTTTTTGGTTTCCAACACATCACATATAGTTGTCTTTAATGCTCTTTTGATTTTTTATTTGAGTACACCCCCCTTTTCTTCCCCTCTTGCAAATTAAGCTAAGAAAGGAAAAACTATATACAATGCACTTAAACTAAAATGTATACAGCTAACTATCATTATTCAAAATTTGGAGCTTATAATCATCATTGAGCATTTTTTGGAATCCCATTTTAGTACAACCATCACTAGTTCAACTATGATGATATGAATACTTTTTGCACCTCTTTCTTTTCTTTCCCATCTCTCTTCAGTATGACTATCACTGATTGAAGCCAATCATGAGAGTGTGAATACCGATTTTATCAGATTCTATGTTGCAAGTGGACGTTGGTATTATGATATTAAAGATCAAAATAGCCATGGTATCCTTTTGCGTAAACAAGAAGAAATCTTAGTTTTAACCTATGTACAAGTCCTCAATGATTCTTTGATGATCATGTCCTTAGAAAAATAATACATGATTTAAAACTTTGATTTTAAGATAGTCATTCAAAAATCAACAAAAATATCATCCTTTCATCATAACTTGTCTAGTCTAAAACTTTCATCGATTTGCTAGAAAGACATGATTTCATCAATTAAGTCAACAGTTGAAAAAATTTCTTGTAATATTTTTCAAATCCATATTTCAAGTGTAGTTCCATCCATTTCATACTTTTAATCCTAATAAAGATAAGGTCATGTAAGATCTTGGATCAAATTTTGCATTTTGGCTCAACTTGGATTAGAATGTAGATTTGAATAAGTGTTCCTCTTTCAAATTTGATGAATTGATTCCATGATTGAATAAAGCTTTCTTTGATGAATCCTTTCTCCTTTTGAGTAGGTTGCCCCTAGTTTGAGATAATTTCCTTCGTGAGACTTAGGACAATTTGCAAATTAGGTGACTAAAATCTTGAGGTATTTGTAAATGCGACTGTGGGGTTTTATTATGCAATATATAAAAATGTTGGTGGATGCAATATTTACAAAGTGACCTTCTAGGTATGTGACTAACTTGGACTTTCAATGGTGCTTGTTTACTAGGTTTTCACCGGTTGAATGGATCTTGCATTTTTTTTCTATTTTTAAAGCTTTTCTCTTTTTTTGCTACCAAGGCGCCTATTTGCTAGGTTTTCACCAAGGCACTTTTTCTCTTTTTTCATTTTTTTCATTTTTTATTTTTTTTCATATCATCAAGGCACCTATTTGCTAGGTTTTCACCAAGACAACATCTTTTTGGAGATCATTTATGAATGTTTTTGCTTTCTTCATGCTCAATTTTTCACTATTTTTGATCTTTTCTGCTTTTCAAATATTTTTGTATTTTCAAGATCTCTTTTAACTATGTACAATAAATATGATGCTTCCCATATGATACTCTTTATACTCTTTCATCTACTTCATGTATAGAACCAAGCTTTAGATTTATGCTATTGATAGGTTCTTGTAGCTCTTCTCCATCACAATCTGCTAATTTGTAGGTGCCAGTCCCAAAATTTTCAATGATGATAAATGGTCCTAACTAGTTTGCCTCTCATTTTCCTTTCTTTTCCCTTTCTGCTTGATTTTTTGGATTCTCTCGCAAAACTAAGTCACCTATTTGAAATGTTCTTGACTTGATGTGCTTGTTATAAGTCCTTGACATTCTATTTTGGTATACGTTTAAATGATCAAATGCTTTTTTTTGTTTCTCATCTAGGAGTTCTAGTTCTTGTAGCCTAGCAACCCTATAATCTTCCTCACTTATCAAGCCATGAAGAGATACTCTTAAGGATGGAAGCTCTACCTCCAAAGGTAAAACTACTTCTGTTCCAAAGACTAAGGAAAAAGTTGTAGCTCTTGTTGGCGTTCTTATGCTTGTTCTATAAGCCCATAAGGTCAGGTTTATTTTGATGTGCCAATCTCTACCTGAATTGTCCACCGTTCTCTTCAATATCTTCAATATTTTTTGTTTTGTTGCCTCAGCTTGTCCATTACCTTGGGGGTAATAGATTGATGAAGAATGATGAATCATATGAAATTTGGTGCATAGTTCCTTTAGGTCTTTGTTTTTTAAATGCTCTGCATTATCCGTTATAATAGCATGAGGTATGCCATATCTACAAATGATGTGATTGAGGATAAACAAAGATATCTACTTTCCCATTGTAGTTGATAAGGGTACAACTTCCACCCACTTGGTAAAGTACTCCATTGTCATGATGATGAATTTATGACCATTTGAGGATGGTGGATAAATCATGCCTATTAAGTCTAGACCCCATTGATAGAATGACCAAGGTGTTGTCATTGCATGAAGCTCTTGTGCAGATACATGTATCAAGTTTCCATGGAATTGACACTTTCTACAAGTTTTGGCAAAGTTACAAGCATCTTTCTCCATTGTAGGCCAAAAATATCCTATCCTAAGAATTTTCTTAGCTAGGGTTAATCCGTTCAAGTGTGATCCAAAAATTTCTTCATGAATTTCTCTCAAGGCTATGTTTGATTCCTCTTCTTCTAGACATCTAAGGAGCATTCCGTCTAAACTCTTGCAATACAATATTTAATAAATTATGGTATATCAGGCGGCTTGGCGAATGAAACTTTTCTTTTGATTCTTGGTTTGGTCTATGGGAAGAATTTGATCTTTCAAGTAAGTGTAAATAGGTCCATACCAAGGTGATTCATGTGTAGTTAGCAAGCAAATCATATAAGGGTGGGTAGGGTCGAACGTGGGTTGATCCACTTCTTCTACCAGGAATTCATATCTGGTGCTCTGATAAGGCATTTGTAGAAGTGAATCCAAAGTTTTCATTGCATCTATTGCTTTGTTCTTTTCTCTTGGCACTTGGTCAAATGTAATAAGGGTAAAGTACTTCTTTAAACTTTCCACCATATTTTTGTAGGGTACTAATTTTCCATCTTTTGTCTGATATTCTTCGCTAACTTGATTAATGACTAATTATGAATCCCCATAAACCTTTAGTTCTATCATTTTCCCTTCTAATGCCAACTTGATTCCAATAACCAAGGCTTCATATTCTACTATATTATTGGTGCATGGAAATAGCAGTTTATAGGACTTAGGAATAGTGGAGCCTTGAGGTGTGATTAGAAGTATGCTTGCTCCTGACCCATGTTGAGTGTATGAACCATGAAAATATAATTGCCATGTTTTTGCCTCAACATTCACAATCTCTGAATCCAGGAATTCCACTTGGATGGGATGATCAGCTTGAAGTGGTGCTTCTACTAACTGGTCAGCAATAAATTTCCCTTTGATTGATTTTTTATCAACATATTCAATGTCGAATTCACTTAACACCATAACCCACTTTGCTAGCCTTCCAATTAATGATGTTTTACTAAGTAGATACTTCAAAGGATCAATTTTGGCAATGAGCCTTATCTTGTGGGCTAGCATATAATGGTGTAATTTTTGAGAAGCAAAGACTACGACCAAGCATGCCCTTTCCATGCATGTATAGTTCGGTTCGTATTTGACCAAGGTTCTACTTATGTAGTAAATTGCCTTTTCCTTTCCTGTTTCATCTTCTTATGCTAAAAATGCCCCTAATGAATTATCTATTGCTAAAATATATAAGATCAAGGGCTTGCCTCTGATAGGTGGCATCAAGATTGGTGGGTTCATGAGATATTTCTTTAATAGATTAAAGGCTTCTTCACACTTTTCATCCCATTTGAAAGTTGTATCTTTATGTAGAAGTTGGGTGAAATTATGACATTTTTCAGCTAATTGGGAGATAAATCTGTTAGAGTAAAGTATTAATTTTATTAATTAACTTTACTCCTTTCTTAAGATGTCAACACTTTTATTTTTAGTTGTTTATATTTAAACACACATGCACTAGTTGATTTAAACTTATGCACTTGTTGTTTTAAATATAAACTTGCATGCATTAGTCTTGCAATAATTTAATTAATTATTACATGCACTAGGGTTTGCCTTTCAAGGCTTTTGATCTCCTTTATATGGATGATTTATTGTATATTTTATTCATTCATTAATTGAGGATATTTTCTTCTTCATATTTTTGAGTCAAACCCTTGCCCTCTTCTTGTCTCTACTTCCTTGTAACAAGTTTTTGTATGCAGGTGATCTTCGGGTTTTGTGGATTTGTATTGCTCAAATTCTACATGGTATCAGAAACTAATCTACTATAGCTTGTTCACGTTTGAAGGATTCAACTTAGGAATTTTTTGGCTGATTTGAGAAGTTTTGGTTATAGTTTTAAGATTTGGTATTCTCTATAGGATGTTATTTTTTGTTTCTTTTTTTTTTTTGCAATTTTTTTTTATAGCATTTATGGCTCAAACGGACCTCACAAATGTGTCTAGAAGGCTTGAGATAGTCAAAATCCATATAAAACTTGTTGATTTTGGACAATTTAGCCTTGGAGGCAAAAAAATTTTGCATCCCAGAGTCGTACGACCCTGTGACGTAGTTTGAGGCACGTACGGATTTCAAAAAATAATTTTTTTAAATAAAAAAGCACAGCCAATGCATGGCCATTGCACCACCTGCACTCAACCCACCGCCAACCTGTCACTGCAGTCCTCAAACTGCCAACGACAGGCCTTGACCGCCAACAGCTAGCACAAAACCGCCAGCGGTGGGCCCAAGCTGCCAACAGCATGCCCTTTAGCGCTAGCACTTGGAGCCTCATGTGACCAAGGGCTAGCGCCTAGAGAAAATCCTTTTTTGGAATTTTTTTTCTCTTTTGGAGCATCTTTCACTGTAATCAGCGTTCTGGGAGCTCTAGGCATCATTTTTCGACAAATGAGATATCGTTGGAAAACTGGTTCCAAGACCGAAGCTCTTATGGAGGTTAATTTGGTATTTTTTGTCACCTATCTTTCTATTTTTTACTTTTGACACTAGATTAGCCCGTTTGCATTCTACAGGGGGCTAATTTGCTCAAATTAGCTCCATTTTTCGATCTAAAAGAAGCGCCGAAAAACTCTTCTCGAGCGCCATCCAGATTTTTGCCTATTTTCATCAAAAAAAATTTAAGGTACACAAGATTTAGATCTAAAGCTTTTTTTCTCTTCTCTTGATAAAGCATAGCATTCCAAGCTTAGGGGTTCAATATTTTGCTTGTGGGGGTGTGTTATTTTGTTGTTTTTATCAATTAAACCAATTATTTATCAAAACAAAACCCCTTCTAAAAAATATGGCTGAGACCTCTTCTTGTCTAGAACTTTTGACCCCACATAATAATCACACATGGAAAACCCTGATGACAGGACTTCTTCGTTCAAAAGGGCTTTGGTCTTGTCTAGATGCAGTGCAACCAGTATTACAGAGGCCCTTTGAGATCATGCAGCATCAAAACAAGATGGATGAGGCTATGGGGTTGATTGCTTTATAGGTATGAGACAACTTGCAGTTTCATCTTGATGGGTGCAATACCCCTCTAGCTATGTGGACCAAGCTAAACACCTTGTTTGGTACAGTGAATGAGTTTAGAGCACTTTAGATTGAGGTAGAGCTTACCTCTCTTGTACTTGATTATTTTCCCTCTATTGAGGACTTTTTGATGAAGTTCAAATAGCAGAGATCTTTGTTACATAGATGTGGAAAGCAAAATACTAATAAAGAGTGCATTTATCTGATTCTGTCTAAGCTTAGGGGAAACTTTTAGATCTTCTCTTCTACCTTTCATTCTAACATGGATGCTTTGGGACCTACATTCACCATGCCCACTTTTGAGGTGTTCTATGATCATTTGACTAGAGGCAGGCCAAACTTACTCAGTTGGACTCTCTAACAGGATCCAAGAACCAAGCATTGGTTTCCCAGCCATCCAACAAAAAGCAGAAGCAGAAGCAGAAGTAGATATCAGATTCCTCTTCTTAGCACTCTATTGGTCCACCATCTTCTTCTAAGAAGGAGAAACATAAGACTGAGAGACCTACATGTTCCTATTGTTAGAAGGGACCTCATGATGAGTCACATTATTTTTAGAAGAGATTTGATGGCTATGAGAAACATATTGTAGATTTGCAAGCTCTTCTTCAGAAGAGCAATGTTTCCTCTCCATCCTCTTCTACCTCACAGGGGTCTTCTTTTCAGTCTTCTTCCACATCTTCGACATCTGGATAGGATTTTCAACAAGGTCATGCATTATGGGCATCCATTGCATCCCCTTCATAGGTCCCTTGGATACTGGATTTAGGTGCTTCTCACCATATGGCATCTTCTCAAAGGGTCTTCTCTACTGTTGAGGCTTCTCCCATTCCTCATATTCTCATGGGGAATACCACTATCCTGACAGTCTGTGGGAAAGGTTTAGTAGGCATTCAGGATGGTACATTCAATGATGTATTGTATGTTCCATCTATATCTGTAAACCTTCTCTCGATTTATCAGATTACACACAGTGGATCAAGGAAGACAATTGAGTTCACTGGACATTCAGTCTTCATTCAGGATAGTGCGATAGGGGGCATTGTTACTAAAGGGACAGTTGATCATTCCACCCATCTCTACACCTTCTCACACTTTGGTCCACCATCTCCATTGTCAGAGCACATCTCTCCTCTTTAGCGAGAGCATCATGTGGTGCAGTCAGGTCACTTGAACCTTTGTATTGTTCCTGAGATCACTGCTATGACTGCCACACCATATCTTATTGAGGTCTTCTCTCTTCAACAAGATTCTTCTTCAGCACTGCCTGACCCTCCATCTCCATTCATTGAGCCATCAGGTGCACTTTTTGAGGATTCTACAAGGGACATTCATCTCCTCTTTCATGATAGTGTTAGCACACCTATCACACCACCTACATTGGGGAATCCCTTTCAGGATCCTCGTGTTTACTCCTTTGAGCATCAGCTTGGCTTTCCAGTGACACCTCATCTTTTGAGGTTACCTCATCAGTGTCCACAGACTTTCACTCCTCTATATTGGAGTCACAGTGGTTTGTTCATTGATCTAGGGGTTCTTTCATTCCAGGGGGCTTTGGAGCCTCGATCCTCTCTCATAGGGGGGTTGGCAGCACACATTGTACTTATGGCTTTGAGAGAGTCTCTTGAAGTCATTTTTTTTAATCTTTTGCTTGCCTTTATATCTCTTTTTGGAGTAGGGTTTTTTCCCACTAGGTTTTCTTTATTTCTCCATTTTACAAAGATTTGGTTGTGTTGGGTACCTCATCAGGCCATGTTGCCAGGACCCATTTTTATGCTTTCAACACTGTAGTTTCCTTTTCTTTTTCTTGCATTGTTTGTAGCTGCATTGTTGCTCATCTTAAGGGGGGGTGTTAGAGTAAAGTATTAATTTTATTAATTAAATTTACTCCTTTCTTAAGATGTCACCACTTTTATTTTTAGTTGTTTATATTTAAACACACACACACCAGTTGATTTAAACTTATGCACTTGTTGTTTTAAATATAAACTTGCATGCATAAGTCTTGCAATAATTTAACTAATTATTACATGCACTAGGGTTTTATTTTCAAGGCTTTCGATCTCTTTTATATGGATGATCCATTGTATATTTTATTCATTCATTAATTGAGGATATTTTCTTCTTCATATTTTTGAGTCAAACCCTTGCCCTCTTCTTGTCTCTACTTCCTTGTAATAGGTTTTTGTATGTAGGTGATCTTCGGGTTTTATGGATTTGTATTGCTCAAATTCTACAAAATCTCCTAATGGATTGTATCCTTCCTTGTAAAGACCTCATTTGACTAATGTTTTTGGGTGCTTCCATCTCCATAATAGTCTTCACTTTAGCAGGATCCACCTCTATTCGCTTTGCAGATACAATGTAGCCTAGTAGTTTGCCTGATTGGACTCCAAATGCATATTTTTTTGGATTAAGCCTTAGTTTGAATTGCTCTAATCTTTCAAAAAATTTCACCAAAATTGATAAGTGCTCTTTTCTTGAGTGAGATTTTGCTAATATGTAATCCACATAATCCTCCATGAACTTATGCATCATATCATGAAATATTGTGGTCATCACTCTTTGATAGGTCGCTCTGGCATTCTTCAAACAAAAAGGCATGACATTCCAGTAAAAAGCACCCCATGCACATGTAAAAGTAGTCTTGTCTTGGTCTTCTGGTGCTATCTTTATCTGGTTATATCCGCTAAATCCATCCATGAGTGAGAACATAGAGTGTCCTACTGTTAGGTCCACAATGGCATCAATACTTGGAAATGGGAAGTCATCTTTAGGACATGCCAAGTTTAAGTCTCTAAAATCCTTGCAGATTCTAATGGATTTATCTTCTTTTGATACTGACACTATATTTGAGATCCATTGTGCATAATCAATGGCCCTTATAAATCCCACCTTCAACAATTTTTCTAATTCTACTTTGACAAGTAGTGCTATATGTGGATGCATCTTCCTTAACTTTTGCTTGATAGGTTTTGCTCCTTCCTTGATATTTAGATGATGCATTATCAGATTTGGATCTAGTCCTGGCATATCATCATAAGACCATGCAAAGTTAACTTGTTTTTCTTTAAAGAACTTGATGAATTCTATTCTTTCTTCACTAGATAGGGATGCCCCTAGGTGGATGATCTTCAGCTCAATTTTGGACCCAATATTTATCTTTTCTGTAGGGTCAATTAAGATTGGAGATATTTCTTCATAATGTTCTGGTAGAACATCCAAACTCCCTTCCTTAGGTGCCTCAGTTGGGTTTTCACCTTTGGAAACATCCTTTATTTCTTTATTTCTTTCTTTTTTATCTAATGTTGCCACAACGTGGTTTTCAACACTCAATTCTTTTCCTTTTTTAAATTTTTTTTTTTTTTTTCATTTTTTCTCGGATTGAAAGTTTGGATGCTCCCCTTGATCAATTCTTCCTAATATTCCATGATAGAAGAGGGTTCAACCATGTTAAGGTATTGGGACACCACGTTGTCATTCAAGAAGATTGGAAGGGTATTTGGTTCAATGAAATTCCATTCAATTAATTTCGGGTGTATGAGAATCAATGGGTTAATACTTGGGTTTGTTTCAATTGGATTCAAGGCTAAAACCTTAGTAGATGGCTCATACATTGTATCATGCAAGTCTATGACATGGGCTTCTTCTAAATGTTCTAAAGAAGAAGGATCAAAGTCTTCCTCAGTAGACTCCACTAAAGTTTCTATTGGATAGAATTCATGTGGATTAAACCTAGTGTTTGATTCCTCCATAGTAGGTCTCCATGAAGGTATGTAGGGTTCACCTACCCATGGATTTATTTCTATCTCTACACTTGACACCTCATTTAGCACCACTTGATTTGAACTAGATGCTTGATTCGAACTTGATTTTGCTATTAGTCCTTTACCCTTGGTAGAATTATAGGTATGAATCACATCAATGCCCTTATCATGGCATGACTCATCTGATAAAGTATCTCATTCCCACTCATTAAAATCCTCATCACTATGAGATTCTAATTGCAATATTTGGCCATGAAGTTTGGGATAATGTTTTTGGGTGTATCCTTCTTCAAGATACCCTAATCCTATTTTCTCCTTACTATCTCACCACGTTGTTTCTATGGGTTCAATGAGCCCTTCATTCTTTGTGCCCAAAGGTCCTTGACCTTTTTACCCCATCTTTTGCATGATTTGAAACCCTTTCCCATATTGATGTGTGGGAATGGTTATATTTTGAATATGTTTGACATGTGCACTTGATTCTTCATCTTTATATAACCAATTTAGGATCTCATTGTCTTCTTCATCCATGGTAGATGATGTACTCACCCTCACAAAATTATCATTATATCTATGGGGTAGATTCGAGGGTCTTCCATAGGACTTGGGTGATAAGGGTAAGTCCATCATAGATAAGGAGTATTCACCTACACCTATTTTCTTGATCTAGCATTGCTTATCAAAATTCTTCATCATTTGGTTCATTTTTTGATAATGAGCCTCTTTGGTGTGTACTTGGATAGCTTTGGTGTGGTCTTCTTTTGATTCTTTAATAATATTATCCTCACTAACCTTCTCTTTTCCTTTAGTTGATGTAGTAAGGTTAGTGAGTTTTGGTGTGTTTTCAACAACAATTTCCTCTTCCATCTTTTCTTTTCCCTTCAATAATGTGATGTCTTTGGAATTTTCCCTTGCTCCATTTGATTAGGTATAGACTTCATTGTGTAGAACTAAGGAGTCATTGATAGGCTTGACATTATTACAATATTGGAAGGGATTTAGGTCCCCACTTACCATTATCTCCTACCCTAAATAAGGAAATTTTAGGCATTGATGATAAGTAGAAGGAATGGCTTGCATTTCATGGATCTGCGGCCTTCCTAATAAGATATTGTAAGTCAAATTTAGGTCTAACACTTGGCATATGGTCTCTTTTTGCATGGGACCAACTCTTATGGGTAACATTATGACTCCTTTTGAGGCTCTTTCTTCATCATCATAGGCTTTTATGGTTATCTTTTTCTTAGGGTCAATAGCCTCCTAAAAAAATCCTAGGGCCTTCACTAGGCTAAGGGTAAAAATGTTTAGGCTGGCTCCTCCATCTATAAGCACTCTTTTCACCCTATGCTTATGTATCAAGACTTATATGTGCAAAGGTAGATTTTGAGGATGATTAAGGGACATGTCATCTTTCTTAGAAAATGATAGGCAATGGGGTGCAATGAGGTGTCCCACCATGTTTCAAAATTTGTCTACCTCCAAATTTAGAGGCACATTAGTTTCCAATAAGGCTTTCTCCAAAATGTCCTTATGAGCTGGTGACAATTTGAGTAACTCAAGAATAGAGATTTGAGCAGGAGTTCTTTGAAGTTTATCAACCAAGTTATATTGTTTTGATGATGAGGTTGAGCCTTGGTTTGATAACAGAATTTTAGGAGCATTGGTAGGTAGAATAATATTTTATGCTTGCCCCCTAGTGACCACATTTGACGATGCTTCTCTTAACTTATCCTTTACTATGATAATATTTATGGCATTATCCTCTTCTGTTAGAGTATTTATCGTGTTAACATAAGTATGGGAAAAATTCACTTTCTCATTGCCCTTTTTTTTAATTTTGATTAGTGTAGACACGAAAAATTGGCAAAAGGCTTAAATCAATCAAAAGGTGCAATCAAATCATCAAATAGCATGAAAAATCAATAAATGGAACAAAGGCAATTCAAATCAAAGGAAAATTCAATTAAATGATTAAATGATTAAATAAAGCTTGAAAAGGGGAAAAACACTACGAAATTGATTAAATTCAATTAATGACATAGTTGTTGAAAGAAAAAATCAAAATGAACATCTTACCCTTCATGGCTAAATTTAATTACTTTAATTAATTAATAAATACTAATTTCTCTCAACAAAGCAAAAAGGAGACAAAATGGACACAAATCACTCACTTTTGTTGAAATGGTCCAGCCTTTTGAAACCATTTAAATGATTGTCCCCCCATTTATGGACAAAGAAAAGCCAATTGACCTTACCCAAGCATAACCATGGTTATCTCACTCTACCCCCTACCCTTGGGAAAATCTTATATATTGAAGGCATTTAGAAGCATAATTCATCCACTCCATATCTTTGAATTGTAGCAAAGCTCTTGCAATTTGCATCCACATCACTCACTTATCATTTTTCATTGCTAATTAGCTTAAATTGCTTTGATCATAGTAGATTGTTCATCAAATAGAGCTAGAATTTGATAGAATAGATCTAAATTTGCATATCATATAGCTTAATTCTCATCTTTAGAGTGTCACTAGTGAGGATCATAGCTGAGAGCCTCATTTACCACTTTATTTTAGAGATCCATGAGATATTTAGATTAATTGTGCATTATTTAGATTAGTTTGCTTTGAATAGTGTAATTGTCTTTTAAATCTTGTTATTTCATGAAGGTGTAAATCACTCACACACACAAATAGCGCCCATCGTGGGGCTCTAGGCCTCAAATTCATCATTATTTTCACATTTTTGCTAAATTTAGGCTAGAAATTGTATATTTTTGCTCGCTGTCTGCAGATCATAGAGAAGAAACCGCGCCGACAGATAAAGAGATCTCACCTTTAGCAAATAAATGTCACCTACGGAGAATAAAATGATGCGCTGAGTCTAGACTTTTACACGGATTTACCTACAGATTCACGCTACCAGACAGAGAAATAACGCATTACAGAAATAAAATCACGCTTCTGGTTATTAAGTTGTCACGTTTGTGATAAAGATACCATGCATCTGGTCATTTAAATGTCGTAGACATCAATTGAAAAGTTACTTTCAGGAAGTCATTTTACGTCTGGTGTGAAGGGAGTACATCTTTTATTTTCATTGTTTTTGGTTCTAATGGTGCCATAGTTGGGTTTTCACCAATAGAACTTCTCATTTTTTAATTTTTTTTGTTTTTTTTCTTTTGACTAAGAGATTGGACCCTTGCTGTTGTCATTATGTCCGCATTGAGTTTGTTGGTGAAAGAGGGTTCAACTGCATTGAGGTATTGGTTTGTTGCTTGGTCATTTGGGAAGTAAAGTAAGTCATTTGGTTCAGTTTGATCCCAATCAATGAGGTCCGGGTGCATCAAAATTAAGGAATTATTGGGTAAGGTATCATCAATAGGATTTATGGACATGACTTCATTTGAGGGTTCATACATTGTATCATTTAGATCTATGATGTGTGCTTCCTCAAGATGATCCATGGAAGCAAGGTCAAAGTCCCCTTCGCTTGAATCCTCATCAACCTCTACGGGAAACAATGTGGGAAAAGCCACAAGCGGGTTAAAACTAACATTTGAATTTCCCTCCTCTGAAGGTGTCCAAAATGTTTCTATCCATGCTCCACTATTAGATGCTTGTTCTATATTAGGCCTTTGAATAGGAGGTTCTTCATTAATTGGAGCTTCTTGTTTTGGGATTTTTGCATAAGTATGTATAGCAATGACTTCTTTATCTTGACATGACTCCTCTGATAAAGTATCCCATTCATAATCTTGAGAGTCATCACTATCTCCTTCGAATTCTAATGCATTTATTTGAGGATGAAAATCATGCATTGGACTTGAACTTTCTCCTTTGTATTGGAAACCTACTTTGGATTTTTCATGACTTGCCCTCCAAATAGGTTCAATAGGTTCTAATAACCCTCTATTTCTTTTGCCTAAGGGTCCTCTTCCTTTGTATCCCATCTTTTGTATAATATCAAATCCTTTCCCATATTGTTCGATTTGTATATTGACATGCTAAATTCTTTCCATGGGAGTGTCTGAGGTATCATCTTCATCATGATAAAGCCATTGAAGGACTTCATCTTCTTCCTTAGCCCATGTTCCTTTTCTATCTTCCCTCACAAAATAAGAATTATACTTATGTGGAAGATGCTCTTTTGATGGTTTACCATGTGATTTGGGAGATATGGGCATGTCAAATAGAGAAACTGAATATTCTCCTACTCCTTTTGAACTAATCTTGCATTGTTTGTCAAATTTGTTCATCATCTCACTCATGTGTTGGTAATGATCTTCTTTAGCTTGTTCCTTTTCCTCTTTCGTAGGTTTGTAGATTGTTGTCTCCAATTTAGGTGCTAAATATGGACTTTCCATTACATTTGGACCCTCGTAGCTCACTTTTTCCTTGCCCTTATTTGATGTAGTTGAGCTAGCTTGAAGAGGATTTTGTGTATCTTCATTGGTGATTCTTGGAATAATTCCTTCACAATTATGTGGAATGTATAATTCATGCAAGGGTTTGAGTGCATTACAATATTGGAATGGATTTGAGTCTCCTCCAACCGTGATTTCTTCACCCATGTATGGAAACTTGATGCATTGGTGGTATGTGGATGGGACGGCTTGCATCTCATGAATCCATGGTCTTCCCAATAAGATGTTATAAGTTAATTTCATGTCCAACACTTAACACTTGGTTTCCTTCTTGACTGGTCCCACTTGGATGGGCAATACAATCATGCCTTTAGAAGCTCTTTCAGCTTCATCATAAGCTTTTATGGTGATTTTCTTTGTAGGGTCAATGCAAGACTCAGATAAACCTAAGGATTTTACAAGACTTAATGTGCAGATGTTAAGACCAGCCCCTCCATCAATAAGGGCTCTTTTGACTCTATGCCTTTCGATCAAAACCTCTATATGTAATGGAAAATTTTGAGGATGAGTTATAGACATGTCATTTGAGGATGAGTTATAGACATGTCATCTTGATCGGAAAATGAAAGACAATGAGGAGCCACAAGATGTCCTACCATATTTTGAAACTTTTCTTCCCCTAAGGTAGTAGAAACATGTGTCTCTTCTAAAGTTTTTTCTAAAATATCTTTATGATTCGGTGACAACTTCAATAACTCTAAGATTGAGATTTGTGCTAGAGTACGTTGCAATTGATCCACCAAACTATAAGGCCTTGCTACTGTAGGAGGTTGTTTGACCACAATGTTGGATTGTGGGATATTGGTGTTTTGAGGGACTATCCCTTGTAAAATCATTCTAGAATTATGCCCTCTTGTAATGACATTTGTTGCTTCCTTTTGAGATTGTTCATTAATTATTATAGCATTAACAATATGATCATATGATGGCACAAAGTTGAGATTATTGGCACTTTATTTCTTGCCATTTGATGACTCACCTTTATCATGTTTGTAAAAAGGTTGTTTGAAGGCCGTATGATCTTCATTATTTTGGGGTCCATCAATGGTGATTATGTTATTATCTATCAAGTCTTGCACCACATTCTTTAATTGTAGACATTCATTTGTAGTGTGTCCCCGAATTCTATGATATTCACAATGATTCTTAGCATCCCACCAGCCCGACTTGTTGTCTGGTTCATAAGGCTTAATAGTAGGTAATGTAATAACATTGTTAGCCATGAGAGCCTTTAATGCAGTTTCAAGTGATTCTCCCAAGGGTGTAAAGTGTCTTGAAGGAGTGGGCTTCAAATACTTATCATGCTTGCTGTTTCGATCCTTGTTTCCTTGATTATTCTTGTTGGCATTGTTGTTATTGTTGGAAGGTGCATTATATGCTTGATTAGTATTGTTCACTTGATTAGGTGTCTTTGTAAGGGAAAATGGAATCACCTTCAAGTTGTTGGATTCCACCACACCATCATTAACAATACCCTTGTTATTTTTTGTAGCATAACAGCTATTGTTACTGTACCAACCTTTATTTTGATTATTGTTATTGTTGGTATTGTTGTTGTTGGAGTTAGAGTTGTTCTTATTTTCCTTGTACAATTTCAGCTCTCCACTCTTAATCAACACTTCTTCCATTGTAACTCTATTATCAATCAAATCTTGGAAGGTTTTAGGACATTGCATCCTTAGTCTATAATTTAATTTTCTGCTTAAACCGTTAATAAAGATATCCATTTTCTCTTTTTCTGGTACACTTCTTGGATATCTAACAAATGCAGTCCTCCATCTTTGCAAGAATGTGAGGAAGGCTTCTCCATCTTGTGCTTCGTGTTACATAACGTTATCATTGTGACCTCATGTTTGATGTTATAGGAGTAATGAGTCATGAATTTAGAAGCTAATTCTTCAAAGGTTTTGATGCCGGATGGTAGTTTTGAAAACCAATCCATGGCCATTCCTCCCAAGCTTTTTGGGAATAGTCTCATTAAATAGGTTGTATCATGCATGAATTCAAGACTCAATGCACAAAACCCCTGAAGATGATCATGTGGGTCCGATGTTCCTTCATACCTATCATACTTAGGAAATGTTGCATTAACGGGAAAAGGCACCATGACCAAACTCTTATCGAATGGAAAAGGACATAATGTTTCAATAGAGAAAGGCTTAGGAGCCCCATTTTGTTTCAACCTGTTGATTTCCATTTGTAATGCCTTGAATTATTCCCTTATTGCTTCCATAGGGTCTTCTACTTCCTTGGGCTTTAGTTGTTCTATGTCAAAATCTTTAGGTAACTTTACTCCCATTTGTATCAAGACCATGAAGTATTTTTCTTTATCCATAAGCATGGTCTTTTTCATTAGTTCTATGAAATAAGGACATTGTCTTGCCTCTAACGCCTTTTCATTCATGGCTTCTTATGCAGTTGGGGGTAGGTTTGTATTATGAAGAGGAGGTAAGTTGTTGCCTTGTGAATTTGCTTCTTGGGAATTAGGATCTCTTCCTCCATTATTAGAATTTTCTTGATTGTTGTTAGGACCCATACCCCCATTCATGTTGTTTCCTTGGTTGTTAGGATCGATATTTCCTAGGGTGCCGCTAAACATCTTGTTAGTGTCCTTTGCCTTAGTGGGTTTTTCAATCACTCGTGAAGTAATGAAAGTGTCCCCCGGAAATGGGAGCTCTTCTCATTTGTAGGTCCCATCTATTTGTAATGTTTTCTTTATAGAGTGTGATCTTGTAAGAACAGGCATGAACAAACTTTAAGGGTATGTTGACTTCTTCTTTTGATAATCTAGTTTTTGGAATAAGGTAAAAGTTTTTGATCAATTTTAAATGGTTTAAAATCTTAATGATGTTTTGATCAATAACTTTGGAATATCTTGTTTGAAAATATAAAAACAATCTCAACACACACATCAATTTGGTACCATATCCCTAGAATGCTCTAATGTGTGTATTTTTGAACGTTTTCATAGGTTGAAACACAAGAATAGCTTCCATGCAATCTACCTAGCACATAATTGGTTCGTAAACATGGCTCTAATAGGTAGTTTTTCTATTTTACCGTTATGTAGTAAGTTTTCCATTCAAAATGGATCTTAGCTATTCATCCCCCAAGTATGTTAAGGGGCTTCCCACACGCACCGAAGCACGATTTTGCGCAATCCGTTAAGACTACTAGAGGAAGTTCGAAAGAGCTAAAATCCTTTTGTCATGCACCCCATTAAGGATACACGCATTTCTTTTTATAGTGGGTCAGATTCTCGCGGCAAAAGAAAGTGTATCCCACTTTGGGTTGTCCCTCTCACCGGCCCTTTTAAGGCAATCTCTGGAGGTGAGCCCACTAAGTTTTAAACATGTTCATTTGAAAGCATAAAAAGTGGATTTGGTAGAGCAAGTTTGGGAATTTGATTCACTCAAAGAGTGAAAAGCATATCCCTATTGCTTTTCCCTTATCCCAAACAGTCACAATCAATTTGGTTCTTTTTCAACCCCGTGACAAAGGGGTTCTTAGAATTGAAATGTTTGTTCTTTTCCTTTTATGATTAAACTATGTTTTGAACTTTGAAAATGCCACAATTTAAGGGAAGTTTGCAAGCTTGATGAGAGAAATACCTCAAACGATGCTAGCAAAGGCTAGGCGCATTTTTAAGTAGTAGATTTTCTCATTTTCTCTCCAAATCCTTCCCTTACCTTAGTGAAACATTCCCTCCACCAGCAAATTAGTCGGCACAAACAAACAAAGTGAGGAGAAACCAAAATCAAAGCTTAGAATGCTACAATTTCGATTATGCTTTTTATTCCTTCTTTTACTTCAATATTTGCAAAATTTTACAAACTTAGGGAATAAACTCCCAATTTAATGATACGTATTTCTATTTGTAAGCATTTACAATAGCAATGTATTTAGCATATACCTCTACATCCCTTTCTAAGTCATTGTTGAGAACAAAGGTGGTGTGTATCTGATGCAGGAGCATCCTGGGTGTAAGAGCAATCTTGCATCACCCAAAAATATTTCTATTTTTGAATTCAATAAGGGCTATCTTGTGCAGAGCTGCTATTTGTGGAAAGTTACTATTTTTGGTAATTTTCGTATGTGCTCAGAATGATCTGATTTCTTTCTTGGAGATTCATTTTGGTCATATAAGTCTGCCAGTAAAGTTTCATTGCCAAGTCAAGTGTACATTGGGAGATATTGAAGATTTTCGGTATTGGCAGCAGGGTACAGAAACTTTGAACTCAGTTTTGAAGGCTTTAGAGGCCCCGGATGAGGTCAAAAATTTGGGTGATGGGCGCTTGCGCAGGTCAAGCCTGTAGAGCACTTCGTGGCATTTCCGAAATGGGGTTATAATAGCCGATCGGGTCAACTGGTGATGACTTATGGTCTTCGGAAGTTGGGCCACCCGAAATGGCGAAAAATAATTTTCTTCAAAATTTCTGTTCGGGTTTCAAAGGTTATCTTGAGCCGACTATGATGTAATAAAATGTAAAATAAAATAATTCTAAGTTTGGTCGGCCTTATTGGCTAAAATTCTGGAACCTTCCCAGGCGGTGGAAAAATTGCCTATATAAGGAAGGCTGTATTATTGTCTTAGGCAGTTCGGAACAATTCTGGGTAGTAGATTTGGGTATTGATTCGAGGCTTTTTCCTCTAGAATATTGTAAGGGAATGCCCATGTGGCTTTGCATATTGTAATTCTGAAAGTTTGTAATTCCACATTTGTGGAGATAATAAGAAGCCAATTTTCTGTTCTTGCATATTGTTGTTGTTTCTCTATTTCTGTTATGTGTTTGTGGTATTAAGGGGAGCACCCTTCATCAAGATGTGTTTGTGGTATTAAGGGGAGCACCCTTCATCAGTATCCAATTTTCCTTTCTTATCCTCTTAGCGATCAATTTCTCCTTCAAGTTATGCCTTCTCTCTGGTTTTTGAACTTTCTTATGACAAACCATACTCCTGAGATAGAAAAAAAAAGGACGCGAAGTTAGAATACAGTCATTATTTTAACACTTTTGATAAAATATAAAAGTACAGCCACGTGACATTGTCCAGACTGTATGCAAGATCTAATTTGACAAAGGCATGATTACTTTAACCGTGAGCATCACCTTGCGGGGCTCAAGCGAGATCAAAATAACCAGGAGTGATATCAAATTTATCTACGCGTGAAATCTTTACCAGACGCGACAAATTGATGCCATAAAAGTGATATCTAATTTATCAAAGGCAACATTTCAAATGACAAAAGCGAGAAATTAAATCAATAAGGCAGAGTACTCCCTTCACACCAGACGTAAAATGACTTCCTGAAAGTGACTTTTCAATTGATGTTCGCAACATTTAAATGACCAGATGCATGGTATCTTTGTCACAAACGTGACAACTTAATAACCAGAAGTGTGATTTTATTTCTGTAATGCGTTATTTCTCTGTCTGGTAGCATGAATCTGTAGGTAAATCTGCATAAAAGTCCAGACTCAGTGCGTCATTTTATTCTCCGTAGGTGACATTTCTTTGCTAAAGGCGAGATCTCTTTATCTGTCGGCGTGATTTCTTCTCTTTGATCTGCAGACGACGAGCAAAAATATGCAATTTCTAGCCTAAATTTAGCAAAAATGTGAAAATAATGATGAATTTGAGGCCTAGAGCCCCATGGTGGGTGCCTTTTGTGTGTGTGAGTGATTTACACCTTCATGAAATAACAAGATTTAAAAGACAATTACACTATTCAAAGCAAACTAATCTAAATAATGCACAATTAATCTAAATATCTCATGGATCTCTAAAATAAAGTGGTAAATGAGGTTCTCAGCTATGATCCTCACTAGTGACACTCTAAAGATGAGAATTGAGCTATATGATATGCAAATTTAGATCTATTCTATCAAATTCTAGCTCTATTTGATGAACAATCTACTATGATCAAAGCAATTTAAGCTAATTAGCAATGAAAAATGATAAGTGAGTGATGTGGATGCAAATTGCAAGAGCTTTGCTACAATTCAAAGATATGGAGTGGATGAATTATGCTTCTAAATGCCTTCAATATATAAGATTTTCCCAAGGGTAGGGGGTAGAGTGAGATAACCAGGGTTATGCTTGGGTAAGGTCAATTGGCTTTGCTTTGTCCATAAATGGGGGGACAATCATTTAAATGGTTTCAAAACGCTGGACCATTTCAACAAAAGTGAGTGATTTGTGTCCATTTTGTCTCCTTTTTGCTTTGTTGAGAGAAATTAGTATTTATTAATTAATTAAAGTAATTAAATTTAGCCATGAAGGGTAAGATGTTCATTTTGATTTTTTCTTTCAACAACTATGTCATTAATTGAATTTAATCAATTTCGTAGTGTTTTTCCCCTTTTCAAGCTTTATTTAATCATTTAATTGAATTTTCCTTTGATTTGAATTGCCTTTGTTCCATTTATTGATTTTTCGTGCTATTTGATGATTTGATTGCACCTTTTGATTGATTTAAGCCTTTTGCCAATTTTCCGTGTCTACAATTAGCATTAGATGACTCACCCTTTTCATGGTTCAAAAAGGGGTTCTTGAAGGCCGTGTGATCTTCATTATTTTGAGGTCCTTCAATTTTGATGGTCCCATTATCTATCAAATCTTGCACTAAGTGTTTTAATCTCATGCATTCATTGGTTGGATGACCTCTATTTCAATGGTATTCACAATGATGAGAGTCTTTCCACCAATTAGGTTTGACTTGAGGTTCATATTTTCTCACATCGGGTAAAGTGATGATCTTATTGGCAACCAAAGTCCTTAATGAATTCTCCAAAGGTTCACCTAAATAGGTGAATTTTATTTTATTAATAGTGGAGTAAAAGGGTTTGGGCTTATTCCCATTAGCATTATTGTTGGAATTATTATTGGAATTGTTGGAATTAAATGGAGCTTTGTTTGATTGATTGACATTATTTGAAGAATTATCTCCATAAGGTAAGGTAAAAGGGGTTGCCTTCAAGTTGTGGGCCTCCACAACTCCATCATTCAAGGTTTTTGTTGTTATTCTTCATCCATGATATAGACTTATCATTGTGATTGTTGGACCCTTGATTATTGATATATTTAGGCACATAATTATAATAATTATTATTGTTGGTGGTGTTATTGGATTTTTTATCTTTAAATAATTTTATTTCACCTCTCTTGACCAATACATCCTCAATCTTGATCCCATTTTTGATGAGTTTTCCAAATGTTGGGGGACATTGAAGTTGTAATCTATAATTCATTTCCATGGTCAAATTGTTTGTGAAGATTTCCATCTACTCCTTCTTGGGGATACTTCGTGGATACCTTGCGAAAATGGTCATCCACCTTTGTAGGAATCCTAAGAAGGATTCTCCATCTTTCTATTTGGTATCACACAACTTGAGCATGGTAATTTCATGTTCAATATTATAAGAATAATGGGTCACAAACTTGGAGGCTAGTTCCTCAAAGGTCTTTATTCCTTGGGGTAGTTTTGAAAACCACTCCATGGCGGGACCTCCTAAGCTTCTAGGAAAGGGTCTCATTAGATATGTATCATTGTGCATGAACTCGATTCTTAGGGCACAAAACTCCCTTAGATGATCTTGTGGGTCTATTTTACCCATATATTTGTCATACTTAGGAAAAATGGTATTGAAAGGAAAAGGTACCATCACTAAGCTTTTGTCAAATGGGAAAGGACACAAAGCCTAAATGGAAAAGGCCGTAGGTTGGGCCGCTTTCTTCATGGTATCAATCTGTTCTTGAAAGGCCTTTATTTTCCTAGTCATAGCATTCATGGGGTTATCTTGCTCTTGGTCTTTCTTAAGTTGTTCTATATCAAAATCATGGGGAAGCTTTACTCCCGCTTGAGCTAGGTTTAGGAAAAATTTCTCCCTATCCCTATCTATTAATTTCTCCATGACCTCTAAGAATTCATGATCTTGGGCTACTCTTTCAAATTTTTCTTCAAACATTTCTTTGGGATTATAATTGGCATTGTTGATGTTGTTGTTGGTTCCTCCTTGTTGTTGATTATGGTATGCAGAGTTTCTATCCATATCTCCAAGTCTTTGTTCAAATAAGTTTGGAAAGATTTCCTCTTTATTAGGACCTCTAAAAAGACTTTGGTACTCAACTTCTTTCCCTTTTTTTGCAAGAAGAGTGCTATCTCCTTGTAAAGATACCCTATATGTGTGGGGCCATGTGGAAACTAGCATCCAACAAGGGTTTGATTTGGAATGATCCTTGATTTGAGAATTGTTGATTTTAATTTGAAGAGATTAAAAATGTAAGATGAATTTTCAATGGATATCTCTCTCTCACTTGTTTATGTATTTCAAACACAACAATCGCGCATTCACTTATCTCTTTTTACTCACTAACACAAAATGTTTGATTTGAAAGGACGTTGTCACGGGTTTTGCACAAAAGAAACTTCAAGCACCTACCTAGCACAAGATTGGTTCGTAAACATGGCTCTAAAAGGTGGTCTTGCTATTTTATCAAGGATTTAATATAGATTCCATTCAAAATGGATCTTAAACTTTCATCCCCTAAGTATGTTAAGGGGCTTCCCACCACTAGTATGTTGGAGTTTTGCACAATCCATGAGGACTACTTGAGGAAGTTTGAAAATTTAAAATCCTTTTGTCACACACCACATTAAGGATGTATGTGTTTTGTTTTATAGTGGGTTGGATTCTCACAGCAAAAGAAAGCATATCCCACTTTGGGTTGTCCCTCTCACTGGCCTTGTTAAGGCAATTTCTCCAGAGGTGAGCCCACTAATGTTCTAGCATATTCATGTAAAGCAAGGAAATGGAGTTAAGAATGAGTTTTTGGGAATTTGATTCACCAAAAGGTGAAGAGCATATCCCTAACTTTTCCTTCATTTCCCAAACACAATAAACACGATTCAATTTCCTCACCCACTAACTATAGGGATTTGCGTATGTCTACTCTCCTCCACAAACAGGGGGCTTTGATTTTATGTTCTTGATTTCCTCAACCGTTCTTCTTAATTAAAAAGTTAAACACCTTTGGCATTTTGATTCACTAGAAGAAGTGAAGAGCATAGGCCTAAATGCTAAAATTTCCAAACAAAGATAAGCTATTTTTTAATTACTAGATTTTCAAATGCACTAATGCCACAATTTAAGGGAAAATATTCACTAGTTTGAGGCTTACCTTTCCTTGTAGCTAGCATAAGCTAGGGGCATTTTTGAGTGATTTTTGTCATTTTTAGCTTACCTTGGCTATAGCTCCTTTCCAATGTGCTTTGCCCCAACAAGATTAGTCAACAAAAACAACCACAATGAAGGAAACCAAAATGAATTTGAAGAAGCAAAGTTTGAATTGAATCTAAAACCTTATTTGTAAATTTTAAGAAAAACTTGAACTAAGGTAAGAAAATCCAATTAAGTGAAACAAACTTAGTCATATATGCTTCTACAATTTTAACATAGTTCTCATAAACCTAATTTTCCTCTTCTTGTGAATCCTTAAGAACTAATTTGATGTGAGCAAAGTTCTCCCTCTTGATTTTCTTAGTTAAAGCCTTCCCTTCTTGGTTGAACTTGCTCTCTAATTTTTTTTCTTTTCAGTGATCAGACATCCTATAGAATTATACAAATCATTTTACCATAGTCAGATAGTGACAATTAACAATTTATGCAAAAGCGCTTATGAAATGCTTGAAAGCATTATTTTACTACTTAAAAGCGTTGTTTAAACTCCGTCAAAAAACTCAAAAGTGCACAACTAACTAATAAAAGCATTGTAGAATTTATCAAAGGTGGTAAAAAATGAAGTAAAAGCACTCAGTAAATTAGTAAAAGTGCTCAGGAGTTAGGGACAACGCGATGTTGATCCATGCAAAGGCACAGTAGGAATTACAGAAAGATAATAAAAGGGTTAAAAGTATCATGAATCAACGTAAAAGGCACACAAATTTATCGTAAAAGCACTAAAACAATGATTGAAAGTGTTGTTTAATCGTGCAAAAGCACCTTTTGATTTGTCAAAAGCATTGTTTCTTGAAAAACCTGAGAGTTAAACATGCACAAATTTGATAAAAATGAAATAATTTGGAACGTTTAGTAAAGTGAAGCATTCTGCCCCACGGTGGGTGCCATTTTGTGTACAAGGGAATGTACCTTCATAGAATTAGTATTGACAATAAATGAAATAGTAACTAAATAAACCACAATTATAGAAACTATTTAGCAAATGAAAGATCAATTAAGCATCCTATGGCTCTCTATCTTAGAGTGTTAATAGAAGCTCTCAACAAGCTACCATTAATGATAGTCCTAGAATGACAAATGATAAAGATTAAACTAAAGCCAACAATTAAACTCAAATTGAATGCTAATTAAGCTCTTAAAATGCCTTTCTAGCTATAATTTTCAAGAAGTTCTATGTAATTCTCAGATGTTTGGTTATGAATTATGAGGATTTTGGTCTTCCTTTTGTAGATTTATGCAAGGGTAGGGGGTGTAGTTGTGTTGATCATGATTAACCTTGAGTTGAGTCTTTGGTTCCACCCTTTGAAGACAATACAAAGTTTGTGTCCTCAAAGCTTGAGACAAGAAGACAAGATGAAGGGAAGAGATTCTCTTTAACTTTGAGTGATTGAGATTGAATTTGGCTTGATCCATGTGAATGCATTTTCTCAAATCCTATTGGTTGATTGAATTTCCTCCCTTTTGTGGTTGTTGAGAGAAATTAGGATTTATTAATTGATTTAAATTCATTTCTTTAGCCATGTACCCCTTGAATGGGTTGAATTTGATTTAATCCAAAAATATACAGTTAATTAATTTAATTGCACATTGATTTCATTTCACTTGATTAAAATGCTCTCAATTTTGATTTATCTCGAATTAAGACTTGATTTTAATTTTGATTGGCTAATTATTCATTGTGACTCAATTGCTTCGATCTTGATCTTGATTCACTTTGATTTTCCATGATTTATCATTAATTGTCTTTGTCCATTTTCATGTGACTACAATTTCATCTTTAAAGGGTCTCTATGGACATACTCTTGAACTTGTAGGGGCTCAAAGTGAAAAAGATGTTTATAATCCCTCTTCTTTATTAGCCTTTAACAATCCTAATTTTGAGCATGGATGTCTTGCGTGAATGGTTTATAACACCATGGAGCTCTCTCATCCTTGTTTGAATTTGTTCCCCTTTTTCTCCCATGCCCATCACCATCAAAAATACCTTACAAACATCCACTCCACTAAAACACCTCTCCTCATTTTTACCCATTTCAACTCCTGCATTTAATTCTACCTCAATCTGTTGAGCATTAAGCCCATGTTCATGACACATCAGGATTAAAAGCAACGGTAATCTAGAGTGGATCGACACTTCCATCACTGAGATCCCCCTGACATGTGTGAGAAAGCATCCATCAGAAGAACGTAATGACAAGAGAAAAGACAACTCAATATCCTCCAATGGTAATGCCAATTCAGTTATCTTCTCTATCAACTGATACTACTTGCTTCTGAAGGCTAAAAATACTATTGTGGATGGATGTTGTTTGTCCAACCACTCTACCACATAGTTCCCTGACATATCATCCCTTGCCACGTTGGTTTCAAGCAACATCAATGGACTAACCGAAAATTGTTGGCTTTCCAATGATATGGCTTTCCGTACATGCATGGAGGAAATCATCTACTTTACAAGCATAGAGACAAAGACCCTCCAACTTGGGCATAGTATGAGTTCTTGTAATTGTAATACATTTGAGCAATTCCATGAATATCTATTAGTAAATAGACTAAAAATAAAACAACATAATTGATCTCTTACAATGTAAAGCAGGCAAAGGACTTACATGTCTTTGATGAACTTGAAGATTACCATTACAATATTGTAGAGATGTACTTTCAATCTTCATAAGAAACCAAAAAAAAACATCAAAATCATATATAGGGCTTATATAACGACATAATTTAAGGTGCTTTGTATTTTCCATCGATTATCGAATGTATAAAGCACCTTAAATTGTGTCGTTATTTCAATCTTTGAGCTAAATACATATACAGGGCTTTCAAGCTTACATGATGAGATGATTTCGAAGGATATTGGGTCGAATGAGATTGTGGTGGGAGGAAAGCATGTCTGACGAAATGGGTGAGGTTTGGTGTTGGAGAGATGAGGCACATGAGCATCGATTCGATCAACACAACAACCTTTTTTTCTTACTTATTCATCTCAACATATGATAGGTGAAGAATGAATTTCCAAAGCTGTTTCTTTCACATATGCCTACCAGCTAGAAAATGTTGTATGTAGTTTAGTCTTAGAGAAAAGACAATAGGTGTCACTCACACGTCACACATCACATGTCACACAGATAACCTGACTTGAGGACTCCTCTCTCTTTGTAAGGAAATCCTCACAAATTGGAGCCCACTCTCTATAGAAGTCCTTGTTGAAAAGAATTGATCATATATCCCAAATTATCCTTATTGTAATTTGATCATATATTTATATTAAATAATCATATAAAAAAAATATATCATCTCATACCAAAACCACCAAATGGAAATCATAATAAGATTACTCAAAATTTTGCAATTTGGTGAAAAGACTCATCTTCCAAGAAATTTTATGTGTACCATCCCAGCAACTCATCTTCCAAGAAATATTGTGTTGTGTGTACCATCCCTTTGATATGTGTCATGTGGTCCACACCAGACACTTAGAAGACGTGGGTGGGAAAGTGAACTGATTCAATTTTGCAGGGGGTGTCAGAATTTTGGACTATTCATTGTCTTGAAAATGATGAATACGAGGATGGTAGTCATCTGTACAAACAAATTTTGGACTATTCGTTGTCTTGAAAATGATAATAATCAAGTGTTGTTATGTCCCACCTTTCGTTTCCACACAAATATCTACTGACAAGTGTTTCGTTGGCCACTTGCGTAACAAATATCTAGTCAAGCCATGTGCAATGGTCAAATCTCTAAATGACATTTAACAAAGTCATGTGCAATGGTCAGGAGTCTTTGTTTTCTAGATGTAAGATGAAAGCTCAACATATTCAATATCTACCTACTTTCGTTTCCACACAAAGTCAAGAGTCTCTTGTTTTTGCTGCCCATTTGCGTCACAAACTCTACCGTGGTCAATAGTGGGTGTTGTCGTGCTCACAAGAAAATGGGAGGTAAGTTATGTGAAATAAATTTGAGGAAAGATTTGTTTGACAATTATTTATAACAAATAACAAATGAAAAAGTTGAATTATTTATAATTGAAAAGTAGTAAAATTATTGAAATAAATAAAATAATAATAAAATTATTATGAGTTAAGTTTTATATAATTAGCAAGGTTTTAAATTTAAAAATATTATTCAAATTATTACAATGCTTTAATTAAAAATATATTGTAGAATTTAAATAACATATTATTACGAAGAGAAAAAAAGAATATCTAATATTAGTTTATAATGATCTAATAAAGTGTATACATAGAAATATAATAATTTAGTTAAAAAAAAAAAGAACAAACTTAACTCATTTATGTTGTGATGTCCTTATTCCTTCCATGAAATTACTTTAAATTACCAAAACTAGATGCTTATAGATTTCTATTGTTTTAAATTTGTATTTAGGTTCAAATGTCAACACAATCTCTTTAAAGCTTAGTAATGTTTAGAAACTTGAGTTGGAACTACAAAACCATAATGTGATCTCATTATAAATATACTAGCAATCGCACCTTGGTGTGCAATGGGTACGCCAAAGAGATTTGGAGGGTCTATCTAAAATGAAATTGGTCTATATTTTGTATACAATTGTGTAGTAAATGAGATCAATTTGTAGATTATTTAGTGTATTATTTTCATCTTTGTGCAAAAAATTAATCAATGGAGGAGTCATAGCTTAAATTATACATCCACTTATAAGGATCCAAACATGATTGAAAGAAAACCTCTAAATCTTTCAATTTTGATAGAGTATTCACAATTTCCCTTTAAAAAATATGTCAAGGTCATGACTTACATATATTATAATTCTATGGACCTCTATCTGATTTTAGTGTTTGGAATATGATGTTTAAGTTCATCATTTTAGTTCTTTAGGCAATGCTTTAATTATTGGGTTAGAAAGGGTAGAATATGATCATTTTTAATACGTGATTTGTATATATAATCAATGATTGAGGATGCACCATGATTACATGAATATTATAGTTTATGTAATTCTAAGGAGGCATTTAAAATTATCCTATATTATCATTTATTGAGCATTTTGATGATCAAGAAGTTGAGATGCATTTTTATGATAACAAAGTTGAGAATTTAGTAAAATTGTATCATTATATGATGATTGAAATCAATAATCTTGAGATATTATTTTAGGTTATTAAATTCTTACTGTTTACAATAATACTATTTCTAATTTGCATTATTACAAATTTAAAAAAATCATTGTCTTCCAATTTGTGATGTAAAAGATATGAAATTGTAAGAAATAATCGAGCATCATTATATTATATATTTCTCAATACAAAAAGTTTTTTATGGATATACTTTAGGGTGAACCCACAATAGTGGGTTACAATTTTTCAGAGGAAGGATCTCCTCCATTTCGGGCAAAAGCCAAAATTGGGGGATTTCAATCGAAAGAGGGTTTCAATCAGAACCAAAAAATAGTTTCAAGCGAAACCATGATAGTTCTGATTGAAAGTCAGATTGGATGGGGCTTCGATTGAAACCCCCTTTAATTATTATTTTATTTGATGTTGGTAGGTTTTAGTCAAAACCCCTTGCGTGGGGGGTTTTGATTGAAACCCCCCATATATGGGGGTTTATCGCAAGTGGAACCCTAATGTATGGTTTCAATAGCGACAATGGGGTTCCTTCCACAATGAAAAGGTTTCAGTGACAACAAAAGATCAGGGTTTTTAATGAAAAAAATTATTCTTATTTTGAAAAATTTGTTATTAGATTATATTTTTATTAAAATATACATATATATGTGCAATGAATACTATTTGGGAGTAGGTTTTATATCTCATTGAAGATAAGACAGATACATTTCTAAGACCTATTCATTTTTAATCATATAGGAAAAGGGATTGTGTGATTGTGAAGTTTCTATGTGAAATTCTATATATGATAAGTTCTTACCAAATATTAAAAAAAATTACTTAGCAAGGTGTAGAAATGGGCTTGTGGCTTGATCATTTCAATTAGAAGCATGTATCACTCATAAGATCATTCACCACCAAATATAAATGTAATTAAATACGACTATTAATTAGTTTAAGAAATATTTCAAAAGTAGAACCTCCTAAAATAGATCATACCCATTCAATTCAACTAGTAATAGGGAGCGAACCACACAACTTTACTGCTTAGAGGTATCCATATGTACAAAAAATAAGATTGAGAAGATGGTTAAGCAAATGCTAGGATCATTTTTTATCAACCGTTTATGAAAGACATTATTTCACTCATCTAATAACAGTGTGCAAGAAATATGCCACTCAAAGGATGTTTGCTAATTATAAAGATATCAATAAATACCCCATAAAAGGCAATATTCTTATTTAAGCTTAATCTTCCAAGAATTGATATTTGTTAGACAATATTAAATTGCTTTTATTTATTTAAAAAAATAATCTTCATTTTGATTATCATCATATCCAAATTTGAGATGAGGATGAATAAATGATTGTGTTTAAATTCATGATGGCCACTATAAAAAAGAATTATAATACCTATTGTTTTCTTAAGTGCACCACAAACATTTTAATGTTACTGAAATCTATATTTAGGTTATTCATATAGACATTTGATGTGATATTTTTTTATAAAATATCAATATATAGAAAATCTTGGTATAAACATTTGCAACATGTAAACTAGGTAAATTGCACATTCTTAAGTAGCATTAACTTTATTCTAAATCATCAAAGTGTGTGTTTCGACTAAAAAAAAGGAATACCTAAATACAATTGTGTCACATATGATGGATTCAAGGTGGGCCTTCAAAATATCAAAGCCATAATAAAGTGGAAAATTTGTAAGATCCTCTATAGCCTATAATTTTTTCTAGAATTATAGATTCCTATCATTGATTTATAAATAATAAATTGTAAAATAGATTAACCTTTATAGTATTGTTGAATAAGGATTCCTTAAAAGAGCAATGAGATGGCTAGCAACAAAATTATGTAGTTAAAGGAAGCCAAGTTTGTGAGTCTTATTCTATCAACCCCAAAATTTTCTAAACCATTCAATATAAAATATGCTTTGGGATATGTGGCATGAGAAGTATTCAGGGAAGAAGGAATTCTCACTGTGTTTAAGATGCTCAAACTTAAATTTAAAAATCTTTTCAATCCATTTTATGAAAAAGGAAATGTTGTTATTCAAGGATGGTGTTTGGCACCGAAAACATTCTCAAAATTATCATGCTAAATCTCATGTCTGTTTAATTCAAAATGCTGGTCATATTGACAAGACGTAATGAGTTTGTTGGAAATAGTTAGAAAGCGCTGCATACCCAGCAATAATTCAACGCATTGAAATTCAAGGGCATTATCACTCCTAAACAATCAATGCCAAATTTGTGTTATATGACCAATTTGCTCCCATTTTTGTTTATCACCATCAGAAAATTTTCATTTAACAAATTAATAGCATTGTTACTAGGCTTATTACTGATAATGTCAAAACACTATGTATCTTTACCATTTAGATTTTTCCCTGTAAAGTGTTCTCTTACAAATTGAGGTTATTTGGAGATGTCTAAGAACATTGAAGATAATGGCTAAACCATCACTTGGTATCCTGGTTTGCAATGGTTGCAACTAATGATAAGAAGTCTTGACTCAGATATTTATGGTTGCAGATAACAATATAACTAAATGTGTCCTTGATTCTAATATTAATGTCATTAATCATCTTCCATACATGTACTCTAAATGAGGATTATAGACAATGTGCACAAACTGTTTGACAAATTGTCTGACCAAGAAATTGTGTATTTTAAATGTGAGAATGTGAAAATTTATATCCAAGATTTCTTCCCAAGAAACTTTTGCAAGGGACTGAAACCAAATCCATCATTTTAATAACCAAGAGATATTAGCTTGTATAATGTTGCACTGGTGCTTGATTCCAACCTTCCACTCTGCTTAGCCATTAAAAAAAACACATTTAAAATAATTTAAGATAATTTTCGTGCAGTAGCACAATTTGTGTTGAGATTGATATTCAAAAAGTTACACCTCTCTCTTGCCAATTGCCCAATGAGAAGAATGGACTTAAAAATTTTATTAAAAAATTATGTAACAAAAATATATGAAAAATATCTACGCACTACAAATTAGTGTTACAAGTCTATGTTTAAAAATTAAAAATTTAATTCTTTCTACAAATAAATTCTTAATTTATGAAAGGAAAATCAATTTTAAATTTCTTTGTTAACTATAAGAAAATAAGTTAGGTAAAAAAATCATAAATTTTTTTTTTTTAATAAAAATATTATAATCCATAGATAAAATCTAAGAAAATTACAGTAGTTCACATTATCTTCAATATTGTTAACGATTTAATTACTATAGGTGTCAAAAAGTGGAAATTTAGTTTAAAATGTTGACGTTAATGCCATAGTTAGGCTGAAATATGGGACACACTATTTTTGAACACCCTTATCCAAATAGATACATGAAGCTCTTGAGTTAGTTGTAGACTACAAAGTAGAGGCTACATTTTTTTGGATAAAAGGACATTTATGGGTGTAAGTTTTGTAAGATAGCACATAGTTCATTAAACTTATGAATAGTTGTGTGTGCTTAATCATTGTGTTTTATTCAACTATGACTATATTGCATGAATAGGTAGTAGTCAAATAGTTGAAGGATATCCATCCATTTCATCTTAAAATCAAGAGAATTTTCTAAAATCTTGTTATTTTATTTTTTATCATTATGCACAATCCATTGTTACAATTATCTACAATATTTGTTGTGAGTCTATATTTAAATTATTAATACTATAAATGACTAGATATTATTGCATAACATATTTACCTTGAAGGAGTTTCTTTTATGAAAGAGAGGGACCTTATAAAAAAACCTACGGAGGAGATTGTTTCTCAATCATGCACGACGATTGAAATCATCTTACTCGTTGATTTTTACCACTCAGCGTATTAATGAAGTGAGCTCAACGTCATGGTAAAACCATCATTATTTTATTCTATCAAAAATCTACCTTCCGTTAGTTCTGAAATGCTTTATTAATAGAAGACAACTAGAACTGAGGCAACAAGTGGACTGGGGAGCCAAAATAAATGTACGGGACGTGCTTTCCGCCACGGGCACCGAGGCAACAGGTGGACTGGGGAGCCAAAATAAATTTACTCTATATCTGAATGAAAGATATTGGTTGGATTTGAATTTCAAACTTTTAATTCTGATTAGATTTCTCCTACTTTGTGATAAGCATTGCATGTTTTTTACAGGGAATTATATAAAATCAAACCCAAGGTAAAAAATTATAGATATTAACCTTCTATAATTTATATTAACAATTTTTTTAATCTGAAATTAAGATTTATTTTTGTTCGAATTGTTTTAATTGTTTAGTGTATTACCAATATAGTTCTTTTATTAGATTATGATTCATTTTTGTTATTTCATTATATTAATAAAGATTTAAAAAAAATATTTCGAATTATCTATTTTTAAAAATTAAATAATAATTTCTATTTATTTATAGTGTTTTATAGGCAATACCGAAAATGATATTAAAAAATAGTTCAAATGCAAAACTTCTTGTTTTAACTGTTTCATGTTGTGTGAAAATAGTCCTTTTGTTATGTTATGAATCATTTCTGTTATTTCATTATAGTTATAAAAGATTAAGTAGAATTTATTTATAAGAACAAATTTATATCAAATTATCTATTTTTTAAAAATATAATAATAATTTATATCTATTGTGGTGGTATATAGGCAATACCGAAAATGAAAATGACATGGAGAAGCAAATCGAACCCAAGAACATAAGTAAGCTTCTATTGAAACATGTAACTCAAGTTCAAGAAATGTCAGAAATGGAAAATCTCAATGAAGAAGTGGAAATATTTGAAAAATTTAAGTGCTTTATTATTATTATTTTATGTGGGTCTTGTTGCTTTACTTGTTTTACAACTAGCAATTACACCTTGGTGTGTAATTGTCTTCTCTTATTTGTAGTTGATTTTCAAATAATAATTAAAGTTTATTTATATTATTAAAATTAATAAATATAATTTATAATTACTTATCTTATTAAAATTACTACCCAAATTATTAATTCAGAGTACCTATTGCACACCAAGGTGCGATTGCTAGTCTATATTTTATTAAGTGTATGAGTTCTAAGTTATTGCATTGATTGCATCTACATGGGTCCTTAACCAATTGTATCATTTATTGCATCATATATCTTTCAATTTCCTAATGAAAGATATAGGATGATCATATGTACTAGAACCCTCTCCAAATAATTATTCTTGAGACAAGTCATAGATTAATTCCTGTATGAGAGCTTGCATTCATCTTCCATATTGTTTCATCTTTAAAGGGTCTCTATGGACATACTCTTGAACTTGTAGCGGCTCAAAGTGTAAAAGATGTTTATAATCCAGGTCTTCTTCATTAGCCTTTGACAATCCCAATTTTGAGCATGGATGTCTTGTGTGAATGGTTTATAACACCATGGAGCTCCCTCATCCTTGTTTGAATTTGTTCCACTTTTGCTCCCATGCCCATCACCATCAAAACTACCTTACAAACGTCCACTCCGCTAAAACACCCCTCCTCATTTTTACCCATTTCAACTCCCGCGTTCAATTCAACCTCAATTTGTCGAGCATTAAGCCCATGTTCATGACACATCAGGATTAAAAGCAATGATAATCTAGAGTGGAGCCACACTTCCATCACTGAGATCCACTCGACATGTGTGAGAAAGCATACATCAGAAGAACACACTGACAATAGAAAGGACAACTCAATATCCTCCAATGGAAATGCCAATTCAATTATTTGCTTTGTCAACTGATACTACTTGCTTTCAAAGGCTACAAATACTAGCGTGGATGGATGTTGTTTGTCCAACCACTCTACCACATAGTTCCCTGACATATCTTCCCTTGCCACATTGGTTTAAGGCAACACAAATGGACCAACCGAAGATTGTTGGCTTTCCAATGATATGGCTTCCCATACATGCATGGAGGAAATCATCTACTTTACAAGCATAGAGACAAAGACCCTCCAACTTGGGAATAGTATGAGTTCTTGTAATTGTAATACATTTGAGCAATTCCATGAATATCTATTAGTAAATAGACTAAATAGAAAACAACATAATTGATCTCTTACAATGTAAAGCAGGGAAAGGACTTACATGTCTTCGATGAACTTGAAGATGACCATTACAATATTGTAGAGATGTACTTTCAATCTTCATAAGAAACCAAAAAATATATCAAAATCATATATATGGCTTATATAACGACACAACTTAAGGTGCTTTGTATTTTCCACCGATTATCGAATGTATAAAGCACCTTAAATTGTGTCGTTATTTCAATCTTTGAGCTAAATACATATAGAGGGCTTTCGAGCTTACATGATGAGATGATTTCGAGGGATATTGGGTCGAATGAGATTGTGGTGGGAGGAAAGCATGTTTGATGAATGGGTGAGGTTCGGTGTTGGAGAGATGAGGCACATGAGCATCGATTTGATTAGCACAACAACCTTTTCTGCTTACTTATTCATCTCGACATATGATAGGTGAAGAATGAATCTCTAAAGCTATTTCTTTCACGTATGCCTACTAGTTGGAAAATGTTCTATACAGTTTAGTCTTAGTGCAAGGATAATGAGTGTCACTCACACTCACACATCACATGTCACACATCACATAGATAACCTGAGTTGAGGACTCCTTTGTCCTTGTAAAGAAATCTTGACAAATTGGAGCCCACTGTCTATAGAAGTCCTTATTGAAAAGAATTGATCATATATCACAAATTATCCTTATTATAACATGATCATATATTTATATTAAATAATCATAAATAAAAATATATCATCTCATACAAAAACCACCAAATGGAAATCATAATAAGATGACTCGTAATTTTGCAATTTGGTGAAAAGATGAACAAACTCATCTTCCAAGAAATGTTGTGTGTACCATCCCAGAAACTCATCTTCCAAGAAATGTTGTGTTGTGTGTGCTAGAAACTTAGAAGACATGGGTGGGAAAGTGAACTGATTCAATTTTGTAGGGGATGTCAGAATTTTGGACTATTAGTGGTAGTCATTAGTGTAATAATCAAGTGTCGTGCTATGTCGTGTCATGTGTAGAACCCACCTTTCATTTCCACACTAATATCTATTGACAAGTGTTTTGTTAACCACTTGCGTAACAAAGTCTGATGTCCTTGCCTGTAATAAAGCCATGTGTAGGAGATTTGTTTTCTAGTCATAACATTTAAGATGAAAGTTAAACATATTCAATACCTACCTGCTTTCATTTCCACACAAAGTCAAGACTCTCTTGTTTTTGCAGACTCTACCGCAGTCAATAGTGGTTGTTGTCACGCTCACACGAAAATGGGAGGTAGGTTGCATGAAATAAAGTTGATGAAAGTTTAGTTTGACAGAGAAAAAACCATAAACGATAAAAATGTTGTGGAGTGGAGGAAATGGGAGATAACAAATAACAAATGAAAAAACCATAAATGATAACAAATAACAAATGAAAAAGTTGAATTATTTATAATTGAAAATTAGTAAAATTATTGAAATAAATTAAAAAAATAAAAATTATTCATTCTCATGAGAGATGGGTTCGTGTGAACCACTACTCATGAATCATGGGTCAATGAGTTTGACTCAAAAAAACTACATAGTTGAATCTTGATAGCAATATCACAATTTGACTTGCTATGGAAAATATCTCCTACTTATCAATTAATGAGCTTAAGGGGCTTTCTAATGAATGGTTCACAAGGCACAACACTTGGTGAAGGTTTTGCAAATGAGGATGCAAGTAGAGTGGGATTAACCATGGAGGAAACTCCGTAGTTAAGCGCGCTCGAGCTGGAGTAGTACTGGGATGGGTGACCTCCCGGGAAGTCACGGTGGTTCACCTCTGTGAGCATCACCTAGATCCAATGAGTGCTAAGTGTTCCATTCATTCTCATGAGAGATGGGTTTGTGTGAACCACTACTCATGAATCATGGGTCAATGAGTTTGACTCAAAAAAACTACACAGTTGAATCCTGATAGCAATATCACAATTTGACTTGCTATGGAAAATATCTCCTACTTATCAATAAAAATATTGTTATGAGTTAAATTTTATATAATTAGCAAGGTTTTAAATTTAAAAATATTATTTAAATTATTACAATATTTTAATTAAAAATATATTGTAGAGTTTAAATAACATATTGTTATGAAGAGAAATAAATAATACCTAATATTAGTTTATAATGATCTAATAAAATGTATACATAGAAATATAATAATTTAGTTAAAAAAGAACAAATTTAACTCATTTATGTTGTAATGTCCTTATTTCTTCCATGAAATTACTTTAAATTACCAAAACTAGATGGTAATAGATTTCTATTGTTTTAAATTTGCATTAAGGTTCAAATGCAAGCACAATCTCTTTAAGGCTTGGTAATGTTTAGAAACTTGAGTTGGAACTACAAAACCATAATGTGATCTCATTATAAATATACTAGCAATCACACCTTGGTGTGCAATGGGTACGCCGAAGAGATTTGGATGGTCTATCTGAAATGAAATTGTTCTATATTTTGTATACAATTGTGTAGTTAATGAGATTGATTTGTAGATTATTTAGTGTATTATTTTCATGTTTGTGAAAAAAATTAATCAGTGGAGGAGTCGTAGCTTAAATTATACATCCACTTATAAGGATCCAAACATGATTGAAAGAAAACCTCTAAATCTTTCAATTTTGACAGAGTATTCACAATTTCCCTTAAAAAAATATGTCAAGGTCATGACTTACATATATTATAATTCTATGGACCTCTATCTGATTTTAGAGTTTGGAATATGATGTTTAAGTTCATCATTTTAGTTCTTTAGGCTATGCTTTAATTATTAGGTTAGAAAGGGTAGAATATGATTATTTTTAATATGTGATTTGTATATATAATAAATAATTGAGGATGTACCATGATTACATGAATATTATAGTTTATGTAATTCTAAGGAGGCATTTAAAATTATCCTATATTATCATTTATTGAGCATTTTGATGATCAAGAAGTTGAGATGCATTTTTATGATAACAAAGTTGAGATTTTAGTCAAATTGTATCATTATATGATGATTGAAATCAATAAGAGATATTATTTTAGGTTATTAAATTCTTACATTTTACAATAATACTATTTCTAATTTACATTATTACAAATTTTAAAAAATCATTGTCTTCCAATTTGTGATGTAACAGATATGAAATTGTAAAAAATAACCGAACATCATTATATTATATATTTCTCAATACAAAAAGTTTTGTATGGATATACTTTAGGGTGAACCCACAATAGTGGGTTATAATTTTTCAGAGGAAGGATCTCCTCTATTTCGGGCAAAAGCCAAAATTGGGGCATTTTGATCGAAAGAGGGTTTCAATCATAACCCAAAAATAGTTTCAAGTGAAACCATGACATTTCCAATTGAGAGTCAAATTGGAGGGGGCTTCGATTGAAACCCCCTTTAATTATTATTTTATTTGATGTCGGTAGGTTTCAGTCAAAACCCCTTGCATGGGGAGTTTCGATCGAAACCCCCCATATATGGGGGTTTATAGTAGGTAGAATCCTACTGTATGGTTTTGATAGTGATAATGGGGTTCCTTCTGCTGTGAAAAGGTTTCAGTGACAACAAAAGATCATGGTTTTTAATGAAAAAAATTATTCTTATTTTGAAAAATTTGCTATTAAATTATATTTTTATTAAAATATACATATATATGTGCAATGAATACTATTTTGGGAGTAAATTTTATATCTCATTAAAGATAAGAGGGATACATTTCTAGGACCTATTCATTTTTATTCATATAGGAAAAAAGGATTGTGTGATTGTGAAATTTCTATGTGAAATTATATATATGATAATTTCTTATCAAATATAAAAAATTACTTGGCAAGGTGTAGAAATGGGTTTGTGGCTCGATCATTTCAATTAAAGCATGTATCGCTCATAAGATCATTCACCACCAAATATAAATGTAATTAAATATGACTATTAATTATTTTAACAAATATTTCAAAAGCAGTACCTCCTAAAATAGATCATACCCATTCCATTCAACTAGTATTTGGGAGTGAACCACACAACTTTACTACTTAGAGGTATCCATATGTACAAAAAATAAGATTGAGAAGATGGTTTAGCAAATGCTAGGTTCATTTTTTATCAATAGTTTATGCAAGACATTATTTCACTCATGTAATAACAGTGTGCAAGAAATATGCCACTCAGAGGATGTCTGCTAATTATAAAGATATCAATAAATACCCCATAAAAGGCAATATTATTATTTCAGCTTAATCTTCCAACAATTGATATTTGTTGGACAATATTAAACTGTTTTTATTTATTTAAAAAAATGATCTTCATTTTGATTATCATCATATCCAAATTTGAGATGAGGATGAATAAATGATTGTGTTTAAATTCATGACGGCCACTATAAAAAAAATTAGAATACCTATTGTTTTCTTAAGTGCACCACAAACATTTTAATGTTACTGATATATGTATTTAGATTATTCATATAGACATTTGATGTGATATTTTTCTATAAAATATCTATATATAGAAAATCTTGGTATCAACATTTGCAACATGTAAACTAGGTAAATTGCACATTCTTAAGTAGCATTAACTTTATGCTAAATCATCCAAGTGTGTGTTTCGACTAAAAAAAGTAATACCTAAATACAATTGTGTCACATATGATGGATTCAAGGTGGGCTTTCAAAATATCAAAGCCATAATAAAGTGGAAAATTTGTAAGATACTCTACAACGTATAAAATTTTCTAGAATTATAGATTTCTATCATTGATTTGTAAATAATAAATTGTAGAATAGATTAACCCTTATAGTGTTGTTGAATAGGGATTCCTTAAAAGAGATATGAGATGGCTAGCAATAAAACTATGTAGTTAAAGGAAGCCAAGTTTGTGACTCTCATTCTATCAACTAGAAAATTTTCTAAACCATTCAATATAAAATATGCTTTGGGATATGTGGCATGAGAAGTATTCAAGAAAGAAAGAATTCTCACTGTGTTTAAGATGCTCAAACTTAAATTTAAAAATCCTTTCAATCCATTTTATGAAAAAGGAAATGTTGTTATTCAAGGATGGTGTTTGGCACTAAAAACATTCTCAAAATTATCATGCTAAATCTCATGTATGTTTAATTCAAAATGTTGGTCATATGACAAGACGTAATGAGTTTGTTGGAAATAGTTAGAAAGCACTGCATACCCAGCAATAATTCAATGTATTGAAATCCAAGGGCATTATCGCTGCTATACAATCAATGCCAAATTAATGTTATATGACCAATTTTCTCCCATTTTTGTTTATCACCATCGGAATTTTCCATTTAACAAATTAATAGCATTGTTACTAGGCTCATTACTGAGAATGTCAAAACACTATGTATCTTTACCATTTGGATTTTTCCCTGTAAAGTGTTCTCTTGCAAAGTATGGTCATTTGGAGATGTCTAAGAACATTGAAGATAATGATTGAACAATGACTTGGTATCCTAATTTGCAATGGTTGGAGCTAACGATAAGAAGTCTTGACTCAGATATTTGATGGTTGCAGATAACAATATAACTAAAAGTGTCCTTGATTCAGATATTTATGTCAGTAATCATCTTCTATACATGTACTCTAAATGAGGATTATAGACAATGCGCACAAACTAATTGACAAATTGTCTAACCAAGAAATTGTGTATTTTAAATGTGAGAATGTGAAAATTTATATCCAAGATTTCTTCCCAAGAAATTGTTGCAAGGGACTGAAACCAAATCCATCATTTTAATAACCAAAAGATATTATCTTGTATAATGTTGCACTTGTGCTTAATCCCAACCTTCCACTCTGCTTTGCAATCAACAATGATATATCTGTAGAAGAAATTAATTTGCATATTACTCTTAGTTGTGTAATTAATGACATTAAATATCTTTGAAATCTTCACTAGCAACCGGTAAGTAAAATGAAGAATGTAGTAAATTACAAGAAAATATTTTTTGTAAAAGTAATATAATACAAAATAAAGTAGGAATACTTAACACTTTGTATTAGGTTGAGTGAAGAACTAAGATGTAGATGTAGACCAACTTTCAGTGCTCCTCAAACTGTAGTTTCTTGGTCTACTTGTAATCTCAAGTAAAGGTAAGATATTTATTGGCAAATGAAAATCTCTTGGAGTACTGAGAAATGCAGTTGTTATTTTGTCTAGTCTTCCAACTATCTCCATCATATTTGGCCGTTGTTGTGGCAACTCTCTTGTCCAAACCAACCCTACTTGCATAAACTGAGTGAGACATGTTAATACCTTTTCTTTGTTTAACTCATTAACATCTTTGAGTAGTTGGTTGTGAACCACTTCATTGATTTTTTCAGGAAAATTTGTACTTGGCCATTTTGGTAGATTAATACCTTCTACAAACATGGCATCTCTTGGTCTCCTCCTTGTCAATATTTCTAAAAGTAAAATTCCATAACTGTATACATCTCCTTTTGTTGAAATCTTTCCACTGGCTCCATACTCTGAAATATGATATTATTAACTTTGATTCTCAATACATATGAAATAGTAATGTAAAATTAAAAACATTCAAAGAGAATCAATATTAAAAAAATAATAAATTTTACAGCCCGTGCAAAGTATCCAATAGATCCTTTTAGCGCATTTGTCGAAGTCAATGAATTTGTTGAATTTTCAAATAAGAGCCTTGTAATGCCAAAGTCTGTTACATGTGTTGTCATATCATTCCCTAATAACACATTGTTGGGTTTTAGGTCACAATGAATGACTTCCACAGAGCAATGATGATGTAGATATTCCATTCCTTGTGCTATCTCCTTTGCTATTCTTAATCAGTCACCCAAATTTAATATGCATTCATCTCCTTCCTCAGGATATAACCATCTATCTAAAATTCCATTTGACATGAATGGAAGAATCAAAGCTTTAAAATCAATGTTAGAACAAGATGAAATGATTTTGATCACATTGTGATGTTGAACTCTTTTTAGCACATTACATTCCCTTTCAAAACTTTGTAGAGTATTTTCATCTTGTAAATTGAGAACTTTAACAACAATATTTGTACCATCATTGAGAATTCCTCTATAGACAGATCCAAAGCTACCAACTCCTACTAGATTGGTTTGGCTAAACCCACTAGTTGCAACTGCAAGTTCTTCATATGAAATCCTTTCAGGCCCAATGTTGAGGTTTGGGATATTTTGATTTGTATGCCTCCTATACAATATTAGAAACAATACACAAGACATGATAAAGATTGCTATGCCAATAACAACTGGTATAATCACCTTTTTAGAGACCAGGAACTGTTTGTGTTTGGAATCAAAGCATGGTCGTAAGTTAATCCAACTGTTGCAGAGGCCAACATTTCTAGAAATTATTGACTGATCAATTCTTGCAAAAACTCCTCTCTTTGGAACTTCCCCTATCAAGTTGTTTGAAGAAAGATTGATATGTTGAAGCATCTTCATTTCCTGAAAATCCACTGGGATTGCACTTGATAAATTATTGCTTGATAGATCAATAGCCTCTAGATTTTTAAGACTTGTGAGTGATGTTGGTATTGGGCCATCAAATGAATTCCATGAAAGATTCAAATGCTGCAAGTTTGTGCAACTTAATAGGGCAACTGAAATATTTCCCAAGAAGTTGTTGAGAGACACATCTATACCTTGGACCATTGCCATTTTACTCATTGCTAAAATAGAACCCTATAAAAAATTGCTAGAAATATTGAAATAAAATTAGAGATTTGTAAGACCCGACCATTCAAGAGGTATGTTTCCCTCTAGTCATAAAAATGCATAAAAATGCATTATTCATTATAGTACTTAAAAAAATAATAAAAGTATTTTCATTACATTAAAATTTTTATTTAGTGATAGTTAAGAAATTATTATCATAAAAAAATTATTTTTATTATATTCTTCTTAGCACTATTGCGGGATTTTGTCCAAATTCATTCTTCCTAGTACTATTGTGGGATTTTGTCCAAATTATTTCCTCTGAGCTTTCTTCAAATTTATTAGCCTTTGCCCTAGACTTTGTCCCTTCAAATTATTGTCTTTGAGCTATATAAATAGGAAAGAATGTAATTATTTATATGTTAAACCACATTTAACTATAATAATATTTTATATTGATGCAAATTTATTTCTACTTTTTAAGTGAAAGATCTAAGTTTTTATTGTTTTTATTTTCTTGTTTGCTAAGATGTGAACTTCAACTATTTAGTATTAAAAAAATATAAGACATTTCAGCAATCAAAAGAAAATTCTATTTTGATAATTAATGAACATTTCATTCAACACTCATCATGCTTTTATTTTACATAAATAAATAAAATGTTATTACGCCGAGAGGCGTAACCCTACAGTGGCATCAATCTCTATAGGAGGTCATCAAAAGTAATAGTGTAAGAAAAAAGAACCTTTTCATATTCCCTGCCATCTTGACAATTGTCTATATCTATTTCATGCATATTGTGTCATATCTTGGTACCTTGAATATGTGATAAGGATATGTAGTTGTGTTCATTTCAAGGTGCAAATTTCATTTTTTTGGAAATACTTCATTATTATACAGGTACAGTTAATGTTGATATTAATTTGAATTAAAATGGTCTTATGAATAAGACTTCATATTTATATTTACAACATTGAAGATCTCCTTTCTTTTCAATCCATATGTATTTATTTCAAAAATCCTAAATCTATAGGCATAAGCATTTGTAAAAGTTTCAAATAAATGAGAGGGATAAAATCCCTTCTCTAAGGCATTGAAGGTTGAAGATATTAATGACCTTAGTCATTAATGTAAATGATATATCAAAGGGTTTTCAAAGTTCATTAGTTTATTATTCGGTTGCTCTCAAACTAGGGCATTATTCAAAAAATCAAGGATTGTGAGCCATGACAATATAGGTTGTTGTGAGAGAGGATACACACTGTGAAACCATCTTAGAAAAATGGTTTGGAATTCTTTTGCATGGCAGCAAGGATGGTTTCCAGGTGGAGCGAAAATAGGTGTTTCATTCCTAAAACTCCATTTTTTCTTTATGATATCCTAAAGAGTTTAAGGTTGTGTTAGCATGTTCATAGTTTATATTAGAATGTGTTGAATGAAAATTATTTGGTTGTGATAACAGTTTGTGATTTATCCTTGTTTGAGTTTAATGTAAAGTGTTCTATGATTATATTTCAAATGAGGATTTCATGATTGTAATATCAGTTACAAACCTGTTTATATTTTTGTTTGAAATCTTTAATGTTAAAATATTTTTTATATTTGATTTCCATTCTTTAACCCTACTATGGCTTTCTTCCGTGGAGTAATAGTTTTTTAATTAAGGAAATATGTTTTAATTCTACTCCTATAATCATTTGTTAAGAATATGTAAAAATGAAGAAATTTATGTAAACCCTAATTAGAGTTTTGTGTCATTGGTAGATTTATTGATAATAGTGTGAATTTTGGTTGTAGTAATTGAGGTGTTGAGTAGTCTTGTATACTCTAGTTTCAAAAAATTTATCATGCATTGTGTTAGTTATCATTTAAGTCTTAATCCTCTATTTGAAGTCATTTGTCTTTGGAGGTTTGTGGTTATATGATCAAAGTTCATCCTTTACAACCCTAGTTTATGTTTGGTGCATGGTTTGGTCAAAGTACATTGTGTTAAAAAATTATCTCTTATTTGTTAAGGAAAGATAAGATACATGATTTCAGTTGAAGAGAATTTCAGAATTATCTTTGTGTATTTGTTGAAGAAAATTCAAGACAATTTTTGAAAAGGAAGTTGTTCCTATTACATGTAAGGAATAGTTAGAAGATGGAAGTTTTATTTCAATTTGAAAGTGGAAGGCATTATATGTACTTCATTGGGATCACTCAAAGTAGTGTTGGACAAAAAGATGTATTATTAGAAGAATTCTAAAATATGGTTCATTGATTATATTTTGCATTTTAAGGTTGTTTGAACAACATAGTGCTTTGTAAGATTGATCAATTTTTATAAGTATCTCATATTGCTATATATACAAATATATATGTATCAATATAGTGTACTTGAATATTTGCCTCTATTAAATCTTAAAGTGATGCAAGATCAGAGGATATTAATAAGAGAAACAAAGATGATACCCTATGATTGAAATAAAATAATTGTGAAAAGTAAGAATATATAGCGAGTGAGGCATTACAAATCTATTAGTGAGATAGTATTGTTAGTGAGACACACTAGCCAGTGAGGCATTGTAAACTTGAAGGATTTAAGATAAGTTAGTGAGGAAATTTTACAAGTGGTTTTTATTCTCCAAGAGTGTTTTTCACTCATGAAATTTTATTTGTCAAATTATGTTTAAGTATTTGATTCTCTTTTTACTATTTCATTTCGGTCTTATGCTACATTTAGTTTCATAAGAAAGTTAATAAAGTTATTTTAAAGTTGATAAAAACAATTTACGTTGTAGAGCATTGATTCACTCACCCCTCTCAGTGGTCATTGTACTCTAATAAGTGATATCGGAGCCACCACACCCTTAACAAATCTAATTGACTTAAAGTGAGTCTTGGTAGTGGAGTACTTTTCATGGCTATCCAAGAAGGTCTCTCAAGAAATATGATCATAAATGATATATATTTTAGGTTATCTGATGATGCTACAGATCATTTTGTTGATGAATTTCTTGAAGAAGATATTCTCTTAATGGATATTGAAAATTCTAATAAAAATAAGGGATTGTTATTTCAAAACATTAAAAAATTTAGATAGATTTTGTAGGAGAGATAGGAGCTTCTCTCAATGCAATAATAAATTGAATCTAAGGTAAATTTCACAAGTTCTAGTAAACCATCACGGACAAAGATGATAAAATTTTATATTCTACGCAAACCCAAAAACTATATGGATACTATTTACATTTAGTAATAATGACATATCAGAGAAGGTAGTGATATTAAAAATTAAGGGAAGGAAATTTTTATTAAATCACTTATAATAAGGATAAAACTCCCACAATCTAAATAACTACGAGAAGACTTTCATGACAACATCAATGATGGATCTCAAAACTTATTTGAATCCATGCAAGTGGAGAATATAGTTATAGAGATGACATTCTACCTAGGAAAATTAAGATTTTTTTATTACAATCTTCTCATTGGTTAAGAAAACCATCTAAAGGCTATTGGAGAAAAGTTCCAATTATATTTTCTTAGCATTGATACAACAGTACTATTAAGTCAATGTGTTTCCATGGAGAGGAGGGGATGGACATGCTTTTAGCATCGGCATAGATAAATCATATATATACATTCAAAGTGTAAAAGAAAGAACTCTGTGAAGGAATACAATCTACAAAAGTGGCAATACATGTGTCCAATGTGTTTTCCTATGTTCATTGGAATAATCAAGTACGAAAAAATATCATCCTCATTGCTAAGAAGGGGCATGCGAGTGGATCAAGATCTTGTGAAGATTCTATGGTTGGATACAACTTGGACATGTGCCATCGACACTTTCATGTACTATCTTTCTAATATTTTGTATACCATTTTAAGAACCCCTCTTTATTTGTTCTTCCTTTGGGTAAAGGTTTACTATATTTTTTTACATCTAATCTTTTGAGTCTTGATATCTAAATGAACTTTAAATAATAATATGGTAGTGACTCACATTATCGTTCCACTTCAAATATAATGTGTAGGTGGGTGCTCTTACAAAAGAATAGTAGTGCATGTGTTGATGTTATGTGGTAGGTAGGATATATATCCTAACTTCCTACTAGGTCTTTCACTTTTATAAAATGTTTTAACATAGAAAAAAATTATAATATGATTAAACTCATGCTTGGATGGAGCTTCAACCATCGACATATCCTTTGTGTGAATTATAGGTAGGAGATTTTAGATATCATATGTGAGAGACACATGTGACAAAGAAATGAAATTACAAAACAAGAGCTCATTATGTTCATGAGACCTGCTAAGAAATTCTATTGCTTCACCTCTATAAAAAAATATCACTTACGTGTAATAAGGCCTAAGTGGACCATTCATTCTCATGAAAAATAGATTTTCATGAAACTTAGATCATTAAAGATAAACTTAAAACTGCGTAATTAAATCTCATAAAACATCATGAGAGTTTTCTTTCCTTAAATATGAATAATATAAAACCTTCTCTTAATTAATATAAATTTATCCTAATTAAAATTTTATTTTAAATTTACCTTATGGAGATCCACCATACATACTTAGTTGTAAATTAAAAAAATAGAGTTGATACATGGATAACAGAAACAATCTTTTGACAATGACTGAGGTTATCATTAAGAGAGAAATTCCTATTATTGACTGTCATTTCTATTATATACCTAATGATTTTCTTAAAAAGTTGTTTATTACACAAGTTTCTTTTTTAAAACTTGTACATGTATTTTGAAACTCTATAAAATAGACTCCAACTGTAATCTCTCTAAATTGAATCAACACTTTCACATTTAAAACTTAAGTGAGTTTTAATAAATATTTAAAATATTTAAGATATTGGTGATTTATAATATTATTTACAACTGCATTTCCAAACTGCAGTGAAATCAGAGACAACTTTACTAAAATAATAATTATTAATATACTAAAAAACTTGCAAATACAAAAGAATAATTTAGAATTAATCATTTGATCAATCAACGTCCATCACCAAGTAGTTGGGTGTAGATAGACCATTTTGGCATTATTACCTATGAAAAGATAAACAAGTGGGTTGGGAATCTACAATTTGTCAATTTAAAGTCTAAAATAATAAAAGCGGTCTTCCGACAAGCATAAATTTTGCTGGTCATTAGTGTAGCATTGGTCAATTGTATGGGTTGTCAGAAGAAAATGGGAGGAAAGTTAAAAGGTGAGATTTGCGTAGACATCTTGATAAGATGTCTGTGACACTTGATGAGCTGGTGGGAATCTTTTATCTATCAATAAAAGATGGAGATGAGACCAAGCATGAAGAAAAATGCAATACAAAAACAAATTACAACTGTAATATGAGAGGAAGTGTGTCAATCATATAAAACTAGCAATCACATCTTGATGTGCAATGGGTACATTGTATTAATGTTGGAGGAATAAAAAATCACACCTCTTTTCATTTCACTCGTTCCCGTCTATATCAACCTTTTTCTATTTTTATATCTATTTTTAAATTTTAAATTATTTATATATTAATTATATACACATTAATCATCGATAAAAAAAAAATAAAAAATTATATACACATTAATCAAATAATTCTATATCTTTCTTTTTTTTACTATTATTTTGATGACCATCTAGACAATCTCATTCATCCCTACTAGTTGATGATTATATTATTTGTTTTAAATCATTACAACAAGGTCTTGTTTTTTAGGCGATCTCTCTTTCGTAATCCATAATTACTCTTTCATAAATCATAAATTCTCTCTTAACCTTACAAAAACTTGAGTTCAAATCCTCTATGCTAATAGATGTATCCTATTTCAGTTTGATACATACAAATTATTATATCAAATTTGAGTACCACAAAGAAGAAAAGGCACTTGCCCTTGGTAAATTTGATGGTCAACTTTCTTGTATGGTGGGATTACATCGAACAAAGTGAAATAAATATGAAGACCCTAGGGAAACATTGTACGGAGCTTTCTTGTAGACAATATAATGACATTTTTTTCTTGACTTTTGATATGCTTAACACATCACCGATTGTCATTCCAACACAATGCCATTAAATTCACACACATAGACATATAACACAGTGTCTGATGACCATGTAACACAAACAAAATGACACACAAATAGGAGTTTGCATACTTTTGGTTTGATGCAACATTATCTCATTTCATCTGTGAGTATGCCTATGTATTTGGTTATTTGTTGATGCTTGGCACGTCCATGTTAACCAAATGTAGAGTATTTTGTTTTGTTGTTGGGTGGGCACATAGCTTCCCGAGGGCTAACATGCTTATGATTTTGCACTAGTTGTTGTTCTAGGAGAACTTTAAACATGATTTGATCTTTTGACCACTTTTTTTAGACAAATTTTGTTTGTAAATCATCTAACTATAAATGTTCATCAACACCCTTCACGTTTTTGTGAAAAGTAAAACTGAGTATTGTATTTAAATCTCTAATTTTATTTAGTTGAAAACTTTGTAGGACCTAAATGTTTATTACTATTTGAGGTAATTAAGCATTTAACATATAATTTTGTTCAAACATCTAGTTTTGTTTACCTATTTACTTTGCAATTTAATCCTTTTTTGTTTTAGAGTTTTCTTTTCCAAAAGAAATGGGGAGAATGATTTTATTGATTTAATACCCACACTTGTTGATTTAATGTCCAATTTGTTTGACAACATTGCACCAATCGTTGTGACTTTAAATTTGTTATCAAAATTGTGTCTACCCATGCGTCAAATTGGACACCTATTTACCTAACTTATCTGGGCATTTTTAACCTAGATTTTTAAGTTGCCTTAGGGCTGAGGGTCTAGCTCAATGAACGAGATTTGCTTGTAGTAAAATACAAGGTCAAGAGGTCCAGTCTCCCTCCAACCCACATAGTACGGCCGCGCTAACATGAAAGAACACATTAAGTTACTTTAGCATCATTTAAAAGATCCAAGTATTTCTACTTATTCTCATTGTAAATTCCATTCCTTTGGAATGGCTTTTTTTCATGTATTTCATTCAACCCAAAAAAACCAAAAACCAAAAAAAATAAAATTGTGTCGTAATTAGCCCATTGGTTTTGGTAGGCGAGGATCAGAGATACAGTGGGATCCCATTTTATTTGTGATTTGACAACCCCAAACCAGAGTATAAAAAAATGCTGCCCCTGCAATGAAAAGAGAAACTCGTGGTTTCAATCTCTGTCTTCTTCCCGCTTATAAAACGCCCAAAACCCTTATAATTTCCATCACTCAACGGCAAAGCTTCCACCATAAATTTCAAGCTATTCGTGATTTGTTTACGGCATTTGACAGAAAAGCGATGGCAGAGAGAGGTGATGAACAGCAGCAGAGGAATGATACGTCTGCACAAATCATTCTTTGCAATCCAAAAGATGAATCGAACGGTGACTATCAATTAATCGACGTGTAAAGTGGCAGAAAAAATGAACGTTTTAGATGATTTCAATGTCCGTCATTCTGTCTGCAGAATTTACAACCGTCAGATGAATTTTTTTGCCTGAACGCGTTCATAGTGAAACGCCTACGGCGTAATAACTCTTGACGCCCCTAAAGTATATCTTGAAGTGTGTCGAGTCTTTCTTGTGGAGGCTAATAAAGAGCCTTCCATTATGTTTTTATCATTTTAATACTTTTTTGGACATAAGTTTGAATGGAGTGTTTCGTTGGAATTTCGTGATTAGGATAAAATAAATTTTTGACAGAATTGCATGATCCGTGTGGAATATAAATGGAAGAAAGAATTTTCAATTCAATGAGAGGCGTTTCCTGTTTACTTTACCTTATGAATGACAATTAGTTTTTTCATAACGTTACTGATGGATGTAAATTTATTTAAATTTTTGTCCGTGAACTTCGCTTTTCCCAAAAAAAAAAGATGCTTCAACATTGATAAGAAATTACATATATTCTTATGGATGCTAATAAGGTGTCTTCCATCATGTTTTTATGATTTTAATACATTTGAAGAGAGCGTAGTCTTTTAATACAATTAGAAGCAATTTCTAACAGATTTTCATGATCAGAATGGTTTGAATAAGATTTACTTTCAATTGTAGAAGGAAGGAAGAATTTCCTATCCAATCTAATTTGCAAAGCATTTTTTTTAATGAATAGTAGAAATCATTTTCCAGAGTTCACATGGCAAAGCCCGAAACAGCTTATGTATAATTTATCTTTTAAGCCACATTAATTATAATAATAGATACTATTGATGCAAATTTATTTCTACTTTTTAAGTCAAAGGTCTAAGTTTTTTTTGTTTTTTATTCTCTTCTTTTGCTAAGAAGTAAACTTCAATTATTTAGTAGTAGAAAAATATAAGATATTTCAGCAATTAAAAGAAAATATTGTTTTGATAATTAATGAACATTTCATTCAACACTCATCATGCTTTTGTTTTAGATACAAGTGCCTATATAACATCTATAGGAATAATCAATCTAATAAGAGATATCTTTTGTCTAATTTGTTTTCAAGTCAAAAACATTTTTTAATCTTTAATCTTGTTATAAGAATTGAATGATGTTATTCATTTTCGATACCAAAAAATAATTGTTGGTCTTTCTTAATATTATATCATAGTGAATGGTTATTTATTTTAAAAGAGACGTAGTTATATGATTATTAATTTGAATTTATCAATATAGGTAAAAAAATGGTTTAAATCTTGTAATGTTAATTGATGCCTAAATTTTTGTGATGCGGTACCTTTTTGTGCATAATTCTTTCAGTTGATATTTTAGTATTTTAGTACTACCACTTCAACTATATATTTTTATGTATTTGATGTGTAAATTTAGGGTGTTGAGATCTCTATATTTGGCCAATGGGAGAGATGGTGATAAAAAATGAACATTAGCCATCCTTCCAACTTCACCTTGTAAATAAATGACAATTTAATCATAATCTGAATTTCATTATTATCTTAGCAATGAAAAGATAATGTTCAACTAGCCATATGTTTACCAAATAGATTTTGTTTTCTTATGTATTTTAAAGTTATTTAGCTTCACTATCCTTAGGTGGTTTTATGTATCCTTTTATGAAATCTTGTTCTTCCTTTGTTAGTGGTTTTCAATAGTTGTAAACTATTGTGTATCTCCTTCTTTATGTGAAAATAGCCACCTTAAGAAAATGACAATGAGATAGTTATTTTTTGGGGGACTTGTTGGTCTGTTGGCTGAGATAAGTTGTACCAAATTATCCCTAAGAAAAGATTGCCTCAATTATTCTAGATTAGAGTTAAGACCTTTTTTCCATTTATTTATATATATATTTAGAGAAAGTAAGTATGATGGAGAGTTATGTTATAAGGAGAATAAAGATGGAGGAAGATGAGAAAAATATATAGAGGAGAAGGATCTCCGCATTTTCTCTTTAGAGACCATATTTGATGAGTCACACCTCCCTGTCATTTTAGAATATTTTATTTTCATTGAAAAAATGGGCAAGTTGAACAATAGAGTTTTAGATTGTGTAAGAATTTTGCTTTAGTTTTTTTTATCACTCTAGCATGTGTTGGCGTTTATGTGAAACAAAAAGATGGCAGGGTACTCCTATTTACATCTCTCGTTTGGCAAATTTGGTAACTTTGGTTTGAGATTTTAGTACAAGGCATATTGTGTTTTTACGATGACATTAGTTGATATACCTATTCAAATAAACTTGTAATATTTCTTTTTAGTCATTTGGCTTGGATGCAAGTTTTTGAAGTCTATCACAATGAGTATTGTGTCATATCTTGGTACCTTGCATATGTGATAAGGATATGTAAGTGTGTTCATTTGAAGGTACAAATTGCATTTTTTTGGGAAGACTTCATTATTATATAGGTGGAGATAATGTTTATATGTATGTTAATTAAAATTGTGTTATGAATAAGACTTCATATTTATATTTACAAAGTTAAAGATCTCTTTTATTTTCAAGCCATGTGTATTTGTTTCAAAAATTCCTAAAGTTATAGGCATTTAAGCATTTGTAAAAGTTTGAAATAAATGAGAGGGGAAAAATCCCTTCTCTCAGACATTGAAGATTGAAGATATTAATGACTTTAGTCAATAATGTAAAAGATATATCAAAGGGTTTTCAAATTTTATATGCTTATTATCACTTTGATTTTTCTTGAACTAGGGAAACATTCAGGTAATTATGGCTTCTCAGCCATGGCAATACAAGTTGTTGGGAGAGAGGATAGTTTGGAATTGGAATCAAAATTGGTGTTTCATTCCTAAAACTCTATTTTTTGTTTATCATATCTTGAAGGGTTTAAGGTTGTGTTAGCATGTTCATGGTTTATCTTAGATTGTGTTGAATGAGCAGTATTTGGTTGTGATAATAGTTTGTGATTTATCCTTGTTTGGGTTTAATGTAGAGTGTTTTTTTATTATGTTTCAAAAGAGGATTTCTTAGTTGTTATATCAGTAAAAATGTTTATATTTTTGTTTAAAATCTTTGTTGTTGAAAATTTGTTTATATGTATTTTCCCTTCTTTAACCCTAGTATAGGATTCTTTCATGGAGTAACATTTTTTTTATCAAGGAAATATGTTTTGATTTTACTCATGTAATCATTTGTTAAGAATACATAAAATGAAGAAAGTTATATAAAACCTAATTAAGGTTTTGAGTTAATGATAAAGTTCTTGATAACAATGTGAAGTTTGGTCAAGTAGTAATCCAAGTGTTGAACAGTCTTGTATACTCTAGTTTCAAAAAAATTATCATGCATTGTCTTGGTTATCATTTAATTCTTAATCCTCCATTTGCAGTCATTTGTCTTTAGTGATTTGTGGTTATATGATCAAGGTCCATTTTTTATAACCCTAGTTTGGGTTGGTGCTTTCTTTGGTCAAAGTACAGTGGGCTAACAGATTATTGCTCATTTGTGAAGGAGATCATATATATGATCTACACTATTTTAGTTAAAGTAAATTTCACAATTATCTCTATTTATTTGTTGAAGAAAATACAGGGTAATTTTTGTAAAGGAAGTTGTACCTATTAATTAGTAAGGCATAACTAGAATATGAAAGTTTTGTTTCAGTTTGAAAATAGAAGGCATTATATGTACTTCATTGGGATCATTCAAAGTACTATTGAACAAAAAAGATGTATTATTTTAAGAATTGTTAAATGCACTTCATTGATTACATTTTGCATTTGAAGGTTGTTTGAACAACACAATGCTTTGTAAGATTCATCAATTGTGATAAATATCTCATATTTCTATATATACAAAAATACATGTATCAATATAATGTACTTTAACTTTTCCCTATGAGTCTTAAAGTGATCCAAGATCAGAGGATATTACTAAGATAAATAGAGATGATGGGTATGTGTAGGATCATGGTATACCAAACTATGGCCTTAAGTGGCAATGAAAAATCTAAAAATCAGGGTTAGTCAACTTGACGTAAAAGGTTGAACATCTTATGAACCTGAGATGAAAAAGTTGTAAGAATAGAATCTGTAGGAAATTGAATGTAGTTTCTAAACTACTAGCCCTTGTTTAATTTTATTTTTTTATCTAATTGTTTAAAATTTTAGATTTCAATGTAGTAGTACAAAAATTTCAGGGAAAAGATAAAGAGTTCGTGTATGTCTGACCACCTTAATCACAATCAAATGATATATTTTCCCAAGATTCTATATATAAGTAGTAGATTCATGCCCAGATGTGACACATATTTTTTTGTAATTTTTGATCAAATAAATATTTAATTATGAATTTTCTGCTACAACTTTTTCAAAATTAAAAAAATCTCATGTCTGACCACCTTAACTAATTCAAAATTTTACAAAATTCAAAACTTTTTTTTTCCTTATAGTAGCCGAAGCATAGAATGTGACACATGTTTTGTATTTCAAAAAGGTTAAATGGTTTGAAAGTTATACTTGTTTTTCAATTAGTATGTCAATAACAACTTTAAAGATAACTCAATTTAAAAATAAGTAATAATTACTTAGTGAACTCAAAATTTGACAGAAATTATATTGATGGAAAGTTGATAATGTCTTTAAGAAACCCTTTTTGTTTCATCAATTTTAGGTCAAAAAATAGTCGTTAGCTACATGGTTGAAGTCTTGGTATCAAAAACCATCTCCTAAACACGCCTAAAGGGTTGACTAGCCATGTTTGGTAATGCCCAAGAAAATACCAAGCCTAATCAGATATCCAAAACTTCTCGCCTATTTTGAAATTTCACTTGCACCTCTTTTTTCAAATTCAAGTTTCATATTTAATTTTTTTTTTAATGTTAATATGAATTGTGTTGTGCATTTTTTTCAATTTTAAAATATATATTACAATTTTTTTTTAATATTAATATTAAATAATAATAACATAGCACTAATATTATAATATAAATTTTTATATTAGTATGAATTTTATTATTTGATATACAAAATTATTTGAGAGAGAGAGAGAGAGGTGCAGGAGGAGCACCCAAGGAACACTCCCCACTCTTCACAACTTTTAGACTGATAGGTTAAGTTTTAAAGAGCCAACTTTTAAGACCTAGTCACCCTCGACGTGGTTATAAACCATGGGTTTTTGACTATGGTCCAAAGGCACATTTAGGATGTTAGGTTTCCTAGGTGTCTTGTAAGTTATTTCAATAATTTGTAGGATCACTAGGATCTATGGCTTAGGCCTAGTGGCTCTTTAGGAGCCATAATGTAATATTTTGCAAAAGTTGCAAAATACAAGAAATGTTGTCGGCAACTTCTTTGAAAAGTTTCTACCGACCTGTGAAACAACTACCCAATGGTCACAACCTTTGAAAAATAGTTGGATCCATTGAGGGAAGTCTTCATATAGCCCTTACAGGTGGGTGGAAGATGAGAGAGAGTGGGGTGTTGAACATTAAGGAAACTTTATGTAATTTTTGCATTCAATCTATAAAATATCCCTATTTTCTCTAAATTCTAGATTGAAACACTGCGTGTACAGTTTTGTATGGAAGTACGAAGAAGAAATTTGATCAATCCAATACATGCTATGAGCTAGGACTTTGATGTGTTTAATTTGAATCAGTTTGAAGATCGAAGCTGAAAGTTAGGAGAATCAGTTTATCTAGGTTTTTAGGAAACCCTCTTGAACCAGGGTCTTGGTCGAAGATGCCCTAGCTTATATTTCCTTTGTGGAATTCCCATACAAAGTTGGGAAATGAAATTAGGGGAAATGTAATTTAGTTCCTCAAAAGCACAAAGGAAAGGGGATTATTTAGAGAAATCTATTTGCAGATTCTAGACCAAGCATCTCTATGTGCTTGGTTCAAGAAATGAAGAAGTGAAGTGACAGAAGCACTTTGAGGGTGGATAAAAGCAATTTGAAGATAGATTGTTGTCTTTTTGAGATTCCCAACACCATTGCAATTGGTAGTTAACCTTGAACAACCAACTGGTCAACCGAGGCAATTGGCAGTTTTCTTTCATCAACCAAGTGAATTAGCCCTATTAGGACTAGTAGACCAGGAGTTGTTAGGTGTTGTTCTTTGTGTTGAAGATCTTAGGATCTGGAGATTTGTTACAAGTCTAAAAAGGGTGTCTGAATAGACTTTGTTTCCATAGACTTCTTAGAAGAATATGGAACTAAAACCCTACAAGCTTGTTTGGAAGGCTACAAGCCAGACAAGGCCTAAAATCATGAATTTGTTATTCAAATCCTATAGTGTGTGTGTGGAAATCACTCCCAAAATAGAAATTTTGTTTGTGTATGGAACCTTTCCATCCCCTTACCAAATCTATAGGTTCCCATCTGAAATATAAGTCAGTAAGGCATTTTGTGGTAAGCATTACCGAGCATTAGGAAACTACTCGATAAAACTACCGAGACCACTCGGTTAACATAGACACCGAGCAACAACCAAGTATCAACTGAGCACTAGTAGAGCCTGAGGGAGTACAAGCCAGTTGAAGACATTGAATCCTCCAGTGAGGATAGTGTAATTGTGTTTGTTATAGGATCTTCAAAAGGTGTTGAGCACTCTCCTAAGCCCACTCTGGGTTCAGAGTAACATGGAAGGTCTCACCATTTACCAAGCTACCTAAATAGGGGAGAGCTCTACATCAAGTGGTATCAGAGCATCTAAGATCCTTAGGGTAAAGATATACCAGCACCATGGAAGGAGAAGATGAAGGAGGATTGTCATAAAGGATGACCAATGTAGAGATGGTAAGATACCTAAAAGAGAAAAGGACATAGCGTGATGATCGAAGAGACACTGAGATGCAGTAGATGAGGCAAGAAATGGACAGGCTGAGGGAAGAGCTTCAAAAGAGAAGTAGTGGAAACTCTGATAATGTTGAAGTAAGGAGTGATGAAGAAACCCTTGAGAAGGAGGAAGAATAATATCCTATAGACCAGAGGCTACTTATGAAGACTCTAAATCTATGGAGAGGAGAACCATGGATGCCAAGCTTGAGTTGCCTAAATAAAATGACAAGATGGACCCATATGCTACAATGGATTGGGTGGATGCCCTAAATAGTTTCTTTGATTGTGAAGAAATCCCTGAGAATCAGAGGGTGAAGATTGCTAAGTCGAAGCTCAAAGGTTCTGCACTCACATGGTGGAACTTCAGTCAAGATAATAGGGTGAAGAATGGAAAGAATCTAGTCACCGCTTGGAAGAAGATGGCGACCCTGCTTAGGGAGACTTATGTTCCTAAAGATTATGAAATCCAACTTCATAAAATAAGAATGAGTCTAAGACAGAAAGAGATGGACATCTCTAGTTATATCGAAGAATTTTAGAGATCAGTGATGAAATCCAATCTTGCTGAACCAGAATGTGTAAATCTTGCCCAGTATATGCAAGGCCTAAGGGTCTCAGTTCAAGATGAACTCATTCTAACAAGCCCTACCACAATGAAGGAATTCTATCAATTGGCATTGAAAGTTGAAGAAATGTTCAGGAGGAATGAAAAGAGTGGTAGAGGAAAAGCTAAGAATGAAAGAGGTAGAGGAAAATTTGGAGGAAGAGGACAAAACAATAGACCACAAGGGGAATTTAATAAGGATAACACCCAACCAAAAAGTAGTTCAAGAGGTGGATACTGAGGTAGAAGAGGAAACAACAGGGGTAGAAATGGAGGAAGAAACAATGGACAAATCAGATGTTATAACTACAATCAGACAGGGCACTACACCAATACATGTTCGAACAGAGACAAGAAGAATAACCAAGGTGAAAGAAGATCCAACCTAGTACAAGAAGATGATGTTGACAGAGTGAGAGACTGTATAGGAGGATATGGAGTAAGCCTCATGATGAAGAGGACTTTGATCCAAGAACTAGTACTGGTGGAACCTCTCCAAAGAAAAAGTCTTTTCAGAACCAATTGCAAGAGCCATGGAAAGGCATGTAAGTTAGTAATTGATTTTGGTTCTACTGAAATCCTGTAGCTAGAGAGATGGTAGATAAATTAAAATTGGAAAAGATACCCCACCCAAACCCATCCCATGTATCTTGGTTCACAAAAGGGCAATAGACCCTCATAAATGAACAAGCTTGGCTATAAGGATAGAGTCATTTGTGATGTTGTAGATATGGATGTATGTCACCTTTTGTTAGGACGTCCATGGCAGTATGATCTGGAGGCTAAACATGAAGGAGTCACAAACAAATACTAAATTGTTCAAAATGGTCACAAATACAATCTGCTCCCTCTCCCTGATCCTCCACAAGAAAAACCAAAAAAATAGTTAGTCATGCTTGGAGGAGAACAAGAGATGATAAGTACTATTCAATACTTTAAGGTAGGATATGCCCTAGTCCTTAAGCCAAAGGAGAAGACAGTGCACAATGAAGTACAAAAGGAAGTAGATAGTCTACTACAAAAGTATAAAGGAAGAGTTGTAGGAGACACACCAGATGAACTCCCACCATTGAGGGATAGTTGTCACCAAATAGATTTTATCCCAGGTGCTTCCCTACCCAAAAAAGTTGCTTATAAACTCACTCCTGATTAGAATGCCAAAGTCACTAGAAAAATTAGTGAATTGTTGACTAAAGGACTCATACAAAAGAGTCTCAGCCCTTGTGTAGTCCCGAATATTTTGGCCCATAAAAAGGATGGCAAATGGAGACTATGCACCGACTCTAGGGCAATAAAGAAAATTACAATTAGATATAGATTCCCTATACACAGGATTGAAGATCTTCTAGACCAACTTGGAGGAGCATGTTACTTCTCAAAAATTGACCTTAAATCTAGTTACCATCAGATAAGGATAAGGCCCAGTGATGAGTGGAAAACTAATTTCAAAAGCATTGAAGGATTGTATGAATGGCTTGTGATGCCATTTGGCCTTAGCAATGCTCCTAGAACCTTCATGAGATTAATGAATGAAGTGATTCAAGATTTTATGGGAAAGTTTGTGGTGGTCTATTTAGATGACATTTGGAGCAAGTTCTACAAAGACTACATGAGAAGAAACTATCTATCAACTTGGAAAAGTGTACATTCATGCAACTAGAGTTGATATTTTTAATTTCTATTATCTCAAAGGGCACATTGAAAATGGATCCTGAAAAGGTAGAGGATATCATTAATTGGCTCATACCAAAGACTCCATAAGAAGTCAGGAGCTTTTATGGATTGGCTACCTTTTATAGGAAATTTATCAAAAATTTCAGTCACATTTATGCACCTTTACTTGATACCAGCAAGGGTGGTAGAAAAACAAAGTTCTAGTGGACAACACAAGAAGATGAAGATTTTAAATCATTGAAAGAGAGAGAAGCACAATATCCCATTTTTGCACAAACAACCTTTGACAAACTGTTCACAGTGGAGACCGATGCTAGCAATCTGGCCATAGGCGCAGTCCTTAGTTAGGATGGAAGACTAGTGGCTTTCTTCTTTGAAAAACTAAAAGAAGCAAAGAAGAAATACAAAACATATGACTTGGAATTGTATGCGATGGTTCAAGCCATCAAGAAATGGAGGCATTACTTGCTTCCTAAAGAATTTATTATCTTTACAGATAATCATGCCTTGAGTTTTCTGAATCGTTAGGACAATCTAAGCTGCAGGCATATGAAATGGGTTCAACAACTCCAAGCATTCAAATTTTCCATAAAACTATTATACACTAAGTTTGCACCCTTGTTTCAAGCTCTTGTAGTCTTGATAACCTAGTATAACATAGGAATCATCTCCATGTTGTGGGACCTATGCTAACTGAGATGAGACCTCTAGGTTCTAGGCTGGTTCCTCTTGGATAATCACCTTAATTTGCTTCTTGACATGAAAGTAAACTTGAGGGGAAAAGGGATAGAAGGAATGCTTGAAAGGGAAATGACTTCAAAGTAAACTACCTACTAGGTGATACACCAAAATGATGGTTTGAATCATGGTATAGAAGATGAAATCAGTGAATAAACTTAGGTCTAGGAGATCAAAACTCACTCAATAGGCTTGCATCATTATTTCATAGAAGGGTCTGCAATAGAAAGAGGCTATTTAGGGAAAGGAAGAAAACTTTCACAAACAATAGCATTCCTAAGAATTTAGGCACAATCTACAACCTGCAAACAAACATTCACCTCTACAACTCAGTATAGGAATGAAACAGATTGTCAAGGGGTTGAGGTATACCCACAAGAGCCTTCAAATCAAATCACCCACAAGAATACACATAAATTGTAGAAAGAGAGAGGGATCAGGAACCCTAAGATATCACTGAAAACATACATATACTTCAATTCAGTAAGAGAGAATTTAGACAAGGAAGCATAAGGATAGAAAAGATGTCACAAAGTACCTCTGCAATATCTAAATCATCAATGAAAGATTACAGAATGTAGAAAACCAGAGGGCAGAAAAAATGCCATGGATAGCCTTCTAAGAAAGAGACTTTCTTCTTTACAAAATGTGAACTCTGAGCTCTAAAGCTCCAAAAATACAATATATACATCTCCTATTTTGCAGGCAAGAAGGAGTCAAAACCTAACTAGGGTTACATAGATTTTCATTAGAATAACATCCAACCCTAATTCTGTCAAGTCTGAACATACTCTGCAATATCATGGCCAGTTAGACTTCAAGTTTATGGGCCCATCCCTGTACTATATTTTCCTGCAGACAAGCAACCTTGATTCATCTACCTCTCTGCAACAAACTAGATGTCATGGTACCTCAGGAAGTAGGAATCGACTAAAGATGGCTTTTCCAGACTTCCTCATCATCCTCTCAACTGCAATCATCTTGAGACGTTAATTCTTTAGCTACCTCACCGCTCGCGGCTTGCTGAATCAAACACTGGCAAGACCTTCTTAGAAATATTCAAATTTGAATATCAACGGCTAACAGGTTTAGGCTTAAAACATAGCTATCGATATCACTCTTTCTCGATAGATGAACGACTCAGATCATCCTTGAAATAGTCACAAACCCTCTTTGAAAAAGTCAAAATCCACATCGGCATATTGTAGCCAATGAAAATCGAGCATGTCGACACCTTTTCCATTTTGGACCCACCTTGACCTTTCCTTTCCTTTAGTCATTCGGTGAATGTGTGACTAAAGCACTTTTCGAAGTTGTGAAATACTTTTCCTAACTATGGTCTGGTCAAGAGATCACATGAACACTGCAGTCGCTGAATTTATGAGTCTTTTAACTAACCCTGGTTACATTTTGAGAACACACGAAATCCTTTAGTCATCGAGTCACATAATACCTTTTGAACCTAGGCCCATTTTCCACATGTCACCTTTCCATTCATTCTTGACCGCTCCATCAAAAGACACCTCAACTAATTCTGACATTGGACCCACTACAACCTTGATTCCTAGCTAACGATGGGCGCATGATCTCATAGCCTTCGAATATTCCTTCTGATCATGCACCAGCCATTGATCTCCTTTTAACTGGGAGCCCATTGACATATCCTCAGACCCACTGAAGTCTTCGTCATCACTCAACAAGTAATCACAGGCATGCATATTAGTAATATGCGACACTGGACCCACTGACAAGTCTTTACACCTTGGCCAATCAAAAACCTCCATGTCAGACAACGAGGACCCACTTAACTTTTGAAGCACTACATGAAAGGAAGATCGATGGTCGGTATAAGATCACATGTGTCAGAAAGAGGCTATGCGAAGATATGCCAGTCATCGATCTTATTTAACTGGGACCCCTACATATCGAGACCGCCAGACTTTAAGCAATCACGTGACTGAAGGAAAAGTTAACCATTCACTAAGTCACTGACTATTACATTGAAACCACCAAGCATTAAGTGACTATGAGAATCACTACATTTGCCAGTTTTCCGAAAGGAAAAGGTAACCGCTGGGAAAAAAAAATAGAACTGGCGATCGACCAATAGAATAAAGCGCATATGCTGAATACAGGGACCTAAGTGGCCAATAAAATAACTACAAAATAGAACATGACCTATGGTTTTTTAAGGTTTTTTAGCTCTAACTATCATTTTTCAAAATTTAAACTTGCAAACCAGGGGATTTAAAGAATTTTAGAGGCTAGAAGACAAGACACAAAGTCATGAAAATTTCAGGGGTGATTAGCAGGGTAAAAATGTAGACCTTGGGAAAGAACTTTAGCCAAATTTGCATGGAACAAAAAACATTGGGTAACATTTTGGCGATTTCTACTGGATGTCAACCTTCTAGACATGGAGACTAGTGGCCTTAAAATGATCCATTGGGCATGGAGTCTATTCTCAGGAACACAAAACCTCAACAAAGGGACAGAACTAGAACTAGAGTGGCAAAATTTGTGCACAGGCACTTCTTGGAAAGTAGGAAAACTAACCTAGAAAATAGGGAAAGAAAGCAGAAAAACATATTTACAGAGACTTACAAGGAGGGATTAGCCTCAAAATAGGGCTTCAAGTTGAATCCATTCATTGATATAAGCAAGGCATCTCCCTCAAGAGTTGATAGCTGAAAAGCATTAGGCCCCTTGCATTCTGTTATAACAAATAGTCCACCCCAAAATTAATCAAATTTTGTATGTCTGCCAGGTCTTGATTTGAACTCATCCCACTTGAGGACTACATCTCCAATTTTGAAATTTTTGATCCTGGCTCTTTTATCAAAATTTCTCTTTGTCTGAATCTGGTAGAACTCCATATCTTTCATGGATTTGTCTCTGAGTTCTTCTAATTCCATCAGCTGAGCATACCCGATCTGTAGAGGATCTCCTTCTTCAAACAAAACATATTGAGTAGCCAAGTCCAAAGCTGGTAATTCAGTTGAAATAGACAACTTAGCCTCTCTACCCTATACTAACATATAAGGAGAATTTCCAATGATTTTATTTGGGGTAATCCTATCTAACCATAAGGCAGACTTCAATTTAGTATGCCAATCTCTCTGATTATCCTGCAGGGTCTTCTTGATTATCCTAATCAAGTTCTTGTTTGTCGATTCTGCTAAGCCATTGCCCTAAGGGTAATAATTTGAACTTGTATTCAGATAAATGCCATTTTTGATTGCCCATTCTGAGACTTTGAGGCCTGTGAATGTCAATGCATTATCTGATACTATGGAGTCTGGAGTGCCAAATCTATGAATTATATCATCATAAAAACTTAATACAACATTCTCATTTGATTCTTTTAAGGCAACTGCCTTTGTCCATCTAGTGAAATAATCTATTGCAGTGATTATCCACTTGTGTCTTGCACTAGATGGAGGATTGATCATGCCAATAAAGTCTATGCCCCATTTCATGAAAGGTTGCTTTGTTCTGATTGGCTGAAGGGGTAGAGCTACAAGCCTTTCTTTTCCTACAAACATAGCACATTTGATGCATTTTCTCACATACTCATGACTATCCTTGAAGATAGATGGCTAGTAGTATCCAGCCCTCATGATTTTAAAAGTAGTTTTCCTAGGAGAAAAGTGACCTCCAGAAGTTCCATCATGAAATTCAAATAGGACATTAGCTATCTTTTCTAAATCAATGCATCTTAAAAGGACACCATTGTGATCCTTTCTAAAAAGAACTTCATTTATCAGCACAAAAGGAATAGATTATAATTTATAGTATCTTCTTTTTGCTGAATCCAAACCTGCAAGATATTGTCCTATTTTCAGAAAATGAATCATATTAGGCAACCAACCTGATGCTTTGGCATGTTCTTCTATAGAATGCACAACCAAAGATGCATCCATTTTCTCTGATTTCTTTGAACTTTCATCTCCTGCCAAGTGCTTACAAAGACCTCTTCCTCTAACCGGCTTGGTGGTCTAAATATCAATGTCGTATTCCATCACCTTGGTAATCCAACCAACTCTTTTTTCATTTAGGTCCTTGGAAAGAAAAAATTCTTTGACACTTGGATGAGTAACTTTCAAGTGTACCCTGCTATGGGTCAATATATATCTGAATTTCTTAAGGCTCTTCACCAGAGCAAGTACATGTTTCTCCACAAAAGAGTATCTTTGCTCATACTCTTCTAGACCTTTTCTAAAGAAAGTAATAGGCTGCTCCAATCCATCTGAATTTTCTTGAGTCAACATAGAAGATATAGCATCATGACCTCCATAAGCATAAAGAATAAAATCCTTACTGAAATTTGGGTTTAAGAGAGTAGGAGCTTCTATCAAGGCTTCTTTGATGGCTTGGAAATTAGCTTTTCCTTCTTTAGTCCAGCTAAAAGTTGAATTCTTCTTTAACATGGCTATTAAAGGCTTCAATAAATCTGCAATATTAGGCAGGAAACAGCTAACAAAGTTAATCTTTCCTATGAAAGATTGGAGACTTTTCTTATGATGTGGCAAGGGTAGCTCTAGGATGGCTGCAATTCTCTCAAGATCTAGTGTAATTCCTTCTTTGGATACTACATATCCCAACAATTTTCCTTCATGAACTGAAAACCAACATTTCTTGGGATTAAGAGATATCCCAAATTCTCTACACCTTTCAAAAATCTTCCTCAGATGTTTGATGTGATCTACTGCATGTTTAGAATAGATAGTTATGTCATCTAAGTAGACCAGTACAAACTTGTACATGAGGCTTTTAAAGGCCATATCCATTGCCTTTTGAAAAGTAGCACCTACATTTGACAAACCAGAGAGCATCTTTTGATAAACCATGGTTCCCCACTTGGTGTTAAATGCAGTCTTATATTGATCCTCTTCATTGACTAGGATCTAATTGTATCCTAAATAGCCATCCAATAATGAAAATATCTCAGATCTAGAGACACATTGTAAGATTTGCTCCATAGAGGGTAGTGGATGACGGTCTTTTAAGGATGCCCTATTAAGATCCCTGAAGTCAACACATAATCTCAACTCCCCATTCTTCTTCCTAACAAGAATAAGGTTGGAAACCCAACTAGTATGCTTAATGGGGTAGATGATACAACTCTCTATCAATTTGAGCACTTCTTTATGCATAAGTGGCTCAAGCTTGGGATTAATAGGCCTTTGCTTTTGCCTTACTGGTTTGGCATTAGGCTCTAATTCAATAGTGTGCTGAGCAAGGGCTGGATCAAAACCTTTAAGGTCTTCATATTACCATGCAAAAACATCACTGAATTCTTTAAATAATTGGGTGTAAGCCTATCTTTCTAAATCAGTGTTTGCCTTTCTAAATTGTAAGCTCTTACCTAGCTCCAACTCTAATTCAACACAATGTTCTTGTTGAACTACCAGGCCAGCTCTGTTCTTCTTAACTTGATCATCCTTGTTGAACATAGTCTCTAAAGTGACAAGACCTCTAGGCATCTTATTGGATTTAAGTTGTACCACTTGATCACCATAGTTCTACAATAATCTGTCTTGGTTTTGCTCTGAAAAAACATCTTCTTCAAACAAGAACTACAAAATTTGCTCATCATTGTGAAACACTTGCCAATTGACACGTTATCAAGAATAGAGGGTCTGACAATCACCTTGATATGTTGTTGGTCTATCTCTTTTGAAATACTATTGGGAATATCATACTGAGATCCAACAACAGCTAATCTATCTATATTTTGTTTTAGCTTCCTAGGGATAGCAACAATATTGAAAGCACAAAAGTCTTCCATCGCATCCCAAACTCTTTGTTTGTATGCTTTCAAAGTGTCATTTTTGGTTTCACTTATCCCTCTCACTTGGCTGACAACTAACTCACTATCACCATAAACTTTTAAGTCTTTAAGCCCTCTTTTTCTAGCCCACTCTAGTCCATTCACAAGGCTTTCATATTCTACAGTGTTTCCAGTGCAGGAGAAACTGAATATGAAGGCTGTGTAGTACCTTTCTCCTTTTGGGGACACTAACATAGCACCACCACCAGAACCATGTCTACTTCTAGCACCATCAAAAAATAATTCCCAAACCTGATTACTCTGATCCTCTGAATCAGTGTCTTCTTTGAAAAGGTTTGGCTCTATGGGTCCACTTTCTTGTATTAAATAACTTCCCAAACCAAAATCCCAAATAAGATTTTCTTGGGCCTCTGAAGCTCTTTCATCCAGTAAAATATTAGGGATATTCTCTATCTTAGTGTCTTCTTCTCCAATGGTTTGGAAGTCATTGTCATCAAATATAGGGCAGTTCATATTGATGGTATTGGACACATATGGTTCTATATGGTGGGCTGCCAATGGCTCTGACTTAATGGTGACCTTGGTACCATACCTTGTGTGAAATATCATGTGAGACCAATCAAAAGATAAGTAGCCCCCTATCTTAGCTGTAAACTCTCTTGAAAAACATATAGCAAATAAAGCAGGGAGATCTATGATATATATATCAAGGAAGATGGAAAAATTATGACTATCATGAAGGATTAGAATGGTATCCTTAGCTACACCTATAGTGTTAACTAAGGATCCATTGATTTGTGTAACCTTATTTTGAAAGGGTTCATATTTTAGTCCTAATTGGTCAGCTACCTTTTTGGGCATTACAATGCTAGTAGCTCCAATGTCTACCATACAATTATGTACTATAGATTTTCCAATAATTAAAGATACATAAAAGGGAGGTGGTTTTGAGTTCCTACCTTGAATGGTATTGGCTTTGGAGTTGCTACTTGGAGCCTCCTTTTCTTGATCAGTGTTAACCAACACTGGCTTTGCAACTTCTTTTGTAGGCTGAGGAGTTGCTGCTTCAATCATGGCCTTCTTCAAAATCTCAGACTACCCCGGAATAGCTAAAGAGTCCCACATAGACATGGTGACATTCACCTTCTTCATGTTGTCTACAATATTGAAAGGTTTCACAGTGTGTACTCTTTGTTGTGCTTTCACCATGATGGGCTCTACCTCTTTGGAATGTTGGCCTTCTTTGCTTGTAATGGCAGGAGCCTTCTTGAATGTGGTAGGAGTAGCTTGTTGCACTAGTTTTGCAGATGTAGTAGCCTTAGTACCAAAGTCTACTTGCTCCATATCTTGAGCTCTTCTCCTTGGTCTTGTATTAGCAACAATAGAAAATTCATCATTGACTCCATTGAAGTCTGGCTACTCCCAATTAAAAAGAGTAGTCTCATTTTCTTGTGATTCTTGATGAGGAACTGATCCACTGGATGAAGCCTCTGATTGAGCTTGTGAGGCATTCTGAACCATTAGAGCTTGGTTCATCCATCCATTTGAACATGTAGCTTGATTATGAGGCTGATTACAAGGAAAACACCATTCATTATCCATAGCCATATTATTTTGACTAGGAACCATATCCCTAACTGGATTTGTAGAATTAAGAGGTGGAGGGTTATATGGTTGGAATGGTCTTTGATTAAAACTTTGCCTTTGTCGTTGATAACCTCCTTGGTATGGTGGCCTATTTTTCTGATAAGGTTGTCCTTGATTCTAATATTGTTGATTAGGACCTTGGCCTTGTGGCTGAAAGGGTGGTCTAATTCCTTGACCTTGCTTCTTTACATTTGTAACCTCTTTAGTCAAAGTCTGCAACAAATTTTTCATCTCTTGCTTACTGCTTTCTTGACTATTTTTTATTTCTTGTAGCTCTTGAGAGAAGCTTGCTTTTAGTTCTTGACCACTTGTACTAGCTTGGGGTGCTAATATGGTAGGAATAGGTGTGAATGGGAGTACTTGTGTAGGTGCAATGGGTTGAAGGCTAGGAAAAATGGGCATGGGTGGCCTTCTAGCTATCATGTCGGCTTGGATTAAACAATTTTCAGCCCTAACAACTATGTCAAAAGCTTTGGGTAAAGAAGTACCACCCATAGATTGGATCATGATAGAAATTTGACCATTCAAACTTTGCAAGTAGTATAAGAAAGCATGGTTAGCTGATGGTCTTACAAATACTAGAATTCTATTCCATGTCTTGAGGAATCTACTATTGCAATCTGTCATTTTTTCTTGAGGTCTCTTTTTATGGTTGTCAACTATTCAACCAAAGACAAGTTGTCTGATGTATCCTCAAAATGTTTACTTAATGCATCCCCTAATGCATCCCATGAATTAATAGAGCCCATAGCTAGAGCTCTAAACCATTCAAGAGCCTTACCTTTTAGAGAGGCTACTAATAACTTTGTGGCCACATCCTCTTGAGTTATGTTGTGAATACTGCAGCTGGTGGTCACATCTCTAATGTGTTCAAAAGTAGTTGTTTTCCCTTCACTTGTGAAATCAGGTAAGCTCTTTAGTGCCACTAAGGGCACATCATGATGTTGAGCAAAGACTAATGGACTTCCTTTGTTGAAAGGTGCAAAAGCAAACTACCTAGCCATTATAGGAGCTAAGATTTGCTGAGTAGCAACTGTGTGAGTTGTATTTGATGCTGGATTTGAATCTTCTTCTAGATCTCTGGTCAGCGATCTTCCTCTTCTCCTAAGATGAAAGGGAAAAGGTCTCCTTTCTAAAGTATCAAGTGGTGTAGACTGAAATCTCCTTGCAGGGGATGTTCTTTGAGTTGACCTACCCTTATAGCTTCCTTTAGAGGGTAACTCTAAAAATTTAGCAGGCTTTGAGCTCCTAGTCTCAATCTTTCTCATAAACCTTGAACAAGATTAGCTTTGGATCTATGAAATCAGTGGAGTCGCCAGATATAATTGATAGAACAACTTCTAAAAGTCTATATTATGCAATCTGTATATCAGAGATAACATAAATTTCAAACAATGAACTTCTTTTACTATTCCACCGGGCATGCCAGAATTTTTATACACTAAGTTTGCACCCTTGTTCCAAGCTCTCATAGTCTTGATAACCTATTATAACATAGGAATCATCTCCAGGTTGTGGGACCTATGCTGATTAAGATGAGACCTCTAGGTTCTATGCTAGTTCCTCTTGGATAATCACCTTAATTTGCTTCTTGACATGAAAGTAAACTTGAGGGGAAAAGGGATAGAAGAAATGCTTGAAAGGGAAATGACTCGAAAGAAAACTACCTACTAGGTGATACACCAAAATGATGGTTTGAATCACAATATAGAAGATGAAATCAATGAATAAACTTAGGTCTAGGAGATCACAACTCACTAAATAGGCTTGCATCAATATTTCATAGAAGGGTCTGCAATAGAAAGAGGCTATTTAGGGAAAGGAAGAAAACTTTCACAAACAATAGCATTCCTAAGAATTTAGGCACAATCTACAACTTGCAAACAAACATTCACCTCTGCAACTTGGTATAAGAATGAGACAGATTATCAGGGGGTTGAGGTATACCCACAAGAGCATTCAAATCAAATCACCTACAAGAATACACATAAATTGTAAAAAGAGAGAGGGATAAGGAACCCTAAGATATCACTGAAAACATACATATACTTCAATTCAGTAAGAGAGAATTTAGACATGGAAGCATAAGGATAGAAAAGATGTCACAAAGTACCTCTGCAATATCTAAATCATCAATGGAAGATTAGAGAATGTGGAGAACCAAAGGGAAAAAAAATGCCATGGATAGCCTTTTAAGAAAGAGACTTTCTTCTTTACAAAATGTGAACTCTGAGCTCTAAAGCTCCAAAAATACAATATATACATCTCCTATTTTGCAGGTAGGTAGGAGTCAAAACGTAACTAGGGTTACATAGATTTTCATTAGAATAACATCCAACCCTAATTCTATCAAGTCTGAACATAAATGTGTCTCTACAATATCATGGCCAGTCAGACTTCAAGTTTACGTTCCCATCCCTCTACTATATTTTCCTGCAAACAAGAAACCTTGATTCATCTACCTCTTTGCAACAAAATTGATGTCATGGTACCTCAGGAAGTAGGAATTGACTAAAGACAGCTTGTCCAGACTTCCTCATCATCCTCTTAACTATAATTGTCCTGAGACATTAATTCTTTAGCTACCTCACTGCTCGTGGCTTGTTGAATCAAATGCTGGAAAGACCTTCTCAGAAATATTCAAATTTGAATATCAATGGCTAATAGGTTTAGGCTTAAAACATAGCCGTCGATATCACTCTTTCCTGATAGACGGATGACTCAAATCATCCTTGAAACAGTCACAAACCCTCTTTGAAAAATTCAAAATCCACATCGACATATCGTAGCCAATGAAAACCAAGCATGTCAACACCTTTGCCATTTTGGACCCACCTTGCCCTTTCCTTTCCTTTAGTCATTCGATGAATGTGCAACTAAAGCACTTTTCCAAGTCGTGAAATACTTTTCCTAACTGTGGTCTGGTCAAGCGACCATGCAAACACTGCAGTCGTTGAATTTTTGAGTCTTTTAACTAACCCTGGTTACATTCTGAGAACACGCAAAATCCTTTAGTCATCAAGTCGCAGAATGCCTTCTGAACCTAGACCCATTAGCCACATGTCACCTTTCCATTCATTCTCAACCGCTCCATCAGCAGACACCTTAGCTAATTCTGACATCGGACCCAATGCAACCTTGATTCCCATCTAATGATGGGCGCATGATCTCATAGCCTTCAAATATTCCTTCCGATCATGTGCCACTCATTGATCTCCTTTTAACTGGGACCCCATTGACATATCCTCAGACCCACTGAAGTCTTCATCATTACCTGGCAACCAATCACAGGCATGCACCTCAGGAATACATGGCACTGGACCCACTGACAAATCTTTATGCCTTGGCCAATCAGAAGCCTCCATGTCAGACAACGAGGAGCCACTTAACTTTTGAAGCACTTCATGAAAGGAAGATCCAAGGTCGGCATAATATCACATGTGTCAGAAAGAGGCTATGCGAAGATACACCAGCCATTGATCTTGTTTAACTGGGACCCCCGCATATCAAGACTGCTAGACTTTAAGCATTCACACGACTAAAGGAAAAGTTAACCATTCACTGAGTCATTGACTATTACGTTGAAACCACCAAGCATTAAGTGACTATGAGAATCACTGCATTCGCCAGTTCACCGAAAGGAAAAGGTAACCGCTGGGAAAAAAAAAAGAGAACTGGCGACCGACCAATAGAATAAAACACACATGCTAAATACAGGGACCTAAGTGGCCGATAAAGTAACTACAAAATAGAACATGACCTAGGGTTTTTTTAACATTTTTTATCTCTAACGGTCACTTTTTCAAAATTTAAACTTGCAGACCAAGGGATTTAAAGAATTGCAGAGGCCAAAAGACAAGACACAAAGTCATGAAAATTTTAGGGGTGATTAGCAGGGTAAAAATGCAGACCTTGGGAAAGAACTTTACCCAAATTTGCATGGAACAGAAAAATTGGGTAACAAAAACATAAGAAAGGAACTTCAAATAATGTAGCAAATGCTCTCAGTAGAAGAGAAATTTTGGAGGAAGAAGTGTAGGTATAAAGCATAGGGATTGATGCCCTCAAACACCTATACAAGGATTATTCAAATTTTGATGATATCTATTAGGTTTTCTCTACTCTATCAGATGCATATAATACTACTTATTCTAAATATTTATTACAGAATGAACTTTTATTCAAAGGAGGTCAACTTTGTATTCCTAAATGCTCCATGAGAGAGAATCTGATTAGAGAGAAATAATGTGGTACACTAGGAGGTTGCTTTGGCATAGATAAGACACTTGAACTTGTAAGGAGAAATTATCATTGGCCTCAGTTACTGACTAATGTCCAAAAATTTGTTGAATCATGCACTATTTGTGAAAGGGCTAAAGGAGTTAGGACCAATTAGGGTCTCTATCAACCACTTCCTATTCCAACAAAACCATGGGACAGTGTGTATGGATTTTTTCTTAGGACTTCTGAGAACTAAACAAGGATTCAATAGTATATTTGTTATAGTTGATAGATTTTGCAAAATGGCACACTTTGTTCCTTGTAAAATTTCTAATGATGCTTCACATATTGCTAACTTATTTTATAAAGAAGTGGTCAGAATTCATGGATTACCAACATCCATTATCTCTAACAGAGATGTCAAATTCCAAGGGCACTTTTGGAGAACCCTTTGGAAAAGTTGGGGACAAATCTATCATTCAGTTCTACATACCATCCACAAACCAATGGGTAGACTGAAGTTCTAAATAGATCATTAGGAAACCTTTTATGGTGTCTAACAAAACAATCAGAATCAGAATCATCTTTTTAGAATTTGGGATGTAGACATTTTTTAATCTTATGAGCCAGTGGGAATGATCTTTCAACATGCATTTCACTGCATCCTTTTGAATTTGCATCTTTTCCATAGTCTTGTATACACTCCCACCAAGTTGTTGAAGATTAGGTATCCTATCAATATGAGACCCAAATGAATTTATGAGCTAGTCCAGGTAGTCAAAAAATTACTTCTGCATGTTGGCCACACCAATCATAATTTTTCCATCTTTGCTAGTCTGGGATTCAAAATGAAGGCTTGTCAAATATGCAAAGATTTTACTTTTCTCTTTGGCAATTTTCTCTTTGGTGAATTTCATTTTAGCTTCTACCTTGATTATCATTTCCATTTTGAATTCCATGCCCTAGAGCCACTCAATCAAAGGCTCATCTCCTTTCTGCAATATATGAGCCTTCACAGCGTCCTTAGTCTTCATAGTAACTAACCAATGGAGTAACACTAGACACTCTTCACATCTTAGTCTCTCTACCATGAGTATTTTCAAATGCCCACCAATTGAATCCTTCTCTATTTCCAACTTTAGAAGGACATTTTTGAACTGTTCAATGGCTACTAGACCTTTGGACTTGAGTCACTCTATCCATATCCTACCAATGTGCCTAAAATGTTGGTCCTCTTGTAATTTGGTGATTATTTCCTGGTTCTCAGCCATAGTAGGATCAAATGTTGTTAGAGAACTAGGTAGACTAGCCACTAGGGTGACTAACTACCTAGTGAAGTTAGTCATCTCTTTGATCTTTTCCTTGAGTCGAGTCTTGGTAACTTTGAGTTCCTTGAGCTCTTCCTCGATCAAGACATTACTAGACTTCCATAGATCTACCTTGGTATCATGGTGGGTGAGCCCCATGTCTAATGATTGGAGTGCAAAATCTAAGGTAGTGAGATCTTTGATTCTACCATCTTTTAAAGGCTTTTCTATTTCCATAGTCAAATGACCTGTATCAGGATCTCAACCAAAGGTGGTCAGTGTCCTAGACTTCTTAACTTTCCTTTCGGCTCAAACCAACTACATTGCTTGTGAAAGCATCTTGCCACTTGGAGTACTTAGCTCAACTCTCTTCCTCTTATGATCTATGGTGTTATCAATCCATGACTCAACACTTGTGATCTTTGACGTAGAGAGTAAATCATCTATGAATAAATTTTTGATAACATGAGGAGAAGCTTTAGGCTTAAAGCGAAAGGATTCAACTTCTAGGAGGAAACACTCTTCTCTTTTTGAGGAGACCCCAAGTGTTCATCTATTTATTTAGTTTTAGAACTACTACTATCATCACAAATCTTGAAAATGAGAGGGACCTATTGGCTAGGAGAGTCACATACTAGTTCCATGATTTATCCCTGGGCTTGCTGCTCTAGTTTCGTGGCTCCAACTGGTTCTTTTGTCGGCTTGTCAGATTTTTCAACTTCAGCTTCTTTAGTTGAATCAATGATGGGAGCTAACCCTACTCCACACATTTTCTCCAATGGAATTTCCTTTTCTAGTGGTTGATCATCTCCACCCACTGGTTGAGCTAGACCTTTTGCTACAGTTGAAGCTGGCAAAGAGGAGGATGCAGGAGCACTCACCGGCTTGACTATAGGATCTTGTTGAGGAGTGGGCTTCCTAGATATTTTTTTTATTCCCATCATCCACTGGGCCCACTTGTCAGTTCTCTTGATGATGTTGGTTGTCAAGGTCTCCAAATCTTTGATGGCTTGACCTTGAATTGGCTCAAAACTCACAGGATATGGCTTGATCTGGTCCTGGTATGTATCAGTGCACATATGTTCACCATCATCAATGATTCCCTCAACATCAATATTGACTCTAAAAAAATTAATTTGTGCAACAGTTAGTCTAGAGTAGAACCTCTCTCAGCTTTCTAACTCATCCTTGCAGTTTTCCCAATAGTCCTCTAGCTAGGGAATATGCCCGACTACAAAGCCCATCTAAAGATGATCTTTGGTGTAGCCTACTAGATCGAACTATGGTCTCAGCACCTCATACTTCTTTGAATTATATCTACTCTCAAATATCTTGATCACATTCTTAGCATTTGATCTAGATGCGCAGCTTTAGGCTCTAATGTGAATAGGGAACTTGTAGCCTTTCTTCTTGATGCCTACACTGATTAGGTTCACTTGCAACATCTGGTGAATCACCTCAATGAGCATGACCATATCATCTGGGTACCTTGGTAGCTTCATGGGAAAATCATCAAAACCTACAAGATGAAAGTATGAGAAGCTAGCAAATTGAATAAAGAAGCTCCCAAATTGAGTGATGAATTCCATAGCCTCTGGCGAAAATCTCCGTTCTGGGCATCCTTGCAATTCTTTGCACAATCTCATTGTGAATGAGTCATTAACTCCAATGAACTTAGAGTAGCTATTTTTAAATCTCAAATGGGGGAAGAAATCATAAATTTTTACATCATCTTCATATTCTTCTAGCCTAGGGAGTCTTGACCATACTTGCAAGGTAGCTAATAGATATATCAAATAGGAAGACATATAGAAATTTTTCTAATATTTGGTGAGATTTAGGGCATTGGATAGATTTTCACTTACCACTTGAGCCCAGTCTATGTAATGATGCTCGATACATATTTCCTGGACCAAGAAGAAGTAATGTTCTATGAAGTTCAAGGCATCATTTTCACCTTTAATTTTGTGAAGAAGTACCAAGACATCGATGATCTCGGCCTTCAAATCCATCCTAAAAAGCATCTTCAACACCTTTCCCTTCATGCTTCTAGCCTTTTGAAACTATGAGTCCATGATTTCTTTCCTCCATCTCATCTTCTTCTCATTGTATTCTGATGCTACAAGTGGGAAATTCATGTTTGAGAATTCCACCTACTCTAGGATACAGAGACTATTCTGCACCAACTCCCTATCAATGGAGAGAAGTACTATGTCATCCAACAATAGGATTTGCTTTGTATATAGGTTGAACCTAGCTATACAATCTTGGATAAGCTCAGGGGCTTGAACTGCTACAGGAAACTTGGTGACCTCAACCAACCCACTCCTTTTGAGTTTCTGTGTCATAGGATAAATGTTCTCCTCAGTCAATCTTCTATGTAGATTGCCCAGATCATACAACCTAAGAGATGTATTAGTCAAATTTTTCCATTCTGATGTGATCCCATTCAATCCATCGAAACCCATGAATCTGGTGGCCATAGCTTATGATTATGCTTTCAAGTTACTATTTAAAGCTTCGAAGGATGCTATGAAAAGATTTGAAAATATTGTGGGAATCAAGAGTGTAATTGAATGAATAGTAATTTTCACTTGATTGTTTTGATCTTTTACAAAAATCTTTCCTTCTTACTGTTACTTTTCATATCTCATGCCACACGAGTGATAGATTTTTTAAAATACCCGTTAAAGTTCTAACGTTAAGATTTGAATTAAATGCACCATATTAACAGTCTTAAGGAATCACTTTTATCCATTTGTAAGAATTCCAATGGTAACTTAATCTACACAGCGGATTTTTACTTTTTTGTTTCCCATATTGCCTTTGTTAGGAAATTCACTGTGAAGGTGGGAACTCGATGGTGAGGAGGCTAGAGGAGTGATTTTCTAAAATTCTGTAATTGACCCAACCCCTTATTACTTCTTTCTAAATCTCAAAATGGACTGTCTTCATCATACAAGATCAGTCAATTCTAGTGACTTCTTGTGTCTATTTCTCCGCAAGCTACTACTTTTTAGAAATCGACCTTCTCAAGTGATTTTTTGATACGGGAGGAGTTAACAGCCAATTCTCCAAGATTGGACTCTTATTCATCATCTTGTGCATTTGAGGACACTTTATCCATTGGATGGGCCCAAACTTAGTTCCTTGACTATGGCGCATGACCTTCGGGAGTTCCTTATACACTTGCCACTGTTCTTTGGAAAATAACTTCTACAAGGAGAACCCCGCAAATGGGAAAGCTCATTACAATTTCTTTGCCAAATGACTTTTCCAGACTAGACCCATTCTCAAATAGTGAATTTCAAACCGTAGCCTTGTATATGTGCTAGATGATCTCCATGTTCTCTTTTCATGGAAAGTTACCTTCATGGGTTGAAAACCCACTGAGGAGAAGGTGATTGTCAATTTTTGGACAAAGAGGAGAGATGTAGCTTTGAAACTTCTTTTCATATGAATTCCTTCAATGGAACCAAAGGAACAAAGTCTTTATCAAATTAGGAACTATAACTTACCCATTCCCAAGATGAAGTCAAAACCATCCTGACTTAAAACTAGAAAAAAGGAAATGAGGGGGGAATTCGATAAAGACTACCTACCCTAGGGAAAATCTATACTTAGACTCCAATTTTAAAATACCTCAAAGTTCAAGACTCAATCTAACACAAGGTATCCACTTTTCTTTCCTAGGGTGAAGAACAAAAGTGGGGCAACATAGTGCATAGGTAGAAGAACTGTCAACATGGATCAAACAGATTCATGATCAAGTCTGAGATACATTGATTCCAAACATTGTAAAGTACAAATAACAAGTATATAAGAAGAAGAGACATGTTACTTTCAAAGTAGGAGATCAAGTATGGGCATACCTAAATAAGGAAAGGCTACCTAGGGGACATACCAAATTATAGATGAGGAAGATCAGTCCCTATCAAATACTTCAAAAATTTGGGGATAATGCTCATGAAATTTCTTTACCCCCTACTATTTATATTTCTCCTATCTTTAACATTTGTGATCTCACTCCTTTTAAGGGTGATGTAGGATCTAATAACACTTTACAGGATATAGAAGACAAACATGTCAAATGGATAAAGGACTTGCCACCAAGGAAACCTTTACAGTTGGACAAGATTCTTGACTCTAAAGTGGTCAATAAAACTAGGAAGAAGACCTACAAAGATTACTTGGTCAAATGGTAGGCGTTAGCAGACATTGATGCCACATGGATGAGTGAAGAGTGTATCAAAAAACATGGAACTTTGGTTTAGAAACTACTCTCAAGTGGGACTTGAGTTTTTAAAACATGGGAGTATGGTGCAGGAGCACCCAAGGAATACTTCCCACTCTTCACAACTTTCATACTAATAGGTTAAGTTTTAATAAGCCAACTTATAAGACCTAGTCACCCTCAGTGTGGTTATAAACCATGGGTTTTTCACTATGGTCCAAAGGCACATTTAGGATGTTAGCTTTCCAAGATATCTTTTAAGTTATTTTAATAATGTGTAGGATCACTAGGATCCATGGCTTAGGCCTAGAGGCTCTTTAGGAGCAAGAATGTAATAGTTTGCAAAATTTGCAAAATACAAGAAATGTTGTCGGCAACTTCTTTGAAAAGTTGCTACTGACCTGTGAAACAATTGCCCAATAGTCACAACCTTTGAAAAATGGTTGGATCCATTGAGGGAAGTCTTCATATAGCCCTTATAGGTGGATGGAAGATGAGAGAGAGCGGGGTGTTGAACAATAAGGAAATTCTATGTAATTTTTGCATTCAATCAATAGAAGATCCCTATTTTCTCTAAATTCTAGATTGAAACACTACGTGTATAGTTTTGTATGAAAGTAAGAAGAATAAATTTGATCAATCTGATACATGCTATGAAATAGGACTCTGATGCATTTAATTTGTATCATTTTGAAGATCAGAGTTGAAAGTTAAGAGAATCGATTTATCTGGGTTTTCAAGAAACCCTCCTAAACTAGGGTCTTGGCCGAAGATGCCCTAACTTGTATTTCCTTCATGAAATTACCATGTGAAGCTGGGAAATGAAAGTAGGGGAAATGTAATTTAGTTCCTCAAAAGCATAGAGGAAGGGGGATTTTTTGGAGAAATCTATTTGCAGATTCTAGACCAAGCATCTCTATGTGCTTGGTTTAGGAAATGAAGAAGTGAAGTGCTAGAAGCACTTCAGGGGTGGATAAAACCAATATGAAGATAGATTGTTGTATTATTAGGATTCCCAACACCATTACAATTGGTATTTAACCTTGACCAACCAATTGGTAAAGTTTTCTTTCATCAAGCGAGTCAATTAGCCCTATTAGGACTAGTAGACCAGGAGTTGTTAGGTGTTGTTCTTTGTGTTGAAGATCTTAGGATCTGGAGATTTGTTACAAGTCTGAAAAGGGTTTCTAAATATACTTTAGTTCCATAGACTTCTTAGAATAATCTGGACCTAGAACCCTACAAGCTTGATAAGGCCTAAACTCATGAATTTGTTTTTCAAATCCTGTCATGTGTGTGTGGAAATCACTCCCAAAATAGACATTTTTTCTTGTATGGAACCTTTCCATCCCCTTACAAAATCTGTAGGTTCGCATCTAAAAGATAAGTTTGTAAGGCATTTTGTGGTAAGCATTACTGAGCCCACTCAGTTAACATAAACACTAAGCACTAGTAAACTACTTGCATTAGGAAACTACTCAATAAAACTACTAAGCCCACTCAATTAACATAGACACTAAGCACTAGTAATATGGAAGGTCTCACCATTTACTAAGCTGGCTAAATAGTGGAGAGCTCTACGTCAGAGAGAGAAGGGGAGATATTAGGGGAGAGAGAGAGAGAGAGAGAGAGAGAGAGAGAGTCCTATTTTGTAAGGTAAGGTGACAATAGGTAGTGTTATAAACCTAGTTGTCTACCTTAGCCAGTTGTTGGACAGTTTGGTTAGGAAAGGCTAGAATAGACAAAAAGACAATTTTTGTTCGTGACATAGCTAGAAGTAAGTTCAGAGCTTGCACTCTTGAACTTAAATACTATGATGTCTATTGAAGACTCACCTAAGAGTGCATGTCTGTATCACATGTACGAAAGAAGTTATCATAGTTTTACCATGATAGAACTAAAGCCAACATGTTTTAAAAATGTTGTCAATGTTGTAATGTGCAACTTTTTGAAAATTTGTCATTTTGAATCCCAATAGTTATAAACCATCTCATTTGGTTGGAACCGATTGAGAAATATCTAAACATGTTGGAGAAATTTGATCCAAGAGAGTTGGAAGAAGTTGGAAGATTTGCAGAAGTTTTGATAACTGATTTCTATAAAAATTCATTGATTTCCTGAGAAATAGACTGTGTTTTGAATTGTACGGACCTGTACAGTCACACATGTGCCATTGAAAGAATGTGGTAGTTGATTCTATGTCTTATGAGTGATCTACAATTGATTTGAGGTTTTGAATCGACTAGGATCAAAAGTTGTCACATTTTGTGTGTTTGCAGATTGCAAGAAAGCCCAACCTAGGGTTCTGAAACAAAATTCCTCTTTCTAGGAAACTCCACCATGGGAAATTTTTGAGACTTGGTAGAAGGAAATGAGGGAGGATTTAATATAGGATTTTTGAGGTCTTATATTGGGAGACCAATGGAGAAAGGAGGAATTATTAAACTCTCTGGACATGCATCTTTATGTGACTGTTCATAATTGTGGGTTTGAATATACAACTCAGCCCAGGGGTGGAATGGAGATCTAAATCCTTGGATTTAGTTTTTTTTTGAAATCCTACAAGTGTTAAAATATTTTAGATTGGAAGGTGGAAAATATTTCTAGCACTTCCTTTTTTAAATTAACCTATTAGCCCTATTAGGCCTAGGAGAGATTTGTGGACAGTTAGAGTTTGGAGATTGGTCGAAGGTCCAAACTTGGTGTGTACTGTTGATAGGTTGATTGAAACCTTTGAGGGTGGCTAAGACCTAAATTGGTGAAGTTTTGAGTAAGTTTCCCTTAAGAATGCATATTTTCTCCTTGTAGCCCTATAGTGGGTTTTGGTGTCTAAATTGTGTTCCGAAGTTTCTAAGTGTAGGATTGGAATTATATTTCATTGGAAATTGATATTGAACCTTGAATAAACCTTGGTTCCATCCCTAGATTAGTAGGGTTGAGTTGTGTGATTCAGTTCCTTAAGGGTGTAAGGGTTTGGGTTGAAGAACCAATCTTAATTGTGGGTTTTGGGAACTTTGTGTCAGAGCCCTAGTTTGTATGGGAATAGAGGGTATAAAGAACCTCTACGTGACTATTTTAAGTATAGATTGGGACTCTGCTCCAAGTGGTATCAGAGAAACTAGTAGATGTTTGGAGGAAGATTAGTTGCGGCCATGTTAGATGGTGGGGAAGACAGTGAACTTCCTAATAGGATGAATAATGTAGAACTACTAAGGGTAGTAAAGGAGCATGATGCTAAAAGAAAGTGGATGAGGTGAGAGATGGAAAATCTTAGGGATCAACTCAAGAAAGGACATAGTGGGAATTCTAGATGGGAAAAAGTGGGGAGTGATGAATAAGTCCCTTTACAGGAGGAAGCAATAGATGTGCCTATAGACTAGAGGCTATTGTTGAAGACTTTGAAGTCCATGGAGAGAAGAACCATGGATACTAACCTTGACCTTCCTTTCTATAGTGGGAAGATGGATCTAGATGAAGTGATGGATTGGATTGATGCACTCACTAGTTTATTTAACTATGAGCAAATACCAAAGCAGCAAAAGCTTAAGATAGAAAAGTCCAAGTTAAAGGGATCTGCCCTAACTTGGTGGAATTTCACTCAAGAAGAAAGAGTGAAGGTGGACAAGAATATAGTGGCTACATGGAAGAAGATGGTTACCTTGGTGAAGGAAGCCTATGCACCTGAAGAATATGAAGTTCAACTTCATAAGAAGAGACAAAGTTTAAGGTAGAAGGAGATGGACATCTCAAGCTATACAGAAGAATTTCATAAACTTGCCATGAAATCTAAGTTGGTGGAACTTGAGAGTTTCAATCTTGCTAGGTACATGCAAGGATTAAGGGTGAATATCCAAAATGAGTTAAGTTTGTGTACCCCTACCACTATCCAGAAATACTTTCAATTGGCATTGAAAGTGGAGGAAAAGCTCAAGAGGAAGCAAGACTAGGGTGGTAAATGAAAAGGCTAGAGAGATTTTGGTAGTAGAGGAAGAGGACCAGGCAATGGAAAAGGACAAACTCCTAGGAACTTTGAAGAGACTAGTCAAGAGAACTCCTTTGGGGAAGGAAGTTCTAGAGGCTCCTATAGAGGGAGAAGAGGAGATTCAAGGGGAAGAACTGGTGGAAGAAGTTTAGGAACCATAAGGTTTTATAGGTGTAACCAACTAGGGCATCTAGCATCAAAGTTCCCTGAGAAGGAAAATAATTAGATAGAGAGAAGGGATAACATAGTTAGAGATGAAGACAACCAAGAAGCTAATGCTCTTGGATATTATGCACCACCAGTAGAGGGAGAGGCACTCATGATGAGGAGGACCTTATTGAAGGCTCCTTGAACTCAAGAACCACCAGAGAAGAAGAGCCTTTTCAGAACCACATGTAAGAGTGGAGGCAAGGTGTGAAGATTGGTAATTGACAGTGGATCTACTAATAACTTGGTGTCTGAGGAAGTAGTTAAGAAGTTGAAGATGAGAAGGGTACCACATCCAAACCACTACAAGGTGTCATGTCTTCCCAAGCCACAACACACTATCATAGAAGAGCAAGTGTGGGTTGAATTCAAACTTGGAAAGTACAAAGACAAAGTGCTATGTGACATTGTTCTAATGGATGCATGCCATTTGCTCCTTGGAAAGCCCCAGTAGTATGATGTGGAGGCTCATCATGATGGGAGGTTGAACACCTACACCATCACCAATCAAGGAGAAAAGGTAACATTCTTACCCCTATCTAAAAATTCAGAAGAAAATAATGATTCTAATTTTTTGTTTATTAGTGAACAAGAGTTTTTAAAAACTTCGAAAGAGGAGAAGACTCCTTGTTATTCCCTAGTCCTGTTATTGAAGGATGAAAAACCTAAGGAGTCTGAAAAGGAAATAGATCCCTTGAAGAGAGTAGGCCCTAAGGAAGTTGTAGACCTACTGAACTAGTATAAGGACATTATCACCAAAGATTTTCCAAGTGACTTGCCACCAATCAGAGACATAAGCCAAAACATTGACTTAATCCCAAGAGCAACCTTACCCAAAAAAGTTTCATACAAGTTGACCCCCGAAAAGAATAAGGAGATGGCAAGACAAATCCAAGAACTCTTGGATAAGGGTTTGATAACTAAAAGCCTCAACCCTTGTGCAGTACCTACCCTTTTGGTCCCTAAGAAGGAAGGCACATAGAGGTTGTGCACTGATTCTAGGGAAATAAATAGAATCATGATCAGGTACATATTTCCTATGCCTAGAATAGAGTACCTATTAGATTATTTGGGAGGTGCAAGGTACTATTCTAAGGGACTTGAAGAGTGGCTATCACTAAATCAAGATAAGAGATGGTGATGAATGGAAGAAAACCTTTAAAACTAATGAAGGCTTATATGAATGGAGGGTGATGCCCTTTGGTCTATCAAATGCTCTTAGCACATTCATGAGACTAATGAATGAAGTGCTATAGCCATTCCTTGGAAAATTTGTTATAGTCTACCTTGATGACATCCTTATCTTTAGCAAGAGTAAAGAGGAGCATTTGGAACACCTTGGTTTGGTCTTGAAGAGATCGCATGAAGAGAAAATCTTTATAAATTTGGAAAAATGTGTTTATATGCAAGAGAAGATTGTCTATTTGGGATTTGTGATTGTAGGTGGGAACATCAAGATGGACCCTAAGAAGGTAGAGGCCATTCTCAATTGGCCTTCTCTGAGGACAATGACTGAAGTAAGAAGCTTTCATAGTCTTGCATCCTTTTATAGGAAATTCATCAAGAATTTTAGTCGATTGTGTGCATGAATCCTTCAGACCATAAAAGGTGGTTAAAAATGTAAATTTGTGTGTAAAAGGTTTTCACTATTGAATGTGATGCATCAAATCTAGCCATAGGGGCTGTCTTGAGCCAAGAAGGTAGGCCTGTGGCCATTTTTAGTGAGAAACTAAATGAAGAAAAGAGGAAGTACTCCTCTTATGATTTGGAACTATATGCCTTAGTCTAGTCATTGAAGAAATGGAGGCACAACCTCCTACCTAAGGAATTTGTTGTCTTCATAGACAACCAAGCCTTGAGTTTCTTGAATAGCCAAGAGAAACTAAGCCACAAGTACATGAAGTGGGTGGAATCAATACAAGCCTACACATTTTCAATCAAACACAAGACGAGAGTTTCTAACAAGGTGGTAGATTCCTTGAGCTGAAGGTCTTTAGTTGTGGAACAAATCCAACTTCAAATTGTAGGGATAGACTCATTGAAGGACATGTATAAGGATGATGATGATTTCAAAGATATCTACAAGGTGTGTTCTAACTTTTTTGAAGCTTACCATGTGGAATATGCAGATTATTTGCTCCAAAATGGCCTATTGTTCAAGGGACATCAATTGTGCATTCCCAAGTGTTCCATGAGAGAGAATATCAAGGAGAAGCATGTAGGCAACATGGGAGGACATTTTGGATTGGAAAAGATCTTGGAATAGGTGAGAAGGTTTTACCATTGGTCCAAGCTTCAAACTAAATTGAGAAAGATTATGGAGGCATGCACTATTTGTCAGGGGTGTGTCTACAAATGTAGGGTTATACCAACCCCTACCTATTCCTACAAGGCCTTGGGAGAGTTGCAACATGGATTTTGTGATGGGTTTTCCTAGAACACAAAAGGGATATGATAGCATCTATAGTGTAGTGGATAGGTTTAGTAAGATGGCTCACTTTATCCCTTGTAAGAGCACTAATGATGCATCATCTATTACTAATTTATTCTTCAAGGAAATTGTGAGGATTCATGGTTTACCTTAAACCATACTATCAAACAGAGATGTGAAGTTTGTCAGTCACTTTTGGAGAACCTTGTGGAAAAGTTTAGGGAATAATTTGAGTTTTAGCTCAGTCTATCATCCAAAAATGGATGGAAAGATAGAGGTTGTCAACAAGTCCCTTGGAAATCTACTTAGATTCCTTACCAAGCAATATGGAGACAAGTGGGATTCAATCCTATGACAGGCAGAGTTTTCTTTCAATGACTCAATAAATAGAAGCACATGGAAAAGCCCCTTTTAGATTGTATATGGAAAAATTCCAAGAGGCATCTTGGAACTTAGATAAATTCTAGCAGACACTCCAATTGGTGCTCATGGTGAAGAATTTGCAGAGAGCATGAAGGAGATACATGATTCAGTCAGGTTGGCACTTGAAAAAAGTGTAGTGAAGTATAAGAAAACCAAAGAAAAGAATAGGAGGGATGTCTAGTTGTAGCTTGGAGACTTGGTATGAGCACACTTGAAGAAGGAAGTATTTCCTAAGAGCAAGCACACTAAACTACTCATGAAGAAGATTGGACCCTGTCTGATCCTGAAGAAGCATGGACTGAATGCATATGAGATTGAGTTTCCCTCTCATCTTAGTATCCCTCCCATATTCAATATTTTTGATCTAACCAATTACAAAGGTGATGTTAATGTAGGATCAGTTGTGAAGGTGGAAGAACTTGAAGAGGATATTGCATGGATACCTCCTCATGAACCAAGAAAACTTGAGAAGATCTTAGACACAAAGGTCATCAAGAGGACCGAGAAGAATGTCTACAAGAAGTACTTGGTGAAATGGAAAGGAATTCTTGAGGAAGAATCAATGTGGGTGTATGAGTTGGAGATTCAGAAGCATGGCTCAACCTTATAGGACCTCATCTCAAGAGGACCTGAGATCAATACAACCCAAGAGTATGGTGCAGGAGCACCCTCAAACTCATTGATGAATGATTAATGGGAAGGGTTAGGATACTAATAGGATCTTGAATCCAATGATGTAATAAAGTCCTATTTTTTAAGGCAAGGTGACAATAGGTAGTGTTATAAACCTAGTTTCCTACCTTAGCCGGTTGTTGGACAATTTGATTACGAAAGGCTAGAATAGACAAAAATACAATTTTTGTTTGTGACATAGGTAGAAGTAATTTCAGAGATTTCACTCTTGAACTTAGATAGTATGATGTCTATTGAAGACTCACATAAGAGAACATGTCTTTATGTAATGTATGGAGGAAGTTATCACAGTTTTACCGTGATAGAACTAAAGCCGACAGGTTTTAAAAATGTTGTCAATGTTGTAATGTGCAACTTTTTGAAAAGTTGTCATTTTTGAATCTCAATGGTTATAAACCATCTTAGTTGGTTGGAACCAATTGAGAAATGTATAAACATGTTGGAAAAATTCTATCTAAGAGAGTTGGAAGAATTTGGAAGATTTGCAGAAGTTTTGATAACTGATTTCAATAAAAATTCATTGATTTCCTGAGAAATAGACTATGTTTTAAATTGTACAAACTTGTACGGTCACACATGTGCCATTGAATGAATGTGAAAATAAGTTTTGTTTCTTATGAGTGATCTGAAATTTATTTGAGGTTTTGAATCAATCAGGATCAAAAGTTGTCACATTTTGTGTGTTCAGGAATTGCAAGAAGGCTCGACCTAGGGTTCTAAAACAAAATTCCTCTTTCCAAGAGACTCCACCATGGGAAATTTCTAAGACATGTTGGAGTGAAATGAGAGAGGATGTACTATAGGATTTTTTAGGTCTTAGATTAGGAGACTGATGGAGAAAGGAGGAATTATCAAACCCTCTGGACATGCATCCCTATGTGACTGTCCAGAATTATGGGTTTGAATACACAACTCGGCCTAGTGGTGGAATGCAGATCTAAATCCTTGGATTTAGTTGTTTTGTGAAATCATACAAGTGTTCCAATATTTTATATTGGAAGGTGGAAAATATTTCTAGAACTTTGTTAAATTGACCTATTAGCCCTATTAGGCCTAGGAGAGATTTATGGACAATCGGAGTTTGGAGATTGGTCAAGGGTCCAAAATTGGTGTGTAATGTTGATAGGCTGATTGGAAAATTTAAGGGTGGCTAATACCTAAATTGGAGTTCCAAGTAGGTTTCCCTTAAGAATGCAGATTATCTCCTTGTAGCTCTATAGTGGGTTTTGGTGTCTAAATTGTGTTTTGAAGTTACTAAGTGTCAGATTGGCATTCACTTTCATTGGAAATTGATATTGAACCTCGAATAGACCTTGGTTCCATCCCTGGATTAGTAGGGTTGAGTTATGTGAGTCAATGTCTTAAGGGTGTAAGGGATTGGGTTGAAGAACCAATCTTAATTGTGGGTTTTGGGAACTCTGTGTCAGAGCCCTAGTTTGTATGGGAATAGAGGGTATTAAGAACCTCTAAGTGACTATTTTGAGTATATATTGGGATAGAGAGAGAGAGAGAGAGAGAGAGAGAGAGAGAGAGAGAGAGAGAGAGAGAGAGAGAGAGAGAGAGAGAGAGAGAGAGAGAGAGAGAGAGAGAGAGAGAGAGAGAGAGAGAGAGAGAGAGAGAGAGAGAGAGAGAGAGAGAGAGAAGTGTCAAGGGTAATGGTGGCCTAATGACTAATTTTCTTAACTCTTTATGCCTAGTATAGACAATTGAGTGTAGAGGGTGCAATCACTAATTTTATTAACTCTCTATGAAGAGTAACCTACCCTTGACTCTCACACCCTTCACTAAGAACATCAAAAATTTCTAAAACTATTCCCCCTGAGCCTATGGATAGAAGACATCAAAGATGGATTCATATGATGAATGGTCTAATTGGTTCCTAGCACAATTTGGGTGAGTGGGTGATTATGGGTTTCAAAAACCTTCATAAAAACCCAAAGGAAATCCTTACAAATGAGAGGGGACCTGGTTTGAATCTTACTAATAACCTTCAACAATTTGGTTTTGACTTCTTGCTACATTTGGTGAATTGGAACAGTCAGAGACTTGTAGGCCTATTCTTCAATACTAGTCAACTTAGTTTTAGAATCTTTCAAACAAGGCAAGTATTTGATTTGAGATTCAAATACCCATTCAATAGACACACATGTCAAAGAGACACCAAGGCTTCAACCTCTATACCAAGCCTGGGGATGGTGACTGCAGGTAGGGCCGAGGAGTAAATTTAGTCTCCCTCGAAGAAGGAAGTGCACACCAATGATGGTGCCTTCTTGTTAATTATATTGGGATGTCTTGAGAAGGTTTAGATGACTCCAAATCCCATGTTTGTGGCCTTGGTGATTGACTGGTCCACTAAGATGCACTCAAGTGCATTCATTAGTTGGCGCACATCGAAGGTATCCACCTAGGGCTTGACCAAACGCCCATCTCCTTGTAAGAACCCTCCAAAATCTTAAAGAATATTCAAGGGCATGATAAAGGGAAGTATTCCACTCAAGATCAGATGAATCCCATGGTGGAACTGCTTCAACAAATCAAAAGAACATGACAATCTTAAGGAAAAACCAAAAATGGCTTGCAGGGGATGAAATCCTGATAACAAATGTTATGGGATATTATTTTGCATCAAACAAAAAGAATTCAAAGCCTAACTCATGGGGCTTCCGAATGAAAAAAAATTCATTCACTGATAGAGCTACATGAAGTTGTGATACTTGCTAGTAATCTCAGAAGTGTAGGAAAAATTCTTTTTATTAAATTGGGAAAAAACTATTACATCTTTGTCTCCTTCCATCCACTTTTGGGGCTATGAAGGCCTCCCCCAATGCCTTTACACTAGTTTTAAACTATCTAGCAATTGGAGGGAGGAGTTAAAAATAGCTTAACTATTTTTGTTAAAGTAAAACATAGTTGCCATTTAGAAACTATTGCACACATGTAGTCAGAGAGATATATGGCTCATCTACAAACTTAAGCATTTTAAAACTTAAGATTCCTTATTTGAAAATAAAACTTAGAACACTAACTATCCTAAGTAGAAAGACACTTAGTGACCCCCTAACCATAGTATGCCAAGTGGCTCATACAAGTCCAAACTTGGAACTAGGTCTCACATTGGGTCTACGTGATTTCTGAACCAAAACTAGTAATGCAAAATGTCTTGGGTCCCTTAGGATGAAGGGTTGCATTGAATATATCCAATGTCTACAAAGTGAATGCATCCAATGAATGAAAAAGAGTATAGAATTTCATGTGCTAGGGGGGCTCCTGCAGCATACTCCCCATGAGGATTAGAGCTCAAGTTCCTACTTGAGTTGAGGAGATCCAAAGTAAAACCATGTGCTTTGATTTGATCCTCGGTCATCCAAGTGGCATCAAGGTTAGGAAGTCCCTTCCATTTAACCAAGTATTGCATGTTGGTCTTCTTTCGGGTCTTCTTCCATTTCCTAGTGGCAAGGATCTTCTCTAGCTAAATTGGTGTGCTTGGTGGAAGAGTTGTAACATAGGTTTCATCTCAAGAGGCATTAGCACTATCTTGTGTGTCAGAGGTACCTGCATCACCTTTAACAAGAGTAAGATCTATAACATTAAATATAGGAGAAATAGAAAGTGTAGGGGGAAGAGAGATCTCATATGTATTTTCACCCATGTTATGTAGGACTATATATGGGCCTACTTTCATCATATGGAGCTTGGCATGTAAGCCTTTAGGAAGTCTTTCTAGCCTAAGGTAAGCCCATACCTTATCCCCTCTCTAAAAGTGAACTTCCCTTCTTCTCTTATCAGCATATGTCTTGTACTAGAGAGTGGCGTGTTCAAGTTTTTTTTTTACTTCTTTGTGAACTTGTGAGATGAAATCTACACAGTCTTCACCTTGGGAACAAACTTTAAAGTTTGAAGGTAAATCAGTAAGTTCTAATGGTCCTTTAGGATGCAATCCATAAACAGTTTAGAAAGGAGCTTTTCCACTAGACCTATTGATGGAGTCATTGAATGAAAACTTTTCTTGGGGTAAGATGACATCCCAACTTTGTGAGTTCTTCTTGGTGAGGCATCATAATAGATTTCCCAAAGATCTATTTACTACCTTTTTTTGGCCATTTGTTTGAGGATGATATGCTGAACTATATGTCATATTTGTGCCCAATTTATTATGGAGTTTTCATCAAAAGTGTCCATGAAGCTTAACATCCATGTCTAAAACTATAGTCTTAGGTAGCTCATGAATTCTAACCACTTCCTTTAAGAAGAGTTGTGCAATGTGAGAAGCATCATTGGTGCTCTTGCAAGGGATGAAGTGTGCCATCTTGTTGCATCTGTCCACAATGACAAAAATATTATCAAATCCCTACTTGGTTCTTGGTAAACCCATGACAAAGTCCATGGATATTGACTCCCATGGCCTACAAGGTATTGGTAAAGGCTGATATAGTTCCTAATTTGTAGTGACTCCTTTGGCTTGTTGGAAAATTGTACAAGATTGAACAAACTTCTTTATGTCAAGAATCATCTTGGGCCAATGGTAACTCCTTTTCACAAATTTTATGGTCTTGTCACTAGTACATTTGAGGTCAAATTCCAATGCTCATTTGTCAGTATTTCGACACATGAGTCCGTCGTAGTTTTTGCATCAAAAATTGCAACAAAATACATATCCATCAGTTTACCGACACCATGTCACGTCAAAAACTTGCACATGAGAACAACTTCGTTATGGCATTTCTTGTTGTTCATCCATTGGCATTCCGACACCATGACCTATCAGAAATATATAATCTCTATTGGAAATAACTGTCAAAAACATATTCTTTCCGACATTATAATTGTTGGAATACCAACAGTTTCCACCTAATTCTGACAGATATACCTGTCGGTGATATGACATTACTATCAAAGTTTCTATCAAAAAATTGCTATTTGCGACACTTGAACTATCAGAATAGTGACAGTCATGCAACATTTCTTCAACAGGTTGCCCTGTCAAACGTATAGCATTACTGTCAGAAGAATTGTCATAAATTATGATTTTCCAACATTTTATCTGTCTAATGCATAGCACTTCTATCAAAAATTAATTAAGAAATGTTGAAAAACTGATGGATATGCACATTAAAGATAAAATAGCTCAAGAGACCATCATAGGTTCTCTCTTTCTTCGGTCTATATTATTGACAGAATGTTTTACCTTTCATTAGCTCATCAAATCCAGGGATTTGAAAGAATTTAATAGAATATTTTCATGACAACGTATATTATTTAAGTTGACATTGCATGAATTTATCTACTTTGCGCACTTGTAGACTATGAGGACGGTGATAAAGAAGCATGGCCATGGTAGGAGATGCTTCTTTATCACTGTCTTCATAGTATACAAGTGTGCGAAGTAGATAAATTCGTGCAATGTAAACTTAAATAATATACATTGTCATGAAAATGTTCTATTAAATTCTTTCAAATCCCTGGATTTGATGAGCTAATGAAAGGTAAAACATTCTATCAATAATATAGACCAAAGAAAGAGACAACCTATGATGGTCTCTTGAGTTGTGTTATCTTTAGTCCTAGCTACTGTCCTAGTTACCTATTGATTGTTGAGAATAATCATCGCCTTGCATTTATGTACACTGGACAAATTGATCCTAGTCTTGCAAAAACATTTTAAACTTGTACATCTCATCAATACTAGAGGCCTAAAGTAATTTTATATGATCACTAGAATATTTCATGCATGGATGTGAAACAGTATCCAAATTTTCTAGATAACTATTTTTGAGAAGAGGAATGAGTGCAGGCCAAAGAAGGGATAATTCCACAATAGAAAGGAAGACATCTTTTTAGCCTGGGTCTAGATCCTACCCCAATTGTCAAAGGATCCAGGGCCAGTTTACAAAGATGTCTTCCATTCTATCTACAACATAATGTCCATCCATGATCTCAGGAATATCATCATCTTTCTACTCTTCATTTGCCAAAATATATCACTTCTTCAAGCTTGCAGAGTAATCTGATCAATAAAAGAACTCTTGCCAACATTAGGGTACCCACAGATCAAAATAGTTGATGTTATTGGTGCTTGTGCTCAAGGATATCGATTCACTATTTTGAAATGGCCAAATCATTTTTATTTCATTTTTAGAGAAAAGGAGTGGGAGAAAACGAGCGGGTGAAAGTTGATTGAGCGCGAGAGAAGGCATTGCATTTTATTTGATCATGAATGCTCTCTGAAATGACCAATCATGTTTTCTATTTGATTTTTTTTGGTGTCTTTTTTTCCCATATTCAGTAGATAAAAATCATGGTGGCAGCCACTTAGCCATCTTTTTGATTTTCCAGGTATTTTACAAAGATACAGGTATGCAGATTTATCATTCAGTTGCTGGCAGTTATTGGTCAAATGAAAATATTTTGTCAAGTTGAAAGGGAAAGATATCAGTTTGGTGTTTTTGGTTTATGTTAAAAGTTGATTTGGTAAAATCCTCAAAAAACACACTACATGTTCTAAAATGTAAAGAAGTTGAGTGTTAAATGTAAGATATATATCTCATCCATAGTAATCAAAAGAAAGGACATGAAACTTATAAGGAGATTTACCAATCCAAGAATATAAGTGAATAGGAAACATGATTGGTACCTTATGAATTGGTTTTTGAGGTGCAAAATCTTCATCAATCTCCTCAGAACAAGACCCCTCATGAAAAATGCATTTAACAGATTAAACAAATCTACAAAACTGAACCAATGGCATGTTTAGAACAAAGAAATAGATTGATAATAATATGTTGAAAATTCTATTATGTTTAATACACGCAAAAGGACCAGTCCCAACAATTATTAAAAATAATTTATTTGATATGATAATAACATGCTAATTAAACTGATAAATGTGTTATTTGCATTTAATCTACCAATTACTAATTACACAAAAAACAAATTACAAATTTGAACCAATGGCATGTTCTTCATGTGGTACAAGGAAGATTTGGCTATGAAAAAAAAAAGTGAAACGGCCTCATCATTTTTATTTTGATTGGATAGAGGAGTGAAAGCTGAGCATGAGAGAAGGTATGTGATTTCTTCATCTTTTGAGCATCTAGCATCATATTCGACTACAAATTTCAAATGCATTACATTTTATTTGATCACGAATGCTCTCTGAAATGACTGCATTCTACTAGTGTCATGCCCTAGCCCGTGCTTTATCTCCATTATTTGATATTATTGGTGCTTGTGCTCAAGGATATCGATTCACTATTTTCAAATGTTTGGATCATTTAGACAGTTACATTTCCTTACTGTTCCTCTAGTACATAGTCAGGAAATGTAACTATCTAATGATTATATGTAATGTTGAATGGATTAAATGTTTTATTCTTGGTAGAAGTGAATGAAGGAATAGTGTGTATTAAATACAATCTAGTCACTTATTGAATGCTTTGGAGACTACTGGTTTGATTGTCCATGCACTACTAGTGACTAAGATTCATTAAAGGATACAAAACCCTTCATTTTGGGGTTATTGTGTGTGGATTCAAATGTAGGTTTGATTTGGTTAATGTTTAGAAGAGATTAATAAAGTATTTAAAGACAATCTTACATGTTTGGAGAGGTTTGAGAGGCACTTATTATGACTGTACCCTCACAAACATCAGCATAGACTGGTTTTACTAAGTTTCCTTTCTCTATTTTGAGGTTTCCTTTCTCTATTGCAGGGGTACAGTCAAAGGGTTCATTGAAAAAATGATCCTTCAAATGGTTACTATGAATATGAATGATTTGATATAGTGTATTGCTTATTTTACTTGAAGTTTGGGATATCTTGTGCAAGGGGTGAAAGTAGTTTTGATCATTTTGGTCTTGAGTCTTCCTCTACACAGTCAGGAAATGTAACTATCTAATGATTATATGTAATGTTGAATGGATTAAATGCTTTATTCTTGGTAGAAGTGAATGGAAGGAATAGTGTTGGTGTTAGGTTTCATTTATTATTGAATTCAATGGTTTCCAAGATGTGTTGAGGAGTTTTCTCCTTGTTTAATGTTAACTGTTCCTGCACAATCCACTCATACAAAAGTGAAGTTACAAAATTGAACTGATGGCATGTTTACAATGAAGAAATAGAATGATAATAATATGCTGAAAATTCTATTCTGTTTAATACATGCCAAAGGACTAGTCCCATCAATTCTTAAACATACTAGTTATTTGATATGATCAATTGTTAATAAAGCTCTAATTCTATAGACTGCTAGCATGAAGGAAGACTTGACCTAGCCAAATCTTCCTTGTACCACACAAAAAAATGTGTGATAACTATGTCTACTCCAACCTTAATTGTTTAAGAATTCATCATATCAGATAAAGTATGTTTAAGAATTGTCGGGAGTTCTATTCGACCTTTGTTGTAAGCATGCCATTGGTTTTCAAATGTTTGGATATCCATTTTTTTGAAATGTTGACTATGGTTATCAAATGGACAGCCCATGAGCTTCTAGCTAGGCATCATTTGTATTGATGGCTTAGGGCATCAAATTTATTGTATCATTGATAGTTGAGACATTGTTAAAAGGAAATAGGACAAAGAACAATTTTGATTTAGTTTCTCTATTTTGATCTCTAAGTGGCTTACAACCATAGAGAAGTATATGTAGATTTATGGATGCAGTTGCAGGATACATAGCAACTGATAATTTACAAGAAATCCATGCATCCAATTTGAATAGAAATTAATACAAAGAAATAGGGTCCTCCAATGGCCCAATCATCCAGACCTTGACTGTCCCCTCAACCAGTGACCCTTCAAAACTGGGTTATCATGCAATTGGTGAGTGATCCTTCATTCTCCTAGTTTGCTCTGCAACCAAACATATTGGAAATACACAATACAATGATAAAAAGTATTTCACAATCCCCCTTCCCTCAAGGAACACTATCAACCATCCCTTCCACATAGCATTTCACTATTGTATGAGTGGATTGTGTAGGAACAGTTAACATTAAACAAGGAGCAAACTCTTCAACACATCTTTTTTGTAAACATGCCATTGGTTCAATTTTGTAAATTTGTTTTTTGTGTTAAATGCATTTAAATGGAACATTTAGCATAGTAATAATATGCTTAGTCTATTAGTAATTTCAGATTAAATGCCCATAACACCTTTATCAATTTAGCATGTTATTATAAGATACTAAAGAAGACCTGCTATTTGTCAGAGAAATCTTCACTATCCCCCACAATGAAGACAATGAAGATTGACCTCCTGCCCCACAACAAAGAACATTTTAATAAGAATAAGATAGTGCCAAGAAACATTTTCACAAATATGAAATGTGAGGAAAAGTAATAACATTAACAATGCCAAGATTCACAACATTAAATTTCACCCGCGGATGAGTTTCTGTAGTGGGTTGCCCAGCATCAAAAATATGTTGAGTTGCATTTGAGATGTAACTAAGAGTATTATGTGGAACAGACCCTAAACTTTGAAAGCATTCTCCAGCGTGGCAATTCAAAATTCAATCTAGGTAAGCATTAGTAAGTGAAATAAATTATAGACATCAACATCAACATCATCATAATCATTAGACATAAATTATAAACATCAACATCAACATAATCATGATCATTTGGAGGGTATTCATTTTGGTCCTTGGATAGTACTATGTTTCTTGAAATTTTTTGTGACACTTCTAAACTTTAAAGACATATTTTATGGCTTAATGATAATATAGATTAGTGTTTTGTTTTTTGATGGAATGTTGTTGATCATTCATGGTCTTGAAGAAAATTTTGATTGTTTTTATTCTTGAGTCTTGATGTTGTTTCTCAATGTGATATAGACTAACCACAAGATGGTTCAGTTGGTCCTCTCTTTCTATTTAATCATTTGTCTTCTTCATGGTGTAAGTGTCAATATGTTATAATCCAACCAGCATGTCATACCCCCACTTTTGACAAACCTCACAACATGCAAATCACAACCAAAGACTTGGGTGATCAGCATACACAAACAATGATTACCCTTAGGAAACAATGATCATTAATATTCATTAGTGGCGGGTGGCAATTCCTTGGTAATAAAGGCATTGCCAGCATTCATCATCTTAACCAAGTCATGGGTGGTGATCCTTGAAATAGCACAATTAGTATAAGGAAATAACAACATAAGTCATGGGTGGTGATCCTTGAATTTGGAGTGAGGAAGAAGGAAAATTGGAAAACAAAATATGGAATAATCAGGTTGGAATTGGAGAAGAATTCAAAAATAAACTTGAATTAGAAAAAAGCCAAGCTATCTAGTTCTTTGTTTGAGGCTGGGTTCCTATTCTACTTTTGTTCTCCTCTGGGTTTGAATTGGGTTCCTTTGGTAGGAACTTGGGTGCCTAGGCCAATCCTGAGTGCACCTGCAGTATTATAAATATGATACACGAGGTATTTTATTCATAATTTTATAGGCTAACTCATTATTATGGTAACATGGGTATGACCACACTCCATGCCTTATAATGGTACCTGACATGGAGTGTGGTTCAAATGAAGTTGAACCAAATGCTGACCATGATGGCTATGATCATGATGAAGATAAATATGAATATTAAATCTAAAATATGGCTTGTAATTTGAATTTTCATTGTGAATGAAGAAACTATAGATTCAAGTTGACTCATTCTATGTTGTAGTATATTTATTCCCTAGATCTACCATATTATATATGTGTAGCCTGTAAGGGACATCTTCTGCTCATCCATGTATCAGAGCTCAATGAGAGTTCTTAGGAGAAAGACAAGATGTTAGTGGGAGATGGAGAAACCAATATCAGAACACCACTTGAAGCCTTGCAATGTTGAAAGTGGGATAAAAGCTACACTTGAGACCCTATATAAGGAACAAACTTATTGAGCTTCACTTTGTTTCGAGAATAGTTTTATATTCTATACTAAATAGGGCCAACCACATGAAGGTGGAAGCTCACTTGGCCCCAGCCCCCCAGCCCCCTAACATCACTCTAAATTCCCCATTAACATCTAACATTCATTCATTATTTTGTCCATTAATAAAATGTAAGATTCATTAATTATCACATGATAACATTCATTCAGACATTAATAAAATGTGACATTCATTAATTATCACACGATAACATTCATTAACACATTATAAAATTTATGAACATTCACTACCAGATAATTAAATTCATTGGCATATAAAAATCAGTCATTATCAATTAAGGTGCATAGATGACAATCATTTCTTTTTTTTCTTTTGATTTCTAGTTTTTAAGATGTAATTGTTAAGATGACTATTGATATCATCATCATGATCATCTACCCTCTCATTAGATCTCAATGCATGCCTAGTTCTCTATTGATGCAAAGGGGGGTCATTTGCAATAACATATAAAAGGGTTAAATTAAAAACATTTTATTATAATTAAAAGCATTTTAAACATTTTAAAGTATTTCAGTACTTTACAGGCCATAATCATATAGCTCTTTACCTAATCTAGTCACATCATCAACATCGAGGTTAGTTTGTCTGGCCTCGGCCTCAACCTCAACATGCTCATTAACAACGGCCTCTACACTCTCTACAACTGCAATACAAATTGTTACATTAATCCAAACACCAATTGCAATTAAATTTTTATTACTACACCAATCAATTTAAGATGTTTACTTGTATTACTATGATGCACATCATCATTTTCATCAACACCCACAGGTTGTGTATGGCAAGAATCAGCAGGCTGCATTTCAATTTCATATGCATTCATGTTATCATTGTTTTCTTACTTCAAACAAATTTACTCACTTTATGTTGGAACTTAACATCAAATAAACCAATTGGTAAATAATTAAATTTGAAATATCATCTATTTAGCTTACTTACCCCGACGGATCCATCAGTAGAACCTTGTGCACTTCTTATTCTTTCTACCACGACTTTATAACCTTGTTGGAAGCCAATTCTCTTGTCCTCTTTTGTGAGACTTATATTGGACTCTGCGCCCTGCATTTTTGCTTGGTATCCTCAAATTTTATTTTATTGTTTCATCAAAACAATAAAAGATTTCAAATTATAAATAAATATTTAAAGATCAAAGAATTATTTTCAGTGTTAAAATCCATGTAAAGATTGTATTTTTACAACACTTACAACTCGTGCAACAACTTTCAAATAACCGCCAGAGCCTAGCTTGTGTTGCCCATGCTTTTACAATCTTGCCTTTGTTGCCTTTGATGTGTCAAGCAATCTATGAAGAGATTGAAATATGTTAGTTCATATAAATATGAAGAGTATTTAGTACACAATTACATTCTTAATAGTATCACATACCTTCTTCTATTCTCTGGTGGTGTATTTCCTCTTTTTACTTTAGTTTTCTCATTCGCATCCAGAATAAGACATTTCCACTCTAAATTAGGAATGCAAGGGGGGAACTAGTAATGTGGGTTTTTGGTTAATGTACACCTGTACTGTTCCCTAATATACCTCAAACATATCCCGTGTCATGCCCCACAAGGGAACTGGGGAAGAGAACAAAGATTCTCTTAGTAAAGAAAACCTAAGTAATGATTTATGAAAATTTTTGAACTTTTAAAATAATCAAATAAACAAAACATAGATTAACTTAGATTCCTCCAAGGTTCCCTTTTTTTATTTAATGTGAAAAACATTAAGTACATATAGTGTACTAACAACTTGATTTATTTCTTAAGCGACTACATCACAACATTTGTAGATTCTTTATAAAGAAATATAAAGCAGTTTCATTTCAATTTTCCATTTAAATCCATCTATATTCCTAAGCATCTTTTATGAACAATATAGTATTTAAAGCATTAATAACATATAATAGAATCATCTAAACATTTGATACATTGCAAATAATACATTTGTTTTTCAATAGCTTTTCACTTAATCAATAATGAGAAACGTACTATTTTTCTTGAAATGTTACAAAATCCTTTTCCTTTCCAACATACATACATCTTATACATAAAGTTTGTGCTTTCCCTTTTTCATTTTTCCTAAGTTTACCCATTCCAAATACATTTTGAAGTACATTAAGGATTACATTATATTCCTCTCCTCTTGGGAGGTAACAATAAATTTACATCATGAAAAATAAATACAAATCTTCTTCCTTGTAAACAAGAACATAAGCAAGCATGAATCCTTAAGCACTGCATCCGCAAAAGATACCTCAATAAAAAAATATTTACCACCCAACCATGTGGATACCAAAAGGCCCACTCCCCCATCCTAGGAGACAAACACCAAGGTCCACAAAGAAGGAATAGCTAGGCCATACCTAGGGTTGGGTAACCTTTCACAAATAGCGAAAGAAAAGAAAATCCAAGTATAAATATTTTCCCCAAAGGTTCTAAGGCTTGGTAGAAACTCTAAGCAACAACCTAAGTGAGTGTCATTTCATAGCCCTCACCCCTTAGGTTGTCCTGGTACTAGCCACTCTAGGCCCCAGCCCCCAAGTAGGCACATGTAGAATTGAATGCCTTTCATACAGACAAGTGCCATTCGATCATACCTACGCATAGGAACCTTCTCCCACTCCCATCCATAGCCTTTACTAGCACTAATGGCATGGGCAAGGCACATTTGATATTTTTAATGTTTGAACCCATTCCCATAAGTTTTAAATTAAGTTATCACTTATTAAAATAACTCTTCAGTTGGTTATCCTGGTACTAGCCACTTAGGGCCCTGGCCCTGCACTGAGAGCCACTCACTTAGTGTTCTTAGGTTTTCTACCCTTAACCCACACTTCAAAAATACATCCTAAATTAAATAAAACACATCAAAATCACTTTACGAACTTGTATCAAAGAAAAGAAAAGAATAGGATAGTTTAGGGATGCTTAGGAAAATTAGGAGTGGTTTAGGGAGACCTAGGATAGTCCTGATCCTCCAAACAATCCTAAAGTCTAACCCTACTTCCTACACACATCCTAACCCTATTAAGGAATCTAAATGAACCATATAACTTTCATCAAACAAGAAATGATCACATATCAAGTTTACACAAATTTCCATATAGTTTATACAAAATTCCATATGCCTGAAATTTAACTAAGTTTGAATTTTTAAGAAATCTCAAAATTAGAAATTGTATCTTAACTCCCATGAATCTGAAACCTATCCCAATCATCTCAAAAGGTACCTAAACCCTTTATACAATTATAACTTAAAGTATAAGAAATTAAGTATGTAAACTTATACTTAAAGAAATTAAGTACGTAAACTTATACTTAAATGTTATTATAATTGTATAAAGCCTGTTTTCCCTCGGCTAACACTAATCTGCTTGACTGACACTAGTTTTCTTAGTCACCACTAAATTGCTCGGTCCATACTATTTTTCTCAGTCACCACTAAATTTCGCAATCATCACTAAACTACTTGGTCAATACTAACTTGCTCGGTCATCACTAAAAACTGACTGCGAGAACTACAAAAATGGCTGTCAACTTTGACTTGTGGGTAAAACTGGGCATTATGGGGACTATGGTTGCCTAATCTGGGCACGACCCATTTCAGATTTCCTAGTTTCCCTTTAGAAATAGCTCATCAATCCATCCTATCTATCCAAAAAATCTATTCTAGATCTGGACGAAGGAAGGTGGTACACAAATAGATATGAAACTGTAGGGCTAAATTACTAGTTCTAAATACTGGAAGCACTCATGGATATTTTGAAAAGAAAGGAGATAAAAAGGAGAATACTAAGGAGTCTATAGACTCTTACAAATGCATAAATATTCATATACACTCAATACAGGAAATAAATCCATTCAACATGTTCCTACTCTTCAAATCACTAATACATGCACAATGATATATATAACACAACATTCTATAATTTATATCAACAAAAAATATAGAGAGAAACATTTAACCAGACTTTGATCATTTCATATCACAAAGGAGAGATAATTCTCAGGATGAATTCCAACCTAGAGTCCTATGGAGATTCGGTTGATGAAGACCAGTCCAATCCTCTCAACCCTTTCAACACTCCTTCAAATCCTCCTGGGTGCAATCTCCAACCTCTTTCGGAAACAACCAAATACCAATCTCAGAGAATAATGAATTTCTCTCCTCACAAATAAAATATTCCTACAAGATTAATACTAATCTTCTTATCTTTTCTTTTCGAATCCACTCCTATCCAACACCCCTTCACACAAGAAATCTTTCCTGTATATAGATTGGAGAGGTGGTTGCATGGGTAATCCAACCGATGCAACCATCCCAATGATAAAAGTTATTAATTAATTAATATGGTTTGTAAAACCATTCTCGTGAAGGGATAAACAAATATTATTCAATAAGATTATAGCCTTTATCTCCTAAACTTAAGGATAGCAAAATAGATAATATTATTTTTAGGAATAATTTACTAATAACCCTGGTAAAAGAATTTACCAAACACATTCCCATTAAATGAAAGTTACATAGATTTATTATTATCTATTATTAATAATTTTCTTCACATAATTTAACTAATTTATTATATAATAATATATATAATAATATAATAATATAATTATATATATATATATATATGTAGATATATATATATATATATATATATATGTATATATATATATATATATATATATATATGTATACATATCTATACATATATGTATACATATACATATACATATACATATATATATATATATATATATATGTATATATACATATATATATATATATATACATATATATATATATATATATACATATATATATATATATATATACATATATATATATATATATATACATATATATATATATATATATATATACATATATATATATATATATATACATATATATATATATATATATATACATATATATATATATATATATATATACATATATCTATATATATATCTGTATATATATATATATATATATGTATATATATATGTATATATATATATATATATATATATATATATATATATATATATATATATATATATATATGTAGAGTTCCAGATCAGAGGTAGAGATCCTTTCTATGGAACCTGGTGATATCTCCATAACAACAACAATGATCAAGGATTTTTGAGGGATCACTTAGACTTGTGAAGCCAGGTGGAGATGATACCCGGTACCTGCAATCCTGCATCACCAAGAAGAGATACATATATACATATAAATATTCATACAAATCAAATATATGCAGACAAATGACTAGGATTGATACATCATGTGGACCTCAACTAAGTGAGTAACTACGACTTCATCCTAAGTCATGAAGACACATCAAACACTTATCCATAAAAACATAAAACATCATGATAATGGTTAGATTAAAATCCTTGGGTTAGCTCCATAAAACATATAAAGGTAGATGGTTTTCTAATTTCATAAACATATAAATGATAACCATAAATGAGCATATTAATCATCTAATAATCATATTATCATCCATAAAACATAAATGTGAATGTATAGTTCTAACCATCATAATAGAATGTCCAAATCAGAAAGTCCAAGTATCACCATAGGAGAGGGTGTTACATCCCAACTCTTTGAAGGAGCTTACCCTTCTGAAATGCACGAGGTCCAAAAAAGTTTTTCATACTATCTACGAGATCATCCTTTAACTTTTCATTTTGGCTTTTCCACCTTTTAAGAAATAAAATAGTGTTAGATTAAAAAATGGATGTAATGATAACTATCCTAGCAATGATATGAAATCAAAATAGTGGATTGGGGTTTTAGTTCGGATATGATGTTCCACCTTGTACAGATGGTGGGCCCGAATATCCGCAAACACTCATCATTAAGTTTAATATAGAAAACATCACTCCCTATAAAATAATCATGGGATCATTAGTCGAAGGATATAATAGTATAAAATAAGAACACAATAGATGTAAGCTTCTCATATTGAATGCAAGGTGTAATTAACATACAATTGTATAGTAAAAGAAAGGTCCAATCTTTAAAGTACTTGGAAGTTTTTCTATTTTCAAAGGAACTCCTTCTTCTTCACTCACAAGCAATATGCAATCCTTCACTATTTCTGTACTAGCAATACTAGTACATCCAAGAAAATCACCATCAAGTGTTGCATCCCTTGTTGCATAAATTGAATCCATTACGAAATGGCCCTAAGAAAGAACACTTCAAGGGAAATAAACATATATATATAATAATAGAGAAAATAAAATCTATGTATGAGTAGGTGGTGCCATGGTGACTATGGCCATGCTATGTGTTGCCGACATTGCAAGATGCAGTACATCTGAGCCTTCCATCGTATGAGGCGGCGATAGTAAATGATTGTTGACAGGTGCTAAAGAATAAGATTGTTAGAGCATAATAAAAATAGTAATTAGCATGGACAATATTGTTAGAGAGTAAAAAAAAATATAGTCCAACATGCGATCTACTTGAACCAGCTACAGTACCCTCATCATGGCCACGAGGATCAAAATTATGCAAAAAAAGCTATAAAAGCAACACATCCTCTTATTTTTTAATGACATAAAAGACTACTATAACATGAAAAATATTATTGAAATTTTGTTATAATTAAAAATTACATTAATACGTACTCGGTAATTTTGAGATAGGTGCATCAGTTTAGTTGCCCTCTTTTGTGACTCAAGGGTCAGAGGGAATATAGATGCCAATTCAGCCAATCTATTTCCAATTCTATGGAGGCATTTTTTAATTGCAGAGGCCGGCTCATCACAAGCACCCAAATCAACAACTAGGTCCTTGTCAAAGGACTCCTCTTCAGGGACTATGGGCTCCTTTCCCTTTCTCTATTGACCACCTGTCTATGACAACAATATTACTAACACTATTAGAATTAATCCGAAATAGTGATGAAAAGAATATAATAAAAAACTTTATTTAAAATTTTTCTTCTATCTAATTTGTAGTTCAATAACAAAGAGGTTTACCTACTGGGAAGAAGTACATGCGTGATCATCATTGTCCCCACTAGGTGGTTGCTCCATATTGTGGTCCTGTGTTATTATTTAAAGTTAACCAATAATTAGAAAGGACTACATTAATAAATTTCATTAGAAGATGATGATGGAGATGAGGTGGATGGTAAGGAGACTCTCTAAATGTGGTTGGCAAAAAAACTCAATTATTTAATGGTACACAGTATGTACCTGCACCCTAATGATAGTGACATTGTTTGTATCTATGCGATTCAAATTGTAATCAATAAGCAACTCTTCCCCTGCACTTATTGATTTTATCATACATACAAATACATGATTTCCCTCGCATGCCTCAAATATGCAATTGGGTTGCTTAATAGTTGATAGAGGTCACGTGCTATTTATAAAAGCTACAATATTCCTTGATGCTTTTGGCCTTTTGTCAATGTATGTAGCCACTCTTTTACTTTGCTCATTGTCTTTTTGTTGAATATAATTTGCTGAGAGTGCATACCTACGCATACTTTTTTTATATTGAACAATTCGCATCCAACTTTTGTAATCATAACAAGGTCCAACATACTCCATCAATTAAAAAAATTTGTTGTAAGAGACCTTTATGCCATCAATGGAAAATAGGCCCAAACCATGTATTGACGATGGTGCAATATGATATATCTTGCCTTTAACAGTAAAATCATTGTTTATTGGAGGAAGTTCCTTGGGGACCCATTGTTTCTGTGTTGGATAAACCATTCATAACCTTTAAGTTCAACAACAACAATACAGAAGAGAGAAGAGTTGTTTGGGAGCCTTTGTAAAGGGGTGCAGCTGCCTTCTCAAGTAGAGGTATATCATGGATGACATCAACATCATCTTGATCATCATCATCAGTTGCACCAATACCAAATGTGTCATGGATCAATGTATTAGTACCATCATCTGGTGCATCATCATCATCTTCCATGGGATCATAATCTTCAGCTTCAATATTCACACCTCCATGGTCCATATCAGGTACTCCCCTAGGGAGGTCAACCTATATTAAAATGATGAACATAAATAAACCATGATAATGATCTCATCATCAAGCGTATTTCATATATATATATTAATTGTTAATTAAATATAATGAAAAAATTACCAATTCATCATAATAAAAGCCTCCTTCAATGTGACCATTATCCCTACAATGTCTCTTAGCTGTTTTGATTAGTAATCTTCTAATGTTTAAGCCCTTACAATTATTGTAGGGACAATAACATTTTCCATCACCTTTTCTTTTCAAGTTCGACCACAATCTATTGATTGCATCCCCATTACCTTCTTCACTTGGATTGTTTGACATGATGCTTCTTCACTTAGATTATCTATAACCTTATTATATACAGAACTTGAAAACTTAGTTATGAAATGATGTTGTAGTATAGTATACCAAATTGAAACACTTCTATTATTGTATTCTTCCACCTCAAACTCTTTCCTATTGTGGCAAGAAAGAAAGATATTCAAATAATATAGTAGTTTGTAAATCAAAATAAAATGCAGGCAAGTTGTTGATTGAGGGTGCAGGGAACAACACCTGTCAGTACTTTTATCAAATTGTAAATTTCAATTTTGAACCATTCTATAAATATAGAACATGGATGTAATCTCAAAAAATAACAAAATGTAGACATGATAGATTACTTATTTTGTCATTCTACATTACTTACTATTTGAGTGCACATTCCATCTGCAACTTGATCAAGTCTTGTTTGATACTTCAATTTTGTGTTCATTGTCCTGTATAAGTACACAATTTTGTATTTGCCCAATATGTTATTCAAAAAACAACAATAGAATAAAATACTTGTTGAGAAAGATCATCATATGAGTATCAAAACTCAAGATTTAAGGTAACACAACATTATAAGACTCTTATATTCAACCTTCAACTCATGTAGCTAATAAATAAGAGAAAAAATACATGAAATTGAAAAATTTAACTAATGAATTGTGTTTTTCTTCTCATCTTAATCAGCCAAATTTATATGAGATTCTAAAGAAGGCCTCACTCTTAATCAGCCAAATCTTCCTTGTACCACACAAAAAAAATTGTGTGATAACTATGTCTACTCCAACCTTAATTGTTTAAGAATTCATCATATCAAATAAAGTATGTTTAAGAATTGTTGGGACTGGTCCTTTGGAGTGTATTAAATAGAATACAATTTTTAGCATATTATTATCACTCTATTTCTTTGTTGTAAACATGCCATTGGTTCAATTTTATAAAAAAAAATTGTGTTAGATGCATTTAAAATTATCTTCATTGTCTTTTGATTGTCTAAATGCTTCTTTATTTGTCAAGCAATTAATACATGCTACTATATAAAGAAGACAATGAAGATTTATCTCACAAAAATGAATACACTAAACTGTACCAATGACATGTTTACAAAAATTATCATAACTTGGAAGAAAAACTAAAACAATGGCATGTTTATAACTCATTAAGAGTGAGGAATAGCTTGTGCAAGGGTGAAAGTAGTTTTGATCATTTTGGTCATGACTGTTCCTCTTCACAGTTAGGAAATGTAACTGTCTAATGATTATATGTAATGTTGAATGGATTAAATGCTTTATTCTTGGTAGAAGTGAATGAAAGGAATAGTGTTGGTGTTAGGTTTCATTTATTATTGAATTCAATGGTTTCCAAGATGTGTTGAGGAGTTTGCTCCTTGTTTAATGTTAACTATTCCTACACAATCCATTCATACAATAGTGAAATGCTATGTGGAAAGGATGGTTGATAGTGTTCCTTGAGGGAAGGGGGATTTTGAAAGACTTGTTATCATTGTATTGTGTATTTCCAATATGTTTGGATGCAGGGTAGACTGGGAGAATGAAGGATCACTCATTGATTGCATGATAACCCCACCAAACATTCTTTCCTTTAATTTTCCACAATATCTCAAAGTATGATTATTATTCTTTACTTTCTTCTATATGCTATTCTTTCTATGGTTTTGCTATCTTAGAAATATATCAAAAACATTGCAGATGTGCATATAAAAGTAAAATATTGTCCTTCAATTGTTCCTCATTGAAGCATTTCCTCTTTGGAGTATTCTCTTCATTTGTACAATATCTATCAAAAATGGTTCCCATATTTCTTGAAGATCTATTTTAATCTTTATTTTGCAATTTTGATTAGATTTGACCTATAGTTGATTTCATTAGTATTTTATAATGTATACTACTAATGTGAAATGTGGAGAGAAAGAAAGAGACACGCTAGGTATGAATTACACGATATACCCATCATCACTTAGCACTTAAATAATAAATTATGGACAGGGAAAAACCCCCTAACCTCTGGATGTTTGTTTCATGTTGGCCTCTTATTATATGCAAAGGTAGGCCTATCTTAATTAGGCTAACAACCACAGTGTAGGGGCCATAAATTATGGAACCCAAAATAGTGCACACTTGTATTAAATTAGGTTCAGTATACTACAAGGGAATGGAAACCATGCAATAGTGCCTCATGGGGATGGAAGAAACCCTTCACCAAGAAGATGGTTGTGTCTGCAATATTTACTAGAGGCAAAGAACATAATTTGGTTCCAGCAATTACTCCTAGAAGATAATGGCACCCACAAAACACTTGGAAAACATAGCACTCACTATATCTTTTATCACTCTTTTAAAGATGGAACAATAAATCTCAAAGATTGATCAACAAATTCTTAAACACAAAGCACCATTGATAGATATGATTCATGTGTACAATAGCCAACAACCAGTTGTTCCAATCATGGTGTCCAATAATTATGTTAGAAAAAGAATCTACAAATCCCTTACACAACCATAATAGATTAAAACCATGAACTTTAAGAACCTAACAATGGGACTAACAAAGATACAACCTAAACAAATCTTGATCATATTCCACCCTATTGTAAGGCCCAAGAAGTAACTCTATCTTAAAGCTACACATTCCTCTAGATGAAGCTCAAAGGTCAAGTAGCTGAAGCATAGCAATACTTGAATGAATATAGGAATAATTTGATGTACAATCATTTGCTAGCTTGGTTTGTGGGTTTTCCACATAATATTTTCCCTTTAACCACATTTATAGTTTGAGAAAATGAGAAAAAATTGTTTTAGATTTATATTATCCTTTTGAACTAGCACATTGCCATCAAAATGCATAATAATTGGTCATCTCAAGAAAATTCCTATTGATTAGTAGGATATCCCTATAAAAATTGGATGCATGGATTTCTTGTGAATTATCGACTGCTATGTATCCTACAACTATGGAAGGAATAGTGTCGGTGTTAGGTTTCATTTATTATTGAATTCAATGGTTTCCAAGATGTGTTGAGGAGTTTGCTCCTTGTTTAATGTTAGTTGTTCCTACACAATCCACTCATAAAATAGTGAAATTCTATGTGGAAGGGATGGTTGATAGTGTTGCTTGAGGGAAGGGGGATTGTGAAAGACTTGTTATCATTGTATTGTGTATTTCCAATATGTTTGGATGTAGGGTAGACCAGAGAATGAAGGATCACTCACTGATTGCATGATAACCTGGTTTTGAAGGGTCACTTGTTGAGGGGACAGTCAAGGTTCAGATGATTGCACCATTGGAGGACCCTATTTCTTTGTAGTAATTGCTATTCAAATTGGATGCATGGATTTCTTGTAAATTATCGGCTACTATGTATCTTGCAACTACATCTGTAAATCTGCATATACTTCTCGAAGGTTGTAAGCCACTTAGGGATCAAAATACAAAGACTAAATCAAAATCATTCTTTGTCCTATTTCCTTTTAACAAAGTCTCAACTATCAATGATACAATATACATTTGATGCCCCAAGCTATCAAATATACAAATGGAACCTACCTAGAAGCTCACTAGGAGAATGAAGGATCACTCACTGATTGCATGATAACCCAATTTTGAAGGGTCACTGGTTGAGGGGATAGTCAAAATTTGGATGATTGGGCCATTAGAGGACCCTATTTCTTTGTATTAATTGCTATTCAAATTGGATGCATGGATTTATTGTGAATTATCGGCTACTATGTATCCTACAACTGCATCTGTAAATCTGCATATACTTCTCTAGGGTTGTAAGCCACTTAGGGATCAAAATAGAGAAACTAAATAAAAATCATTCTTTGTCCTATTTCCTTTTAAGAAAGTATCAACTATCAATGATACAATACATTTGATGTCCTAAGCTATCAATATAAATGGTGCCTAGCTAGAAGCTCATGGGTTGTCCATTTGATAACCATAGTCAACATTTCAAAAAAATGGATATCCTTGGGCACAAGCACCAATAACATCAAATAATGGAGTTAAAGCTGTTGGAAAAATGTCTAGCCCTCCCCTTAGGATTCATGACAATAGCTTAACCGCATCCTCTATACTATAAGTTGAGTGGTTTTATCAAGCATCGATAGACCAGTCTTTTGGTGCAATAGCAACCCCACTCTAACAAGTGCTATCAGAGCTTGGTCACAGGTTCAAATCCTCAAACCCTCAGGTAATACTAAGGGGGAGATTGTTGGAAAAATGTTTAGTGCTCCCCTCAGGATTCATGACAAGGGCTTAACCACCTCCTATGTACTATAAGTTGAGTGGTTGTATCGAGCATTGATAGATCAATCTTTTAGTGCCACAACAACCCCAATTTAAAAAGAATTGTTAATATGATTTAGAACAACAAAGAGGGGGGGTGAATCAGTTGTTCTTAGGTCCTGATGCATAAAATAACTTCAAAAACTTTTCCTTAAATCAGATCAAGCAACCAAAACAAACTCAGTCATCACTGATTCAATAACAGAAACATATAAGAATGCAGTCTACTACCCAGTTGTATGTAACTTGTGAAACACAGAAATGTTCAAACCAAAACATTCACACAAGTAATGACACTAGGATTTATAGTGGAAACCCAATATGGTAAAAACCACTTTGTAACATGCTACTATTATTTTCACTCTTCTAAAGTGAGCTCGGTTAAAAGCCAACCTTGTCAAAGTTTACAATACACACTGTCAAGTGTGACCCGGTTAAAGGATTTCAATCACCCTATTAAAAGTGAGCCTGGTCAAAGGACTTACATACACTCCATTAGAATGCAACCTTGTTCAAAGAATTTAACATATGACTGTTAGGTCAACCTCTGTTAAATGGATTTTGAGTGTTACAATGGTTAGAAAGTAGCAGTAGTATTGATCTAAGAAACATACAACTCACTTTGCAAATATCAGATCCAATTTCGTACACAAATGCTGGTTTACTGACTTTGAAACTTTTCCATCTCCATCTCTGATCTGCTTGGAACTTTCCTTCAAGCAATCACCACACTTTTCTTCAGCCTTTTGTCTTATACAGTCAATAAAACTTTACTGTTCTTCTAGCATCTACTTCACCCATGCATTTCCATACCTAATGCTTTAGTTCCCTTAATACTTTCCTCTGTTAGTTTAACTTTTCTTTTGCCGCTTAATCTCCTTCGTAGATCTTAGGATTAGGTTAGATTCATTGAATCTACCCGCTTCATGTTCTTCTTCTCCACTTCTAGAATCATCTCAAATCTCATAAATATTTACAATAAAACATTTTACAAAGCATTAAATGCTTCCATACAATCAATAAATAAAGTCAACATGGTTTACATTATCCAAGAATTCAAACAATGTCATCTCCAAAATGAATTCTCTTGAAATATAAAATTGCTAATGCTTGGTCAATACTATGACCATTCACTCAGTCTACATGTAAAACACTTGGTCACTACTAAAACTATTTCCTCGGCATTCACTATCTTCCTTGGCAATTTACTGATACTCGGTCGACACTAGATTTTTTCTCAGCATCCACTAACTTGGTTGACTCCATCATAACTCAACTTAAACATGATTTCTCCATTTTTTCTCGGTTAAGCCTAACAGTTTAGTCTTCAATCTTACTAAGATAAACAATACATTGCCTCATCATTATACAACATAGTCAAGTACACTTTGTAGTATCAAGATAACTCAACCTTTCCCTAGGTGCTATTGTTACCAACCTTGCCCCACTCTTTTTCAAAAATTCAATAGATATAGTACTTTCCTAAGTAGTAGTAGTCTTACCAGTTAAGGTTTGACATCAATGAAAATACAACAATTGTTTCAATTGTAGTTTCCAACAATCTCCCTCTTTGGCATTGATGGCAACACCATATGATAACACCTAAATAACACATGGATTACCAGCCAATCCAAAACTTATCTATCCATCAAAGAAAATTTATAATATCCTTAGCTTCATTCTAATTCAAAATCTGTAAATCTCACTTCTGTGACCATCAGAAGTATCTACATCTCCCTCTATCCCGATCTTTCATTTCAGTTCATCACCTTTCTTTCAATGTCACATGTTATTGTATCATTTCAGTTCAATCTCCCTCTTTGACAAAAGTGCCAAAGCAGAAACTAAAACATACATCCAATAGATGTAGATATATCTATTCAGCATAGTGTTTCTCCCTCTATCATCTTGCTTATGACTAATTTGTTGTCTTTTCTTCTTCTTCACAGCTCTAGGATAGTCCTAAAGTGTGAAAATCTTCTGCATCAATGTGTCAAATATTTTGTTGTAGCATATTTGATGGAATGCTCCTAGCTTGACTAGGCAGCCTCAATTAGGGGAAGGACCCCTAATTGACTTCTCAGGTACTCATGAGCTTCTTTAGGTAAAGCTTTAGTGAATATTTCTTCCATTTGTTCATTTATACTCACATACTCCATTTGGACTTCCTTGTCTTGTACCAATTCCCTCAAATAGTGATACTTGATTGCTATGTGCTTGGTCTTAGTGTGCATCACTGGATTTTTAGAAATATTGATAGCACTTGCGTTGTCACAAAAAATAACAACAAGTTTAGTGATTTCTTCTTTCATGCCTATCAACAATTGTTTTATCCATATCAAATTTGAATAGTTTACTACAACAACAACATACTCAGCTTCAACATTAGATTGGGAAATGCAATTTTGTTTCTTGCTTGTCCAGGAGACTAATCTTTGTCCAAGAAAGAAAGCTCCACCACTAGTGCTCTTTCTATCATCTACATTTCCTACCCAATCAGCATCAGTATACACTCTAAGTTCAAATTTGTCATTCTTCTTATAGTATAACCCATAGTCAGTAGTTCCTTTCAAGTATCTCATAATTATTTTCACTGCCATCATGTGTGTTTCCTTAGGATAGGCAGAGAATCTTTCCACAATCCCAATAGCTAATGCAATATCTGGTCTACTATGTACAACATACTGCAATTTTCCAATCATGGATCTGTACAAAGTCTGGTTAACTTCTGTATCATCATCATTCTTAGATAACTTTTGTGCAGTAACCATAGGAGTGCCCACCAGTCTAGCATCTTCCATTCCAAAAAAATTTAGTATTTCATTAACATACTTAGATTGTGTAATGAAAATACCTTTCTTCATCTGATATACTTGTAAACCAACAAAGAATTTGATCTCACCAAACATACTCATCTCAAATTCAATTTGCATTTATTTTGAAAAACTATTACATAATGCATCTTGTCCACCAAAAATAATGTCATCAACAAAAATTTTGGCCAACAAAATACCTTTACCTTCTTCATCTTTCATATATAGATTGCTTGTGTTATTAGTTTTGTAAAATCCAATCTATATCAAATAGTTATGGAACTGCTCATACCATGCTCTAGGAGCTTGTTTCAGTCCATATAAAGCTTTGTTCAGTTTGCATACTATGTGTCTTCTGTTTGGATCAATAAAACCTCCTGGCTTTTCTATGTAAACTTCTTCTTCTAGTATACCATTTAAAAATGTAGACTTGACATCCATTTGATATACCTTGAAATCTTTATAAGTAGCATATGCAAGCAGAGTTCTTACTCCTTCCAATCTAGCTATAGGGGAAATGTCTCCCCATAATCAATTCCTTCTTCTTGTGCATAGCCTTTGCATACTAGCCTTGCTTTGTTCCTAGTGATTTCACCTTTTTCATTCAACTTGTTCTGAAATACCCGCTTTGTTCCTATAACATTCTTATCTATAGGTCTCGACACCAGAGTCCAAGTTCCATTCTTCTCAACCTAGTCAATCTCTTCATTCATTACTTGTATCTAGTCTTCATTTTCTATTGCCTCTTTAGTTTTCTTAGCTTCAAACTCACATAGTAAGCATTTTGGATTCTTGTTCTTGCTTCTGGTCTGAATTCTAGTGTCTTTATCTCCAATTATCTATTCAGGCTTGTGATGTCTTCTTACATATTTTGCCAAAATAGGTTTAGCATTTTTCTCCTCTATTACATTAGGTTCCCTAACAAGATTGTTAGATTCAGCTTCTAAATGCTCGACAACCTCTTCTTGATCCTCGGCAGCATTATCATGTAGCTTGGCATGTTCTTGTTCTCTCTCGGCACTATTTTCCTAACACTCAACAACTGTTTCCTATCACTCGGTATTGCTTACCCGAGACTCAGCATTAGGTGTAGGTCTGTTACTTTCTTCTTCTATTTCCTCAATGTACACAAAAGATCTATAATCTTCTGGTTCTCTTTTACTATCAGCCTCATTTCTTTCTGCATACTCATCAATTTTTACATTCACACTTTCCAAAAAAATTTTAGTGTTAGAGTTCAAACACTTATAAGCTTTACTTTTTATGGAGTAGCCTAGGAATATGCCTTCATCACTTTTAGCATCAAACTTTCCATTCCTATTGTCTTTCAATATGTAACACTTGCTTCCAAAGATTCTAAAGTATTTTACACTCGGTGCATGCCCATAGCATAATTCATAGGGTGTCAGATTTGTACCTTTCTTGATCTATACTCAGTTAAGAGTGTAAACAACTATACTTATAACTTCTTTCCAATATTTTTGTGCCACATTCTTTTCAATAAATAGTGTTGTTGCACAATCCAAAATAGATCTATTTCTTCTTTCTGCTATACCATTCTATGGAGGTGTCCTAGGTGCAGACATCTATCTTTTGATTCCTCTATCATTACAAAATAGATTAAATTTATTTGATGTAAATTCTCCACCTCGGTTAGATCTAAGACATTTCAGGTTCCTACTTGTCTCCTTCTCAACCTTAGCCAAATACCAGTTGAAAAATTGAAAAGCATCAGATTTTTCTTTTAGAAACATTACATGCATCATCCTGGTATGATCATCAACAAACAAGATAAAATATCTAGCACCACAGTAGCTTTGTACACCCATAGGTCTACAAAGGTTAGTATGAACCAAATCTAAAATGTGTTTAGAAGTAAAAGATTTGTTCTTGAAACTTGACTTAGTCATTTTTCCTAATTGGCATTCTTTACACATCACATTCTCAAGTTTCTTCAATCTAGGTAGGCCTCTTACTTTCTTTTTCTTACTTATATCTACCAAATTGTCAAAATTAACATGACATAGCCTCTTATGCCATAACCAAATGTCATCAAGTTGTGCAATCATACAAATTTCTTTATATAGGTCAAGATAGAATGAATTACCTCTAGTCTGCTCACCACTTCCAATTAGTTCACCAGTGGCATCAAATATTTTATCTTTCTTGTGATGAAATTCTACTTGGTAACCAGTTCTATTGAGCTGAGCAACACTTATCAAATTATAATTCAATCCTTCAACCCAATAAGCATTTTCACAAGAGATCTTATCAGTCAGTTTAACCAATCCTTTTCCTCTAACAGGACATGGTGCATCATTACCAAATGTTACACTTTTACCTTTATAATGATGTAGGGTCTCAAACTTACTCTTGTCACCAGTCATGTGATGTGAATAACCACTGTCTATGATCCATTTATCATTCTTGTTCACATAGAAAAGCAATGCGGTTTTCTCATCCTCATCAGATTCATCTTTCATTGCAACATAGACTACCTCAATTTCAAAATCATCACTATCAGTGTCAAACTCTTCTTCAGCAATATAACAAGATTTCTTACCTTTTCCTTTGTAGTCTTTGTACCTTCGGTAGCTTTTGTCATCTTTTTTGTCTTTGTGTTTGCTGTTTCTTCCGTCATCTTTATCCTTCTTGTCAGGACATATAGCAGCTATATGACCAACTTTATTACATGCAAAACATATAATAGGGAGTTTACCTTTATATTTTCCTTTTCCTCTTCTCAGTCTTCTAGCCATAAGAGCTTCTAGATCTTCAAGATCTTCATTGGAAGTGTCACTGTCATCTTCACTTTCACTTTCTCTTTCACTTTCACTTTTGCATCTTTCTTTTTCCTTCTTAGGCTTGTTCAAAACTAACTGTGACTTAAAAGCAGATTCAACATTTCCAAGATTACCAATAGTGAAATTATCATAATTAGATAGTTCAAAAGCAGTCAGCTTGCCAATCAAACCTTCCAAAGTAAGCACATTTCCAGAGTTACATCTAGATTCCTAAATTACTGAGATCTTAATAGCATATATAGGATGCAGAGTTTTTAACACTTTTCCAATTATGGTCTCATCATCAATAATTCTATTTTCTCCTCTAATAGCATTCACAACTTCTTTAATTCTACCACAATATTGTGCAATGTTTTCATCTTCATTCATTCTCATTTCATCAAACATACCTCTGAGACTCTTGGCTTTAGGTTTTAGTACATATTGATCACCACCATAGATCTTTGCAAGAGTGTCCCACATATCTTTAGTAGTATTACAGTCATTCATGTCCTCAAATTCTGGATAGCTTAGGGCAAATGCAATTTCCAACATTGCCTGATTATGTTCTTACTTAGCTCTCATTTCCTCAGCAGTCAAAGGTGCAACAGGTGTGACATAGTCATGCTCAATGTAGTACTTTGCAGAATCACCAATACCGGCCAGATGTAGCTTCATCAAGATTTTCCATGCAAGGAAGTTTTCCTTATTCAACTTCAGTACATCCTTCTTATACATCTTGATCATTTGGTTCAAGTCCCTTTAAACTTGGTTTTTGTAAATACCAATAAGCAACATAGATCTAATACCAATTGTTAATATGATTTAGAACAATAGAGAGGAGGGGTGAATCAGTTGTTCTCAGGTCCTAATGTATAAAATAACTTCAAAAACTTTTCCTTAAATCAGATCAAGCAACCAAAACAAACTCTATCATCGCTGATTCAATAATAGAAACATATAACAATGTAGTCCACTACCTAGCTATATCTAACTTGTAAAACACATAAATGTTCAAACCAAAACATTCACACAAGTAATGACACCAGGATTTATAGTGGAAACCCAATATGGGAAAAACCACTTTGTAACATGCTACTATTATTTTCACTCTTCTGAAGTGAGCTCGGTTAAAAGCCAACCCTATCAAAGGTTACAATACACACTGTCAAGTGTGACCCAGTTAAAGGATTTCAATCACTCTGTTAAAAGTGAGCTTGGTCAAAGGACTTACATACACTCCATTAGAATGCAACCTTGTTCAAAGGATTTAACATATGACTTTTAGGTCAACCTCTGTTAAATTGATTTTGACTATTACAATGGTTAGAAAGTAGCAGTAGTATTGATCTGAGAAACATACAACTCACTTTTCAAATATCAAATCCAATTCCGTACACAAATGCTGGTTTACTGACTTTGAAACTTTGCCATCTCCATCTCTGATCTACTTGGAACTTTCCTTCAAGCAATCATGACAATTTTTTTTAGCCTTTTCACTTATACAATAAATAAAACTTTACTGTTCTTCCAGCATCTACTTCACCCATGCATTTCCATACCTAATGCTTTAGTTCCCTTAATACTTTCCTCTGTTAGGTTAAATTTTCTTTTACTGCTTAATCTCCTTCGTAGATCTTAGGGTTAGGTCAGATTCATTGAATCTACCTGCTTCATGTTCTTCTTCTCCACTTCTAGAATCATCTCAAATATCATAAAGATTTACAATAAAACATTTTACAAAGCATTAAATGCTTCCATACAATCAATAAATAAAGTCAACATGGTTTACATAATCCAAGAATTCAAACAATGTCATCTCCAAAATGGATTCTCTTCAAATATAAAATTGTTGATGCTTAGTGAATACTATGATCATTCACTCGGTCTCCATGTAAAATGCTTGGTCACTACTAAAATTGTTTCCTTGGCATTGACTATCTTCCTCGATAATTTAGTAATACTCAGTCGACACTAGATTTTTTCTCAGTGTCCACTAACTCTGTTGACTCCATCATAACTCGGCTTAAACATGATTTCTCCATTTTTGCTCGGTTAAGCCTAATAGTTTAGTCTTCAATCTTACTAAGATAAACAATACATTATCTCATCATTGTACAACATAGTCAAGTACACTTTTTAGTATCAAGATAACTCAACCTTTCCCTAGGTGCTATTGTTACCAACCTTGCCCCACTCTTTTTCAACAATTCAATAGATATAGTACTTTCCTAAGTAGCAACAGTCTGACCAGTTAAGGTTTGACATCAATGACAATACAATAATTGTTTCAATTGTAGTTTCCAACAAAAGCATGGGCTAGGGCATGACATCAGTAGAATGCAGTCATTTTAGTGACAACAATTTACAATGGCATCATTAAAAATATATGCTAGTAATATCAACACACGTGAATCCAAACATTTGAATGTAGTGAATCGATATCCTTGAGCACAAGCAGCAATAACATCAAATAATAGAGATAAAGCACTAGCTACAACACGATACCAATAGAATGTAGTCATTTTAAAGAGCATTCATGATCAAATAAAATGAAATGCATTAAAATATGATACCTTCTCCCATGCTCAGCTTTCGCTCCTTTTCTCCTGCTCCCTCTATCCAATCAAAAAAAAAATGATGAGGCTGTTTCACTTTTTTTTTTTATCTATACCTTGAATCTACTAGAATTTCGATGGTAATTAAAAACCCATCGAAATACCAACATCATCGAGGCCTATTACAAAAAAAAAACACCAAATTCATAATAAAAAGTTACTCGTCAGAAACTTCTGTCAAAATTTGGCCCCAAATGTAGTAGTGTGTCCATGCCAAAATGACCACTCATACCTCCACAATGTTTCTCCTTTATAATATTGGTTCTCATATGGTTGTTCATGTAGACAACAAATTCCTTAGGGAGGAGGTAGTGCCTCCATTTCTTGAGGGCCTATACTACAACATACAACTCAAGATCATAGGTAGATTACCTTTTCTTTGCATCATTTAATTTTTTATAAAAGAATGTTATGGCTTTCCCTTCTTGACTTAGGACAACAACAATTGCTGGTTATTTGCATCTATTTCCATAGTGAAGACCTTCTTGAGATCATGCAAAATTAGGATAGGATATTGTGCTACTCTATTTTTCAAATATTGAAAAGCATCATCAGCCTCTTTAGTCCAAACAAATTTAGTTTTCCTACCCCCTTTGATTGTATCCAACATTGGAGCACAAACATGACTGAAGTTCTTAATGAAATTTCTATAAAATGTAGCAAGACCATGAAAAATTTTCACATCACCTTGGTTTTTAGGAGGTGGCCAATTTACAATTGTCTCTACTTTACTTGGATCCACTTTCAAAGTTCCTTTGGATATAAAAAATCCCAAAAGGTGAGTTCCTTTTGCATAAATGTGCACTTCTCCAAGTTGATGATAAACTTGTGATCATGAAGTCTTCTCAACACCTACTCAAAGTGGTCCAAATGCTGCTCCCCACTGCTACTAAAAATTAGAATATCATCAAGATAAATAACAACAAATTTTCCAATAAAATCATATAATATTTCATTCATGAGTCTCATGAATATACTAGGCGCATTTCTTAGTCCAAATGGCATTACAAGCCAATCATATAAGCCTTTAGTTTTCTTAAAGGTGATCTTCCACTCATCTCTCGATCTTATTTTGATTTTATGATAACCAGATTTGAGATCTATTTTTGAAAAGTAACTAGCATTTCCAAGTTGATCTAGTAAGTCTTCTACCCTTGGAATAGGGAATCTATATCTGATAGTGATTTTATTGATGGCTCTACTATCCATTCAAATCCTCCATTTCCCATCCTTTTTAGGTGCTAGGACTGATCAGATAGCACAAGGACTTAAGCTCTTTTGTATCAATACCTTCTCTAACATCTCCTTGATTTGTCTTGAGATTTTAGTATTCTAATCAGGGGTCAGCTTGTAAGGTTCCTTGTTAGGTAGTGAAGCACCTAACATGAGGTCTATTTGATGGGTAACATCTCTCAAGGGTGGGAGGGTAGAGGGAAGGTCATTTGTGGCTACATCTTTGTACTTATCCAATAGTTCTTTGACTTCAGTTGGCATGGCTTCTATCTCTTTGGAGACTCCATTGTCTTTGGGTTTGAAAACCAACACATACCCTTCACTATCTGATTCCCTCAATGTTCTTTCCATTTCCTTCCTATTGACAACTACCATAGTGGACTCTTTTCTATCTTTTTGATCCGGTAATGGTTTCATAGTGTAGGTGACTCCTTCCTTTATAATGGTGTAAGTATTCTTCCTATAGTTATGTGTGGCATCCACATTATACTGCCATGGCCTTCCTAACAAGAGGTGGCAAGCATCCATTTCAATGACATCACACATGACTATTTTTATAGTCACCTAAGGAGAATTATACTAATGCTTGTTCAGTCACCAAGGTTTACTATCCTTTGGTGTCATTATAGTCAACAAGGATTAGGGATTCTATTCAAATTCAACTTTTGTGTCATTTCTCTAGAAACAATATTTGCAGTTGAGCCGGAATCAATAAGTAAATTGCATCCCTTTCCTTGGCACTTTACCTTTGTCCTGAACAAGTTCTTTCTTTGACATGGCTCCATGATCTATGGTAATTGCAAGAAGGTTTGCCTCATCATTAGGCTTATGCCCTCTTCTAGATCTAAATCTCTCAGATTTGGATTGTCACCATGGCTTTCTTCATGAATCAAATGAGTTCTCCTTTCTCCCTGATTATTGTGCCCCTTCTCAGGACATCTTCCAGCATGGTGTCCAAGCTGATTACATGGATAATATCTTAAGGAACCATTCCCTCTTCATCTACCAAAGGGTCTTCTACCTCTAGACTTTCCTCTGGGAATTTTATCATTCCTATCTGACAGATTTTGATCAGAGGGTCTACTGCTATTACTAGACTATCCTCTATTCCATGAGTTACCTCTATCTCTAAATTTTTTATTAAAGTTATTATTGTTGCTGCTATTTCCCTTGACCTTATTCACTTGGTCTTGTTTTCTTTTGAATTTATCCTCCTCCTTTAATGCTAATTAAAAGCATAATTGTACTATTGTAGGACTAGTTAGGCTCGATTCATCTTGAATGGAGATCTTTAGCCCTTGCATGTACCTTACAAGTTTTACCCATTTTGGCTCTATCATCTTGGTCTTCATAACAAGACTCTAAAATTATTCATTATATGATGAGATATTCATCTCCTTCTGTCTCAAACTCATCCTCCTTTTATGGAGTTGGACTTCATAGTCCTCAAGGACATTGCTTCCTTGATTTTTCTCACCATCTTCTTCCAAGTGGTGATTCATTGCTTTCCACTCTTCACCCTATCATCTTGAGTGAAGTTCCAACATGTCAGGATAGAGACCTTGAGTTTTGACTTGGCCATCTTTATCATCTAATTCTTAGGGATATCTTCACAATCAAAGAAACTTGAGAGGGCATCTATGTTAGAAAGTAAAGTCCACAAGATAATTGAGAGGGGGGGGGGTGAATCAATTATCTGATACTTATAACTTTTATCAATTTCAATAGCATATAACCATGTAAGCAATGTAATTACCAACCATAGAAAGATATTCATACACAATAACACAATGACACAAGATATGTTGACTAGGGAACCTCTTGATCAAAGAGTAAATCCCAGTGGGAATGATGCCCAAAAAAGATGCACTAATAAGAACATTCATTGTGAAAGGATGGACTCTATTAGGAGTCTTATGAAATACATTTAGTACATATGAATCCCTGTTAGGAGATTTTGAATCCCTGTTAAAAGATTCTAACCCTGTTAAGAGTTATGGAAGATAGAAGTACCCACTACCCAAACAACTTCAATGGCAAGACCACTGAACACACTATCCAACCGACCTTAAGATTATTTAATAGAATAATATGAAATATGTTACCTCCTTCTCACTATTCCAAAGTGCACTCACTGCTATATCAGATCTCAATTCCAGATCTCTATATTTTGCATGTCTTCCTTCACAACTAAATTGGCTCTCTTCTTCACTTCATGCATACATTCACATTATTCTATAATAAATTACTTGTTCATCATACTCATACATAAATTACAACAAAGAAAAACATTCCTTCCTTTATACCACACTCAAATAATTACAAATGAGTTGGCATACAATTACAAAATAAAAGTTTCCACACGCTAGATCAAAATTACTCAAAACTGTCAGTTTCCAAATAAAATAACTCTTCACTCGTGTGACCTCAAAGTTTTCACTATGAACCACATCACTATCAATGTGTCTCTAGCTTCCATTTAACTACACAAAACTAGATTCCATCCCAATTAGGAGATATCATCCGATTTCCATAAACCGTTACTTAGAAACACTGCTTGAGAACTACTTCCACCAAAATGCTCATAACTTTCATGAATGAATGAATTAATATCTATGCTCTTAACCATAGACATATAACATATCAAAGAGTATAACCTCAACATTACATATCATCATCTACAATATCCTATGTGCGCTAATCAAAACACTGTTTGCTTCTCTGTGAATCTCCAGAAGATCACTGTGTTGACATCGATGACAATCATAGTCATGAATGCAACAAAACCTACTATAGAATGACTACCAAGCATTCATTCTTAACAATCTAACCACTCCATAGTAGCATCAAGATCCATCTTCTCATCATGAGTGGGCAAGTCAATCTTAGAGTCCATGGTTCTCCTCTTAGTGGATTTGAGAGTCTTCACTAGTAGCCTCTGATCTATAGGAGCTTCTTCTTATTCCTACTAAAGGGGATCTTCCTCACTCCCTCAACATCCTCAAAGTTGCCACTAGTCTTCCTACAAAGGTCTTCCTTAAGCATTTCTACTTCATCCATTACTTGCTGCATCTCTACATCTCTCTGTGTATCCTTCCTTAGTCTTTGTTCCCTCAAGTACTTAACAATTTCTACATTGGTCATCCTTGAAGACAACCCTCCTTCTTCATCTCTTGACATGGTGTTTAGAAAATCCTTTGCCCCAAAAGACCTTGGGTGCTCTGATACCACTTGATGTAAGTATCAAGAGTAATGGTGGCCTAATTACTGATTTTCTTAACTCTTTATGCCTAGTATAGACAACCGAGTGTAGAGGGTGCAATCAATTATTTTATTAACCCTCTATGAAGAGTAACCTATCCCTGACTCTCACACCCTTCACTAAGAACATCTAACATTTCTACAACTATTCCCCCTGAGCCTATGGATAGAAGACATCAAGGATGGATTCATATGATGAATGGTCTAATTAGTTTCTTGTACAATCTGGGTGAGTGGGTGATTATGAGATTTAAAAACCTTCATAACAACCCATAGGAAATCCTTACCAATGAGAGGAGACCTAATTTGAATCTTACTGAGCACCTTCAATAATCTAGTTTTGAATTCTTGCTACATTTGGTGAATTGGAATAGTCAGAGACTTGTAGGCCTATTCATCAATACTAGTCAACTTAGTTTTAGAATATTCCAAACAAGGAAAGGATTTGATCTAAGATTCAAATACCCATTCAATAGAAATTCATGTCAAAGGGACATCAAGGCTTCAACTGCTATACCAGGCCTAGGTATGGTGACTGCAAGTAGGGTCGAGGAGTAAATTTAGTCTCCTTCGAAGAAGGAAGTGCACACCAATGATGGTGCCTTCTTATTAATTATATTGGACACCTTGAGAAGGTTTAGACAACCCTAAATCCCAAGTTTGGAGCCTTAGTGATTGACTGGTCCACTAAGATGCACTCAAGTGCACTCATCAATTGGCGCACACCAACCTGCCTAGGGCTTGATCAAACATCCATCTCCTTGCAAGAACTTGCCAAACGCTTGAAGAATCTTCAAGAGAATGCTAAAGGGAATAATTCCACTTGAGATCAGATGAATCCCATGGTGGAACTACTTCAACAAATCAAAATAGCATGAAAGTCTTGAGGAAAAGCCAAACATGGCTTGGAGGTGATGAAATCTTGATAAAAAATGTTATGGGCTATGATTTTGCCTCAAACAAAAATAATTCAAAGGTTGATTCATGGGGCTTTGAAACTAAAACAAATTCATTCACTGATAGAGCTACATGAAGGTGTGATACTTGCTAGTAATCTCAAAGGTGCAGGAAAAATGGTTTTTTATTAAATTAAGCAAAAACTATTATATCTTTGTCTCCTTCCATCTACCTGTGGGACTATGAAGGTCTCCCCCAATGGCTTTACACTAATTTTTAACTGTCTAGCCATTGGAGGGAAGAATTAAAAATAGCTTAATATTTTTTCTTAAACTAAAACATAGTTTCCATTTAGCAACAATTGCAAACATGCAATTAGAGAGTAACATGTCTCATCTACAAACATAAGCATTTTAAAACTTAAGATTCCTTATTTGAAAATCAAACTTACAACACTAACTATCCTAAGAAGAAAGACATGTATTGACCCCCTGACCATAGTATGCCAAGTGGCTCATACAAGTACAAACTTGGAACTAGGTCTCACATTGGGTCTAAGTGATTGCCTAACCAAAACTAGTAATGCAAAATGTCTTGGGTCTCTTAGGACGAAGGGTGCACTGAATATATCCAATGTCTACAAAGTGAATGCATCTAGTGACTACAAAAGATCATAGCCTTTCATGTGCTAGGAGGGCACTCCTAAATGAGAGAGAGAGAGAGAGAGAGAGAGAGAGAGAGAGAGTTGGAAATTTGGATAAGTTAGATATCTATATGTTGTCATTATGGAAAAATATGATCTATGTGAAGAATGTAGATGATAGAGAGCAAGAATGATAGAGCGCAAAGCAAAATTGTCTAAGTGTAAGTAGTATTTTCCTAGTGTACCTGAAGACAGTTTTGATTGGAAATGTTGATTGAAGTAACTTCAGTGCTTGCGCACTTGAACATAGATACTATGATGCATATTGAAGACTCATCTGAGAGTGCAAGTTTTTATGGCATGTACGAAAGAAGTTATTGGAGTATTACCAGAGACAGTGTTAAAGCTGATATGAGAGAGAAGGAGACATAATTGGTAAATAGTTAAGGGATTATTTTGTTTATGAAAATAATGTCTTAAGCATATGAAGGGATGACATCCTAGATGTTAACCCTTGGGTAGCACATATTAAAATGTATTTTTTAAAATGCTTTATGTTTACTAAAGCCGACTGTAAGAGTTATTAGTCCTAATAACTTGTATAAATGTAAGGCATATGGAATGTGAAGATGTGTAATGAAATAGATGATATAGTGAACATATATGCGAAAGGTATTGATGAGAAGTTGTGAAAGACAAGAAATCAAGTATAAGGTTATGTACCTTGCCATATTTTATTATCAATAATTATTGTAAATTACATGTTTGGGCAGTGGGCTCATCTTGTAATCATTCCATTTTTTACTACCAACTCTTAGTAGGGTTGAGGCTTCTAACAAGGCCTATAGTCCCTTAATCAAGATTGAGACACTATATATATGTAACAAGCTCCTAACAGGGTCAACATCATTAATAGGATACTTTTGATTAGTGGGTCTTTGTGGGTACCATCCCCACCAGGATTTTCCCTTAGCCAGGGTTCCCTCGAGAACAAATAATGTGTTATGAGTTCTTTTGCTTTACTGTTATGTATGGTATTTATATTACTATGCTATGCATGTATCAAGTTAATATTTTATATCCATAATTGGGAAAAATTAAAATTTTGCAAAATACTGATTTACCCACCCCCCCACCTCCCTCAGTACTCCCTATGTCTAACAATTGGTATCAAATCTTAGTTCCTTAGAAAAGAATCATTCAGAAAAATCCTAGCAGCTTGAGGAAGATCTCTATGGATATGGATTAGCTAGAAAAGATTCTTGAAGAAGTTTTTGAATAGATTGATATACTTACTAAAGAAAGAGATACTCTGAAAGGAAAATATGATGATGCAAAGAACATCATTGAGAAGTTGAAAAAGAAGCTGGAATAACTGAAAATAGAAAAGGAATCTACAATTCAAATTGAAGAATGTGATGATAATTTGGAAAAAGAAAATGAGATCCTTAAACATGAATTAAAGATAGTAAATCTGAAGTTGACTTTTAAACATGGAAATAGTAAGAATGAAGCAAATCTAAAATCTGAGAATAAAAATCTGAAATCTAAGAAAGAAGATCTCAAATCTAAACTTTGTAAAGTGACATCTGAACTTGAGAAAACCAAATTGTAGTATGTTGAACTTGAAAAGTACAATACAATTGTGAAAAGTGAACTGATTTAGTCTAAGAAACAACTTGAGAGACTATATTCTACTAGTGAGAAGATTGATGAACAAATGTCTTATCAAAAGCCATTCTATGATAAAACTAGCCTTGGATTTAACTCATCTAAGGTAAGTGAAGAAAGAAAGGAACCAGATCTGAAAGTTTCTAAAAACATAGAAGAAAATAAATGTGATGAAGCTAACAAATCTAAGGATGCACCTAAAGAGGAAGAACCACCTAAGCAGGAAGAATCACCTAAAGGTATGTAGAAAGAATTTAAAGGTAGATGTTTTGCATGTAACACTTTTGGTCATATGAAGAAAGATTGTACAAGTAAGCAATTTAAACCTCTTAATAGTTATTATTATAATTGTCATGGTTTTTTACATAGAGCTATTGAATGTAGGAAGCCTAAATTTAATGAGAATAACAATAGTAGAATGTTTAAAAATACTAACCATGCAGTTAAGAAACCTACTGAAGATATGAACAAAATAAATGGAGTAGTATGTTATAGATGCAACAAAGGTGGACACATTACTAGGAATTGCAAATCACAAATCAACCAGACTAGACTGAGATATGGAAAAAATGGAGTAGTTTGTTAGATATGCAACAAATTTAGTCATACAACAAGGTTTTTCAAAATGAGCAATATGAGAAACCCTAATCCTAGAAATCATGCAAGGAGAAATGAGAATGCAAGCAACTGTCAAGGAGGATGCTATAGTAATTTAGAAGAAGTGAAGTTTATTAAAGCCACAAATCAAGGAGTCACATTCAACACTGAAGGTAATTAGAAAGGTGAAGTATCTGATGGTAAGAGTAAATCTGTTCCTAACCCATCTCAAAGTACTTAATTCATGAAAATGCAATAGAATAGGAACTTAGGATAGTGTAGTAGTTAGTATAGGATGAATTGAGTCTTGCAAAATTAATGAAAGGTATTATATGATGTAATGATGCTATGGTTAAGAGTGCATGAGCTAATATGAAGCTATGCGAGATCGCAAGAAGTTTTAAGTTTTGCAGAAAAATGGGAACAAATTTTTGGAAAGAAGCGAAAAAAGAATTGAATGCGATGTCAGAATCTTATGAGATTGAAAAGTTAAGAACTTATGATCGGTATTGTTTGATCATTAAAGAAAATGCAAATGTTAAGGAGAATCAAAGCAATAGTGATTGAAAGAAATTTGAAAGGATTTGGTGAAAGAATTTCATGTGGGATCTATGAAAAACACTAAATCATGGAATTAAGGTATTTCACTAAGAAAATCTATCAGTCAGTTAGAGAATTTGTAGAAGATATGGATGTTTCATTGGTTCATAGTATAAGAGATAAAATTAGACCTAAGATTAAAAGGGAACCAATAGAACCTTTCGAAGAAGACCCTAAATTAGCATTGTTGTCCGTACCAAATAGAGTCTTACATTTAGAGAATGCTAGAAGCTATTTGGGATGTAAAATTAAAACCCTTAGTGATAGTGATTTTACTAAAGAGTATGATAAGCTTTACAATCAAGATATGTCATTGAGAGTAGGGTTTGAACATTTGAAGGATAATGAAATCATAAAGTATTCTCTACAATAAGAATTTGATGATGAAGAATGCACTAAGATAATTTTGAGCAGAATTCATAATGGAAAGTTTTGGTTAGATGATAGAGTGAGGAGTGATTGACATCACAACAAACCTAATTCATGATGTTACTACTTTGTCTAAATCTACAGTTATAACATTGAATGAGAAGAATATGAGAAAAATAGTACTGGATAACACTAAGTCATCCTACAATGGTAGAGGAATGGTGATTAGTAAGATTCAACAAGATGATGTTAGATATTTGTGCAAGATCTTAACATCTAAATTTTGTGCTAATTCTAGAGAAGATGATATGGTAGCTGGTATGATTCATGCAACCTATTTGATGTGTGGTGTTAAAGTGCAAGTAGATATGTGTGAAATCTTGAGAATTCAGTTGTTTGAGAACATAGAAAAGATTAAGAAGACTAAGAATTCCTAGTTTAGATCTCATCCTTGATTAGATATATGTTTTTCCATTTGTTGAGAAGATTACCTTACACCAATAGTGAAAATTGGAATGATGGAAAGACCACAATGGAAAGAATCAATAAAGTATATATGAGACACCTTATAGACAAGGTCAATGAGAGTGAAGTTTTAGTGATCAAAACATTTCAAAACTTGGTAATGAATAGATCAAGGATTCCACAATCTATTGTTGACAAGTATAAAAATGAAGTATGCTTTATGGTTGACACCGACTTTACCTACATTGAAGTAGTTGAACCTAGAGTAGAATTCATAAATGCTCTTGGCTATGAAATTTCTAAAGTTGAAGTAGAAGAATATGTGACTAGAACGCTCTTGGCTATGCAAGTTGGATGTTAACAAAAATATATTTAGGACTTATGAGGAGAACTTCAACTCCACAATGTCTATTCAAGAAGAAAAACAATCTAAGAAGAGAGTAGAAAGTACCATCAAGATAATTCTAAAGGACACAGGTATGACATAATAAGAGTTTTTTATTGCATAGAACATAGTAGCAGGACTTATAGATATTGGACAAAAGGAAGTTTTGTCTATCCCACCCCTATCAGCAGTTGCAGATGAATCTAGAAATTTGCAGAATGTAGTGAAATTAGAGAAAGAGGAACAAGAAATAAGGAAGTCTACAAGCTCTTTTGCCACTCCACCAGGGAAAAGAATAAAAGAATTAGCTCCTGGACCAAGCAAGAGATAGAAGATAATAGTTGCCCCAGTTTAGAGGAAAATAACAAAGATAAAAGATGATGAGGACATAGAAGTGAAGAAGAAGAAATGGAAGCCTAAAGTTGAGAAAGTAAATGATCAAATCATTACTGATGGAGACTTTTCTAAACTGAATAAGTATTGTGATCTTTACAACTATTCAGAGAGATTGAACTTGGAAAATGAAGTTGGGAGACATATGATCCTAGCAGATACGATGTTTGATAGAATTCAAGGAAAGATACTTGATGACTTGTTTGAGAAGCTAGTAAACAAAAAGAAGAGATTAGCTGAAGAAGATAACAAGATCAAAGAGAACTTTGTAAGTAAGCTCTGTGATATCAGAGATGAAGACCACTTTAAATAAATCATGAAAGAACTTGGTACCCTCCTAAGGAAAAAAAGGAGAACAATTCAAATAATGGGAGGTAATTATGAGGAAGTAAATAAGGAAACTCAACAAGCAGTAGTAAAAGTGATGACAAAAAGTGTTGGAATGCACTCTAGTGCAGCAAAATAAACTATGGAAGTTGAGCATCAGAAGAGTACCTCTCCACCACCATCAATTAACATTGAAGATGAATCTATGAATTTGGAAGGAACTAATATTACACTGGACACCGATGACAATCCCTTTAGTAACCTAGAGAACATTGTTGACAATTCAACTTTTGAAGAGTAGGACATGTCAATTGAAGAGGAAAGGAAAGAAGAAGAGAAACAAGCATAAATTCAACTAGTACAAAGATTCAAGGATAGAAAGAAACACCAAGAAAAGTAGAAATCAGTCCTACCCCTAAGATTGCAGTAAAGAAGCCATAGATTGAATCACTTTTTGTTGACATAGGAAAAGAATTTGATGATGATGATCAGATGGAGTTGATCTCATCCCTAAACAAAATAATTGGAAAGAACAAGAAGGTGAAAAGCCTTGAAGGATTATTGTAGGAAGTAATAGGAAAGTTGCAAAGTGTTGTGACTAATCAAATAGCAGAAGCAGATCCAGAGGTCAAAGATAGAGAAGTTATGAAGACTTTTGACAATGAATTTACTATTTTGTCAGATATAGCTAAAGTGAAGGCTCAGGCAGCCTATGAGGTCAAAATGTTTTTGAACATAAGTCAAAATATCAGAAATGATATTAGCAACTTGGATGTGTGCATAAAAGATTTGAGAAGGAATTTGGAAAAAGGAAAGGCCTTGTATATACAATGTACAAATTCAGATAACCATGTATCAAAAGTGACGGAGAAGATCAAAGCAAAGGAGACTGGAATTCAAATAGAGGTAAATCTATTAGCAAGTCCTAATGTAAAGATACTGGATGTTGAGAAAAGAATCAACAAGATGAATGATGAAATCAAGATTCTTAATGATGAAAAATAGAGGAAATTGAAAATATTTGCTCTACTAAGAGAGCACATTTTAGTGAAAATAAGTATCATTGAAGGACAGTTGGAAGAATGTCTTGCATCAAAGATATTTTATGAGAAGTTTAATTTTGCAAACCTTCATGCATGTGAGATCACATCTTATGGTCTATGTGCACTACTTAGTGTTGCAAAAACCATTAAGAAGGTTTGGGAGAAAGAATTGGAGAACATAAAAGTGAACTTTAAAGATTGTGTTGCAAGCCTACCAGCTCTGCAAATTTGAATCAAGGTAAACAGTTTTGTGAACACATTTTTTGCACCCTTTTTTTTGTCATTGTTGTCAATGGGGAGTGATAGAAAAAAATTAATATATATGATAAGGAATTATATTCCTAGGGGGAGCATAGATAAGATATATGGAGTCATAAGGATTATGAAGATATAGTTTTTCTATGGCCATAATTTTGAGTTTTTGAGTTTTGAGACTTAGCCAATTTTCTCATATGTTGCCACCAATAACAAAGGGGGAGATTGTTGGAAATTTGGCTGAGTTAGATATCTAGATTTTGTCATTATGGAAGCATATGATCTATGTGAAGAGCATAGATGATAAAGAGAAAGTATGATAGATCGCAAAGTAAAATTGTCTAAGTGTAAGCAGTATTTTCCTAGTGTACCTAGAGATAATTTTGATTGGTGACATTGATTGAAGTAAGTTCATTGCTTGCACACTTGAACATAGATACTTTGATGCATATTGAAGACTTATGTAAGAGTGAAAGTTTGTACAGCATGTATGGAAGAAGTTATTACAATATTACCGTAGACAATATTAAAGCCAACAGGACAAAGAAGAAGACAAAATTGGTAAATAGTCAAGGGATTATATTGTTTATCAAAATAATGTCTTAATAATATGAAGGGATGACATCCTAGATGTTAACCATTGGGAAACACATATTAAAATGTATTTTATAAAGTGTTTTATGTTTAGTAAAGCTGACTGTAAGAGTTATTAGTCCTAATAACTTGTAAAAATGTAAGGTATATGGAATGCAAAGATGTGTGATAAAATAGACGATATAGTGAACATATATGCGAAAGGTATTGATGCGAAGTTGTGAAAGACAATAAAGAAAGTATAAGGTTATGTACCTTTCCCTATTTTGTAATCAGTAATTATTGTATTTTACATGTTTGGGCAATGGGCTCATCTTGTAATCATTTCATTTTGTACTACCAACTCTTAGTAGAGTTGAGGCTTCTAACAAGGCCTATACTCCCTTAATTAGGACTGAGACACTATATATATGTAACAGGATCCTAACGGGGTCAACATCCTTAACATGATACTTTTGATTAGTGGATCTTTGTGGGTACCATCCCCACCAAGGTTTCCTTGAGAACAAATAATTTGTTATGAGTTCTTTTACTTTACTGTTATGCATATTCTTTAGTTTACTATGTTATGCATGTATTTGGATGAGTTAAAAATATAGATGTTGTCATTATGGAAGTATATGATCTATGTGTGAAGAATGCAGATGACATAGACAAAGTGTGATAGAGCGAAGAGAAAAATTGTCTAAGTGTAAGTAGTATTTTCCTAGTGTACCTAGAGACAGTTTTGATTGGTGACGTCTGTGTGCTAAAATGTTGTCACACTTCTATGAATCATTATATCCAAGATCTCTCAAGGATGACGTCTCAAATAGCAACTCATAGCTCTCTATTCATGGAGTGCAAGGGTTTGTAATGGAAGCCCTCAGATTTGACCTAGTTTGTGCCCATACAAGTACACCATAAAATGAGAGATTCAAAGATGCATGCAAATAAAAATGAGATCTATTCTATATGATAACAATGCAAATTAATCTATGAAAGAAAATGCTTGTGCAATATTAATCTATGAAATGAAATATGAATGTAATCTAATATGAAAATGAAAGATTAATCTAATGGATTGCCATGGGGCATGAGAGAAGAAGACAAGAAAAGAGAAGTTTCAATATCCAAGCTCAAGTGCTCAAGTATCTTCTCAAAAATCACTCTTCAAACCAATAACATAACAATTCACAAAATGCACATATGAAAATGAGAAGGAGAGGGCTCCTTATAAAGAATCTTGGATGGTCAAGATTAAGAGGCAAAAAGAAATGAGCAACAGTGGAGATTAAATCTTGGTTGATCCATGTGCTCAAGAGGCAAAATCAATGGACATAATTAAGAGGCAAAAAAATGTGTGGAAGAAATTAAGAGGCAAAAACCTTTTTCAAAAAGTCAAAAGAGTCTATCTCATAGGAAAGTGCACTTTGCTATATTATTTTTATTTTTTATTTATTATTTTTAGCAAAGTGAGTTCCAATATTTAATTAAAAGATTTTTTATTTATTTAAAAGAGATTTATTCTTTTAATTAAAATGAGATTTAAAATAAATGACTTGATGATTTAATTAAATAATTTTTTTTATTTAATTAAAAGAAGGCTTTTATTATTTAATTAAAAGGGTGCAAGTTCTCTCAATTAAATAAAACTTGGGAAATATATTAAAATATTTGAATTAATTACAATTTGATCAAATAAATTGATTTGAATTAAAAATATTAAAAATCATTCATTCAAAAAATTGATAAAATGATTCCAACATTGAATAAATTGAAGAATGGGGCCCAAAGTCTAGGTGACATTTTAGGGTGCATACATTTGCCCCTCTTTGGGTAATGTGTGATCATTCTGGGAACACATGTGGCCAAAGGAAAATTGAAATGTGAGGTCAATTTGGGATCACAAAACAATCCAGACATGTGATCATTCTGGGAACATGCCAGGACAAACATAAGTTGATTGAAAAAGACAAGGCCAACACCATAGTAAATAGGTAATTGTCAAGTCTCAAATAAGAGGTAAGAATCTCAAGAAAGAATTGAATCGATAAAAATGAATCAAAGATTGAAATTTGATATGTACTTCCCCCTCATGATTGAAATTAATATAAGATAGAGGAGAAATAGTAAATCGATAAATTTGATCAAATCGAACTAAAGATAAGGTTCTTGATGCAAGATGAAAGATATAAGAATCATAGAACCAAGGTAGATCATGAAAGATTATGCCCCAAGATTGAATTAGAAGAAAAGAAGTTTGAAAGCAAATGGAAGATTGAAGGTTGGAAGAGGTGGAAAGAAATGGAGAGAAGAAAGAGAATCTGCCTCAAGATAGAGAACACCTCAAAATCAATCAACTGTTTAAGATAGGAAATTTTGATTGAGATCACAAAAGAAGAATAAAGAAATGAAGATCGAAACGTGATCATAGCTGATTAAGTGTCCAAAAGAAAGATGAAGGAAAACCCTCTCAAACTCATAATGCATCCTAAAAATGAAAATTAACATGAAGTCTAACAATGCAAGCTACATGAAAATGTAAAAGTGTACTTGCAACAGAGCAACAACATAGGATCTTGTGTTCATTCATTCATAAAATAATGTCAGAACTTATTTTCATCATTGGGCCATTATTGGTAGACATCAAAAAATCACACAACCATCACCAATCACAAGCGCAACTATAAAGATATGAATGTGATTTATATCAGATTGGAATGTGGAAAGATTCTAACATAAGCATCAAAGACATAAAGGTCAAGATGACTTTGATTTTAGCTTACCTAATTTAATGTAGCAAAACCATGCTCACATCAAGGTAAAGATGCTAGAATGACCTTAGGAACGATTGTTGAAAATAGTCAAAGATAATTCCTCAAATCTTGAAAGTGTTTAAAGGGAACAACAAGAGACATTCAAGATCTTCAAGAAAACACCCACAAGAAGAATGCAAATAAAAATATGCCCCATGCCCCAAGTCCTCTAGCTATGCATCATGGAGATACTTATTAGAAAAGGACACTCAAAAAAAAATCAATAACAGTTAGCACACAAAGAAAAGATCATGACATAGCTCAAGCATTAAAAGTTGCATTTAAAAATTTAAGTGTGTTAACTGATACTGAGTTCCGAGGATAAGGATCAAATGCTTGCAAGTAGGTAAGATCACATGACAAAAATAGGGAAGACCAAACCAATAAGTGTTGAAAAACACTCGACGCCAGGGTTGTGTTGAAAAAATAAATTGGGGAGGTGTTGAAAAATACCATTTGCAAGGCGTCCTAAAGACTAGCACATCCAAGACCAAAGCTAACACAGTTATGCTCCCTAGACAAAGAGAAAGACTAATTCCAAACTAAGGTAACAAGGACAAGGCATGATGGAGAAAGGCTAAGTGTCGAGGATGTGTGCTAAGAAACAAAGGTGCAAAGGCCTCAAGTAGCACGTATTTCCAAGTTTTCACCACTTGGATTTATTGCTTTCTATTTTTAGGAATTTTTATAAATTTTTTATATTTTTGCTACCAAGGTGCCTGTTTCCAGGTTTTCACCAAGGTATTTTTTCTATTTTTTTTTGAACTTTTTGAATTTTTGAATTTTTTGGTATTTTTTGCAATATTTTTTTTTTTGAAGATACATCAAAGCATCTATTGCTAGGTCTTCACTAAGATGATCATTTTTTCAGGACATTTTCCAATTTTTCAAATTTTTAACAATATATCATTTATTTTTTAGATTTTTTCAGGATCAATAAATATGTACAAAGGATGCCCCCAGATAGAATGGGCATCAAACTCCCATGAAATATCACGTCATGTAGTCCTAATGTCTAGCAAGGTAGAGGACAAGAGGGATTAGCAAGCTGGTGGAAGAGATGAAGGAAAGGAGAATGAAAGCGAATGAAGGGAAGAAATCCTCAAGGTCAAACTCCTCAAGAGTACCCAAGCTAGGGAAAAAATTGTCATGTAAAGCACATTTGGACAAGAAATGAAAGGCCAACATATGATAAGTCACAAAAGCGTAATGCAAAAGAAGAAAAGGATGTAGTCCAAAGGAGTAGACATGTCAAGAGGCTTCATAACATCGTATTTACTCTTTTTTATTAGATCAAGACCAAAGGGGAAGAGGATAGCGACATGATAGAATGAATGAAGGAAAATGAAGATGAAGGCTAAACATGAAAGGAATGAAAGTAATATCATCATAAGATAGCTCACAAGATAGCCAAATGTTCGTGTATAGATCAACATTGCCAAGATCAAAGATGGAATGGAATGGATGAAACATGTAGAAGAGCTACGCATGACACCTGATTTCCAAGTTTTCATCATGGTACTTATCCAAGGTGCCACAAGAGAGTGGTTTTCACCATAGGAAGAATTTATTCCTCTTTAATTTTGCTACCAAGGCACCTATTTCCAAGTTTTCACCATGACACATTTTCAATTTTTTCATTTTTTTTTCATTTTATTTTTGAATTTTTGAATTTTTTCTATTTTATTTTTTGGAAGAAGGCAAGCTCTTTAGATAATGCTCCTTGAAAGGATAAACCATGATATGTCAAGGATTCAAAATGATATGCTCAAAGATGCTAATAGGGAAAGGAAGATGGAAGAGAAAAATGGAGGATAAGTTTTATGTAAAGCGAGTGAGGTTGGATGATAGGAGGAATAGGAAAATGAGAAAAAAGGATATAAGGTAGAAGGATAATGAATGAAAGAATTGTGAAAGGGTAGATGGAAAGGAAGGTAAGATCAACATCAACACACACCTTGAAGGGTGGTGAGAGGATGGAGGAAATGTGAATGAAGGAATACGTGAAGGAATATGGTGAATGTTTAGCAGAGGTTGTGGTTCAGGCGCATGGAATGGAAGAATGTTTTTAGAAAAAGATGAGGCAGAAGCCTTTGGAAGCTTGAATGTCAACTTCACTTTTTTCTCAACATGAGACTCTTTCAAGAGAGAATTTGGAATCCATATAGCCTTAGGCTTTTTATTTCCTTTTGATGATTTAGAGAGAATATCTTCAATAATGGATTTTAGAACCCATACTTTTGTTGTAGTTTTCTTCTTAGATATCTCTTTTAAGTTTATGCATCCATGTCGATTAGAGGAAACATGGTGATCTTCTTTTTTTGATGGATTCTTATATTGCTTCTTTTTCTTGTATTGAACATTTAAGTTACTTCCAAAAGACTTGGGACTTGTGGAAGAAGAAGGAGGATATGACTGGTTTAGATGGGTGGGTGGATGAAAAGGATTCAAGGGTATGAATCTATGTTGATCTTGAGGAAAGATAAGAGATGGAGGGACATAAGGACCCAAGATGGATGATGACTTAGGATAGTTAAGAGGGGAAAGTGAAGGGACATAAGTGCCCAAGATGGAAGGAAGATGTGAAGCCCTTAGTATTGGTGGAGGAGGTCCAAGGATGGATGTGGAAGATACAAAAGGATAATCTATAAGTTCATCAACATCTATATGACAACCAAGGATATCAGCATCTTTAGAGTGAGCATTAGGATTTGCAATAAGATCATGAACATCTTGAATAGGAGCAACTTCTTTGATAGGATTGTTCGGAGCTTGAAAATACTTAGGAAGAGTAGTAAGTGGAAGCAAACATGGAATGGTAGAACAAGGAGATGGAAGGCTTTGATCTTGAAAAATTGCTTTGGATAGCATAAGTGCATCATTTTTATCTTGATTTTCAATAGGCTTAATATTGGCAGTAACAACACTATTTTCAATAACCTTAATGGAAGTAAGGTCATCTTGATTGTCAATAAGCCCAATGGTGTGAGTAGTAGCTTGATCTTGCTTAGGAGATGGTGGAATGAATGTGGAAGAGTGTAGAGGATCAAAAGAACCATGAAGTGGATCAGAGACATCATGAAAATGATTGGATGACATGGAGGGTTCTTGATCTTGATCTTTCTTTACGTTCTTTTCTTTATCATTTTTAGAGTCCTCTTGACATGGAGCCACTTCTAAAGACAAGGAAGCATGTTGGAATTGTATGGAAGACTTTGGATGAGATGGTGAAGGACTAGCTGAAGTAGGCATTGTAGCACCTAAAAGCTTAGGTTCTTTAGATTTAGCATTATTGGAGGTATTTGTAGCCAAGTGAAGGTTATCTTGAGTTTCTTTAAGAGGTAGCCCTTGAGGATAACTATAGGGAACCGTATGAAAAGCCTTAGGATCTTTGTTGGATGAAGGATTTGTGAAAGATTTGGAAGATTCATAACCTTTAGGAAATGTATGGGTATTGGAGGAAGTAGGGGATGGAAGGGAACCATCACAAGACAGAAGTACATCATTAACATGATCTTGCTTGAGAGTGCAATCTTTATTTTCAGCATGAGAGTTTTTAGAGAAAAGATTCTTATAATATTTGTGTTTCAAATCAGCATGGTGCATTTTATAGTCCTCAGTAGTAGTAAATGGATCATAATCAAGGTATTATTGTTCATAGAACTTGTCAAAGTCTCTTTCAAAATTTGAATCATAGGGATCACCATTACGATCTCTCCAATAGGACATCCCATTTCCAGTAAGCATGAGCACATGACTAGGAGGACTATTAGGAATATAGGTATCATAGGTATCACTACATTGCTCATTATAGTATGTCTTGATATGAGGAGTAAGACTCTTGGGAAAAGTAGAAGAGGAACAAGATTGTGAAGAAGAGGAAAGTGAAGATCTAGTGGAGGAAGAAGACTTGGAAAATGAGGAATGCGAATAATGTCTAGAAGAGTCATGGTAAGACTTGGAAGGTGAAGAATTTGAATGAGAAGACTTAGATAATAAATAATGTTTGGAAGAAGGATGTCGTGACATAATCATGAGAATGATCCTATAAAAGGTGGGTGATTTACTCAATTTTTCTTTTATTTTTGTCATAAATTTATCATCAATGAGAGTTTTGGAGGAAAAATACTCTTCAACTTGCGTAATGAGTTCAAGATCATCTATTGTCAAAAGAGGTTCCATAACAAGATAGTTGAAATTCATGATTCTAGAAGAAAAGGAATCAAGCATGGAAGTGACAGAAGAGATGAATAGAAGAAGATAGACTAGATAATAAGAGGAAAATAATCAAGAAGATGTGAAGAAAGAAGAGAAAGGAATGAAAATGGGAGACTAGGAAGACATGGGAGATGTGGAGGAAAGAAGACCAAGAGTCATTTTGTGCAAATTGATACCATTGAAGTTCATTTGGATGTTGAGAAATATGTCATAGCACTTTTGGGGAGATCTTTGAAGTTTTTATCACTTGGGAACTCAGATTTTGTTCATTTTGAAAGATCAGGTAAACACATCAACAAATTTTCATCATTGATCAAGCACATAAAACAGCAATCAAGGAGTTCAAGCAAGCAATTGTCTTCAAACAATGAGCAAAGGGAAAAGAAAACTTGCACATGAACAAGAATAGTGACTTAGTATGCTACCCCTTAAAAACTACTTGTGTATGTTCTCAAAATATTTTTGCAATCACGCACATAGTCCTAGCAAAGAAAAAGTTGGTTGCACTATGGTTCATAGTAATGGTTTGACTCTGCAACTCTTTTAATCTCAAGAGGGAAAACTCTAATCTAGGTGCACCAGGGTTTTGACACATTCCAAGAATTTAATCAATCAGAGATGTTGAGGAGATTTGACAGCCCAACAAGAAACTACACCCGTGGAGATTTCTTCCACAAGGATATTATTATAGCGGTTGTCACTACCACGGTGAAAATGGCTACTACCACTTGAGGTTCTGTCCACATGGTTTACCCAATAAAGGGAGTGTCCACTATGGTTAACCCTCTCTAACAAGGTGATTCACAAAAAGGACCACATGGGGACTTGGCTTAGATTCAAGGATCTGAGTTTTTGATACTACCCAAAAAAAAGGGAGTAGAGCATAATCCTCTAGCCTCTTTACTTCACCCAAACATAGAAAATAGATTAATTTTACATGCTAAAACTTAAATTAACCTCACCAAGATCTGTGGTGTTAACAACTTGTGATCTATCAACCCCTCCAAAGAGAGAATGCATCAATCAAAAAGATGAGGATGCAAATCAAGGGAACCTGAGATAATCTCAATATCCTCCCTACCTACAAGGGGATCTATCATCAAGAAAAGTTTCAAAAGAAACCCAATTTCTCAAGATCACCACAAATAGCATTCATAGGGCCTAATTACTATGTGAAACACATATGCAAGAAAGGTAAATCTATGTTCTTTTTAGAGCCCAAAATTGAAGTGTGATCTATGAAAGCAAGTAAGCACTCAAGCTAGACACATGAGAGACTTATTTTAATTCCAAAATCTAAATTTTATAGAGATGCAACAAAATACCTCAAGTCCAAAGCAACACACTTAGTAGATTTTTGTTGAGCTTTTTTTGTGCAAGCAAACCACGAACTCTCCAACAAGCAAACAAGATATGCAATGTATATCCAACTTATGCAAACCCTAGGGTTACATCTGAAAATAAATTGTTAGAAACAATAATAGCCAATGAATAATCCAAATCATAACTCATATCATGCATTGAACCATGAAAAATAAGTGCATACTCATCATAAAATTTTATTTTTTTTGCATTTGACCTAGTCAACAAGATCTGATTTTTTTTATATTATTTTGGCCACAAAAATAGAAATGAAAAACAAAGACCCCTACTAAAAAATAAAGATCTTTCCAAAAATGTACAAATTTTAGAAAAATCTCTTCATTTGTGCCCTAGAGACCCATTTTATGAAAATAGACCACTTTTGGTAAATAAATTATTTGAGTTATGATATTGCATCCAAATTCAAAACACAAAGAATGGAACCCCTATATAATTTGAAGAGATTTTCAAAAATGTAAAATATTTTGAAAAATATGCTAATTTACGCTGAAAATTAATATTTTATGAAAAATCAAGAAAAAATTATTAAAACTTGAAAATATCTCCAAAAATTTTGAATTTTTTACTGAAGCTTCTCTGATGTGTCGTCAACCTTCAAAAAATATTTTAGACCAAAACATCAAGCCGTTTGGGATATATAATCAAATCTTTTAAAATCTAGAGTTTTAGTCTCCAAGCAAATCTGCACAAGTGGGTTAGCTCCAAAAATAACCAAAACAATCATGTAAAGGTGGGTTTCCCCATGGTGGGTGCCAAAAACATGTGTGATAAAATGTTGTCACACTTCTATGAATCATTATATCCAAGATCTCTCAAGGATGACGTCTCAAATAGTGACTCATAGCTCTCTATTCATGGAGTGCAAGGGTTTGTAATGGAAGCCCTCAGATTTGACCTAGTTTGTGCCCATGCAAGTACACCATAAAATGAGAGATTCAAATATTCATGAAAATAGAAATGAGATCTATTCTATATGATAACAATGTAAATTAATCTATGAAAGAAAATGCTTGTACAATATTAATCTATGAAATGAAATATGAATCTAATCTAATATGAAAATGAAAGATTAATCTAATGGATTGCCAAGGGGCATGAGAGAAGAAGATAAGAAAAGAGAAGTTTCAATATCCAAGCTCAAGTGCTCAAGTATCTTCTCAAAAATTGCTCTTTAAATCTGTAACATAACAATTCACAAAATGCACATATGAAAATGAGAAGGAGAGGGCTCCTTATAAAGAATCTTGGATGGTCAAGATTAAGAGGCAAAAAGAAATGAGCAACGGTGGAGATTAAATCTTGGTTGATCCATGTGCTCAAGAGGCAAAATCAATGGACATAATTAAGAGGCAAAAAGATGTGTGGAAGAAATTAAGAGCCAAAAACCTTTTTCAAAATTCAAAAGATTCTATCTCATAGGAAAGTGCACTTTACTTTATTATTTTTATTTTTTATTTATTATTTTTAGCAAAGTGGGTTCCAATATTTAATTAAAAGATTTTTTATTTATCTAAAAGAAATTTATTCTTTTAATTAAAATGAGATTTAAAATAAATGACTTGATGATTTAATTAAATAATTTTTTTTATTTAATTAAAATAAGACTTTTATTATTTAATTAAAAGGGAGCAAGTTCTCTCAATTAAATAAAACTTGGGAAATATATTAAAATATTTGAATTAATTACAATTTGATCAAATAAATTGATTTGAATTAAAAATATTAAAAATCATTGATTTAGAAAATTGAAAAAAAGATTCCAACATTGAATAAATTGAAGAATGGGGCCCAAAGTCTAGACAACCATTTTAGGGTGCATACAACGTCGATTGAAGTAATTTTAGTACTTGTGGACTTGAACATAGATACTATGATGCATATTGAAGACTCATCTGAGAGTGTAAGTTTGTACGACATGTATGAAAGAAGTTATTGCAGTATTACCAGAGACAGTATTAAAGCCCACAGGACAAAGAAGAAGACAAAATTGGTAAATAGTTAAGGGATTATTTTGTTTATCAAAATAATATCTTAATCATATGAAGGGACAACATCCTAAATGTTAACCATTGGGAAGCACATATTAAAATGTATTTTTTAAAGCACTTTATGTTTAGTAAAGCCAACTATAAGAGTTATTAGTCCTAATAACTTGTATAAATGTAAGGAATATGGAATGCAAAGATGTGTGATAAAATAGATGATATAGTGAATATATATGTGAAAGGTATTGATACAAAGTTGTGAAAGACAAGAAAGAAAGTATAAGGTTATGTACCTTGCCCTATTTTGTAATCAGTAATTATTGTAAATTACATGTTTGGGCAATGGGCTCATCTTGTAAAAATTGATCGATAAATGAAAAAAAGTGAAAATGCGGAAGTTAAGAATTCAATGAAAAATCGCACTACAAAATAGGCAGGTGAAATTAGGGTTGATGCACTAGGAGTGTGCAAAGGCAAAAAACCCTGATTTTACTTCATCTAAACAATCCTTCAATTCGGCAGTTTCATAGGGTAATGGCTCTGATAACAGATTTTTGAGCTATTGTTTTAATTGTTGGCTTTATGGGCATAAAAATGTAGAGTGTAAAAAGAAAGATGTACGCTCGCTACATCCAACTTATGACCATTTGAAATAATTTACTACAAAATAGAAAGAGAAGAGCTTACAGGAGTCAAAGCAATCTGAAGCACCTATAGTTAGGGTTTCGGGCTCCTACTTTGAGACCCAAGCTAACAATGGGAATCTGATCCGGAGTAAGAAACTAGTGCATAAGATTTTCTCCATCCAATCTCTGTATAAGCAATTGGTTTTCTTTTCTAAAACCAAATATGCAAGAGAGGGGAAGTTTGGCGATGGGTCTAATAGGGCACCTAAATTTGAGGATATACCACTTCAATCCCACTCCAATATGGGGAAGGATGAATTTTTATCTACTCAAGCACCTATCGCTCGCACTCTGAAACAATCTGCAGTCTGGCAAATGGTGGATCGAAGGACTGGTCACCCCGGGAGCACAAAAGCTCTACCATCTAGGAAAGCTCCAGTGAAAAGCCCCTATGAACCCCTATCTACAATGGGGGGAGGAGGAATGGTAGTGGCTAAAGCATCTTCTGGGGTCGGTATAGAAAACAAAGGAGATTGGCAACTGGTAAAAGGTAGGAATATGGTAAGATCGTATCCCATAAATTGTAATAGCAACATAATTATCTTAAGAAACTCTTGTGAACTGCTTAATAGAGTGCAACCTCCACGCAATAAGCATTCTTTTTTACCTTCTTTCCAGAATAGTAGGGTTTTAGAAAGGGGAGAAACAACCAAGGAGAACCCACATTTTGGTTGTGAACATTCAGAAACAAATGTGAGGGTATCTCCCTTCCCCCTTCCCAAAACCCTAGGGCATCAATAGGTAAATTCAAATAAGAGTAGTTTTTGTGATTCAATTCATAAAAATTCTAATGCATGTAGCCCTCCTCATCACATGGGGAAAAATGAGAAAATTCTGAATAGGTTTCACCATGCCTCAGGTAATCCTTATAGTGGGAATAATCAACCACTGTCAAGGATGATCGAGAATGTTTATTCTTCACCACATAGATGCTATGTTAATCATAATGCAATGCCATCTTCAGCACAAGGAAAGTGTGGTAAAAAATTCTATAAGTTAACATTGGATGAAAAACATATTTGCAAAATCAAAGTGTTTATACAGAAATAGGTTTTTTATGTAAATGGAAGGGTACGGGGGCTTACATCAATGATATAGTAGAAGGTTTGGCATCTCTACTCCCCTCGGAGGTAAGTATTACTATCTTAGCTGATAATTTCCTTTTTATAGATTGCAAATGTAGCATCCTGAAAAATAAGTTAATAAAAGAATGTTTTCTGAAATATAGACAAATTCCTTTTTTTGTTTGTAACTAGTTTCCTTTATTTAATCCAATTAATGTTCCAAATTTCATGCTAGAAAAAGCAATATTATTAAGAAATCTACCACTGGAATTTAACCATATTGAGATTGTTAAAAACATAGGGAATAGGATTGGAGACTTCAAAAGGATTATTAAAACAAAACAAAATCAAACAGATATTATCATCATAGTTAAACTTAATTATCATGAGAAACTTATACCCCCCATACAACTCTGGTTCAATTCAAACTCTATTATTATCAACCCTAAGATCTTGGAGGATTTCATTGAAATCCCTGAGATAGAAAGTAGGTTTATCATCGATGATAAACAAAAATCCACTAATGATCTACATGGCTCAGACAAAAATTTAAAGGTTAATTTCCTTAATGATATAAGGGGTTTCATTCTTTTGAATACTGATAAGGAAAATCTAGATGTAACCCCTCCCCACTTGGATTTAACTATCTCTCCAAAAACATGTAACATTCATAGAGCCTTAGAATCTCCTTCTCCTAAAAAAAGGTTGGAGGCCTCCCTTACTAGAAAGTATGAAGATGTAATCAGATACTAAGAATGTACCTAAGAATGATAACCACAACCAAACTGAATTTGGACATATGGTCAATATTGCAGATCAGTTAGACTTAAACGATAAAGACAAGATCAACTCACAGGATAAAGAAAAGGTTGATATGGTCGTACATGAGAATGAACCATGAACAGACCTATCTATGAAATCTGAATGTTTAAACACAACAGATTTAGCAGATAGTGAAGAATCCTTGACGGATGAACTCATGGATATGTTTATGGATGAAATATGTGATTTAGATGAACTAAAATATCAGAAAGAAACTCTGATCAAACTGATTCAGAATTTTATTCTAGAAGAAGAGGATGCAAGGGCAACTCAGCCTACACAACCTGCTCCCTTAGAAATAGAAATACCTGATAATGTTATTCTTGGTAATACAGATACAACATCAGTAGCAGCAGAGTTAAATATCAGAGAGCTGAAAAAAGTTAATCTTATCCCAAAAAAGGATAATATTAATTTAACACAAGCTAAAAATAAAGAAATAGAATATAATAGCAATAAAGATTTTATTCGAAATATTGAGAGTGATGAAAACTCACCTATAGAAGGGGAAAAATTAGCAACCATAATTCATATAGAGATAGAAACTCTTAACATGGAGTTACTAGATAATCCAGAGGATATCATAGAGCTATATGGAAAGGAAATTTTAGAGAGGGAAGATACCCAAATTCAACTAGATTATGGACTTAAATGCCCAAAGTAGTAGGTTGAAAATGTCATTAATTTAGCATCATTCAATGACTCCATTGAAGGTCTCTTCGGAATAACTAATGAAAAAATAAATATGGGTATAGCAATGAACAGAGGGATCTTAAGTACTTTTAACATCAATAGACTTAAAAAAAAGAGAGGTAGGAAATCAGCTGTTGAACTTAGATCTATAGATGGTAATGCAAGTAATCAAAAGAAGATCACTAATGTTATGAACTCAGGGAAGGGGAAGTGCCTTCCCTAGGAGCAATGAAAGTTACTACTTCGAACATTAGGGGATTAAATGCCCCTAACAAATAGAGGTTGATTAAAAGATATCTTAAGAATTTCAAATTTGAAATCATATTATTACAGGAAACTAAACTTAGTTTAGAGGAAAGCGCCAAATTTAGTAATAGATAAGGAATATGGAAATCTGATTTTGTAACTTCTATGGGTGCCTCTAGAGGGTTAGCTATTCTATGGGACCCATGAAAAGTTGTAGCCCATCCTACAGTTAAAAACAATAATTGGATGGCCTTAGAAATTAAAAGCCTTAAATCAAATTTGAAATTTAACTTAATTAACATATATGGACCTATCCATAATGAAGAAAAAAGGATAGTATGGCATGAGATCCACCTCCTCTTAAGAAATAGCCTAGGAGATCCTTTCTTTATCGAAGGAGATTTTAATGCCATCCTAGATCCGGAAGAAAAATCCAGAGGATTGAAATATATATCGCAAGCATAAAAAGACTTTAATAATTGGGTATTGGACAACCATCTTATTAATATCAATACTAAAAATGGAGTATACAAATGGAATAATAGAAGAACTGATTTTAGTCACATTGCTGAGAAATTAGATAGATTTTTCATCAGGACAAATTCGGAAACCTTCAACCAGGTATACAGTGCGGAAATTCTCCCAGAGGCAGGATCAGATCACTTCCTAGCTAGGATCTCTATTACTGAAAGCTCCAAACCAGCTAGAAACCCATTTGAATTTGAGTTTATGTGGTTTCAAAACCCATAATTCATTAACCTATTAGAGGAATGGTGGAAACAGATTTCAGTAAAAGGTTCTAAAATGTTCTGCTTAACAGCAAAATTAAAAATTATTAAAAATAAAGCATTAGAATGGAACAATAATAATTTCAAGAATATCTTTAAAGAAAAAGCACAGGTAGAACAAGATCTAGCTAACCTTAATAATACAGTAATAGAACAAGAAATGAATGAATGTAGTTATCACAAAGAAAAAGAATTATTGGCTAAGTATAACGCTATTCTCCTTAAAGAAGAGATTTTCTAGAAATAGAAATTGAGGGAATCTTGGCTTAAGGAAGGGGACAACAATACAAAAATTTTCCATAACACCACTAATTTTAAAAGGAGCATTAATAGAATCTCTAAAATCAAGAATATCGAGGGGCATATCACTGAGGATCCCACCCAGATAGCATCTGTACTTACACAATTCTACCAAACTCTTCTCAAGGAAATAGAAGCAACTGACCTTAAAGCTCAAAATGAAATGTTAAAAGCCATCGCTAAATTAATTTTGGATGCTGACAATAAGATGATTAATAGAAAATTATCCTTAGAGGAAGTCAAATCAGCAGTTTTCCAAATGCACCCAGATAAAGCTCTGGGCCCAAACGGGTTTCAAGCAGGCTTTTTTTAGAAATGTTGGCACTTTGTAGGGGAAGAGGTGTGGCAAGAAGTAGAAGCTACCAGAAACTTGGGTGCATTGTTAAACAAAATTAATAATACATTTTTCACATTAATCCCCAAAAAAGATGAATGCACGGATCTAGGGGATTATAGACCTATATCTCTGTGTAACACCATTTATAAGATTCTTTCAAAATGTTTAGCAAATAGACTTAAAGCACTCCTCCCTCACATAATATCGAAAGAACAGATAGGGTTTGTTGTAGATAGATCGATCCTGGATGGGATTATTATAGCTTAGGAAATAGTTCACACTGCACAAATAATGAAGGATCTAAGTATGCTTATTAAAATTGACATTAAAAAAGAATACAACAAAGTGGATTGGAGATTCCTTTGCAAGTGTATGGAAGCCTTTAGCTTCTCTAAATAGTGGATCAATCTTATTTTCAACTGTATCTCTACCCCTAAAATCTTGATACTTATCAATGGCACCTCGGAAGGTTTTTTCAGCGTCTCTCGAGGCATTAGGCAAGGAGATCCTATATCACCTTTCCTCTATGTTATTATGGCAGAAGCTTTAGGGAGAATGATAACAAAGAAACAATTGGAAGGAAAAATCACAGGCTTAATGGCATCAGAAAATGTTCCTAACATTACCCATCAACAATTTGTAGATGATACGATCTTGCCAGGTAATGCTAACTGTCAGGAAGCTAAAGCCTTCAAAGATATCCTAAACCTTTATTCGAAAGATTTGGGGCAACAAGTCAACCCCTCTAAATCAGAAATCTTCTTTATTAATACAACCTTGAGAGTAGAAAAGGAAATATGCAATTTGATGGGGTATAAAGTGGGGAAATTCCCCTGCAAATACTTGGGCATAGAATTGGATAAAGGTCTTCTCTCATCCAAGCTTTGGCAACAAGTGCTTACTAAAGTTAAAAATAAAAAGAGCTCATGGAAAGGTAGATGGCTCACAAAAGTAGGTAGATCAACAATGATTAAATCAGTTCTTTTGGCCATACCTACATATCATCTGTCTGTTCTCCCCCTCTCGTCTAGTGTTAAAAAGAGTCTGGATAAAATCTTAAGGGAATTTTATTGGCAAGGCCCTACAGAAGATAAGAAACTAGCCGTTATTAAATGGGACACCTTATGTAAGCCAATTATCAAAGGTGGCCTTGGATTAAAAACCTTCAATGGTAGAATCAAGCATTAGGGGCTAAAATTTTATGGAGAATGTATAAAGAATCAAATAGTAAGTGGGCCTGAATTTTACTACAAAAATATATACCTGGTGCAGATCCTATCAATATCTTTAGAACTCAGTCTCATGTAAAGGGTTCTCGAATCTGGAATTTTATAAAAGATTGTAGAGGGATTATTAGAAAATATCTAACATAGGATGTAGGTGTAGGGGATCAGGCACTTTTCTGGGATGATTCATGGGCTGGCCTTCCCCAGTTAATAAACTGGGCTTCTCCCAAGACTTTATGGAAGAGTGTAAAAAATCCATAGTCTTCTATCTTAAGGATTATATATGCAAGGAAGGAGAGTCATTGTGGCACAATCTAGAGGACTTGGGCATTGAACATCATGAGAAATAGAAACTCTTGGGCATTTTGAAGGATAGAGAGATTGTTCACAAAAATAGATCGGACAATTTAATCTGGGCTAGCTCAAAAAATAGAAATTATTCAGTTAAGGAAGGTTATAATTCCATTATTCTAGAGCAGAATATGGATAATATAGACATACCTCTGAACCTTTGTTGGAAAAAATCTTGTCTTCCTAAAGCTGACATGTTTTTATGGGCTGCTATGCAAAATAAAATCCTAACCATGGATAGAATCACTAAACCAGGCTTTGAAGGGCCATCCAGATGTCCATTGTGTGAGAATCACTTAGAGGATGTCAATCACATTCTCCTCAATTGCCCGTTCACTCAAAGATGCTAGAATTGGTTACACCAATGTCTTGGGTGGAAATCCACCCTACACTCTAATCTCCTATCCACCCTTAAAGTATGGCCAATCCTATATAAAGAAAATTTATATAAAGACATCTGGACCATTTCCCCTTCAATTTTAGCATGGGAAATCTAGAAAGAATGAAATAGAAGAATCTTTACTAGCCAAAAACCATAGTGGAACTCAATTACCAATAAAATTGAATCATCTATTGTGGAAATTATCAATAGTAAACTAAGAAACCAGCTTAGCTATGAAGATTCTTTTAAAAGATGGGACAACAAGATTAGGACTACATGGCCAAAATTGGACATTCCACCCTTATATGGCAAAGGGGATACCAAAACAAAAGCGGATAGAGCTGCATGTAGATGGAATCCTCGAAAGGAGGGATGCTATAAACTTAACTTTGATGGAGCATCTAAGGGAAACCTAGGGGTTGTAGGAATAGGGGGATTAATAAAAAATTGGAAGGCGGAGATAGTAGCCAAATTCTCCATGCCCATCAATCCCACCACGAACAACATGGCAGAATGTAAAGCGGCACTAGAAGGACTAAAAATATGCAAGAATCTCAACATCCCAAAAGTTATCATAGAAGGAGATTCACAAATTATAATAAATGCCATTCAATCCAAAAAAATACCTAATTGGACCGTTAATTCAAAAATTGAAGAAATCAATTAAATTCTAGAGAAAATTCCCAAATATGAAATCAGTCATATTTACAGGGAAGGCAATTTGGAAGCTGATATGTTAGCTAACCAAGACGTGAATGGATATGTTATAATTTACCAATGCACCTAAGATATCAGCTAAGGTTAGGTAGATATAAGAGCAAGGACCATACGATTAAAAACTCCACACTTGAAAGATATATCCTAATAATCAGCATTTTAAGCATAATAATCAAATAGCTCTTTAACATTGTAACCTATAATGTTTAAATTAATCTTGTTAGAACCAAACTAATAATATTCCATTAAAAAACTAAATACCATAATAGCATAAAATACACAAAAAAACTTTAATAATTACAGGTCCAAATAACGTTAACAACTTCTAGCAGATGTAGTAGACTTCACACGTTAGTTTTCAATAGCACACTAGCAGTATTATTGGTTTTTTCAATGCCCTTATACACATTAATAACACATCCTATATATTAGGAATATTAGCACAACTTAGCTAATATTAATACTCTACCCTAGTGAACTAAAATGATTAATAGTAATCAAGTATTAACAACTCAGAGACGTATCATTTTCATCATTAAAACCAGTTGGTATTGGCAATGATAGGATCTCTAGGAAATAAGAGTTGTTAAAGCAAAGGATGACTTTACTCTTCACATTACTTTTTCACTTTGAGCTTCATTATTACCCAACATCACCCACCCCAAGATAACCGTGATTTCTTAACACACCAATCATTCGAAGTCAGTACAGTAAAAGGTAATGATGGTATTAGATGGAAATGCATCAGATCAAGCTCCATTTAAGTTCTAAATTCTAGATAGTTCTATCACAGGGTGGTAAGACAAACTTCACCTAGATTGGTCAAGAGGGAATACAAATAGAGAGCAAGCAGTGGTAAGCTTAACTGAAACAAGACATGGAGACTAAGCTTCTGGCTTTCTATACAAAGAGTGATAGGGACATGGCATTTAGGGGGCCTATCTTCCCTAAGGGATGGAACTAGCTATTAAACCCATTACCAGAGTCAACCAGGAGGGCCATAGAAAACTCATTTGGAGAGTGGCATTTCAAGAACTGCTACACTTACAGAAGCAATGGTGGGGTCATTGGGAAATTTATAGCTCTGTCAACTTTTGTAAGAAGGAGGAAGGAGATAATTGAAGTAGCAAAAGAGATTTTCATAGAAAAACATCTAGGAGGATTAGAGAGTATGGTCTACTGCATTGATAAAAATCTCACCATACCTCATCCAGAATTAACAATGCTAACAAGTTTAGGAGATATGGACAAGATCCCTCAATCGAAAAGGATTGCATTGATGACTTTCAGGGATGAAGATTGCTTTGATAAGCACTGGCCTGACATGGCAAGGAACTTAGAATACTTGTATAAAGAAGTTTTGGAGGAGGAAATGGAATCCAAATGGCTCCTAAACTACTGGAGGGGAGAAGGCTTCGAAATACCTAAATTTCTCAATGATACCTTACCTGCAGATCTTCACATTATGGTACCAAAGGTGTCCAGAAGCACTAGAAAGAGGAACAAAGACAAGGAAGATATCGAATATATTGTGGTAATGATCAAGGAAAACCACACCTAGAAATGCACCACAATCCAGAAGACCAACAAGGAATAGAATTAGGCAAGATGGTATAAAACTATTATTATATAGTTAAGTTTAGTAGATACACTATTTTTTGTATATAAAATTATGTACATTAGACAGTCGAAAATGATATAGCTAGAATGGACTATGACGACAGCTAGATAGTAAATTTTCTCAGACTAATGCCCCACTGCATAATGTAAATACTTTACCTAATTTGTCTCTGTCGATATAGGCATTTGATACATTGAAATTAAGCAAGTAAATGAAGATATGTATTTCTTTTTACCCTTGTCTTGGATGTTTTTGGAATCTCAGGTAACAGTTCCTTTTTCCTATTTTGGTAATAATGATATGGAAAGACAACATTAAAGAATGATGGATATCAATAGCCTATTGATAAATTTATGATAAAACCTTCTTTACTTGATTCACGAGGATATTTGTGTTTTGAGAAGGGAACTTTCACCATTATAGATGGTGCAGAGTTGGGCGAACACTCTTGGTTTTTTTACAGATTCATGAGAATTCCTACACAATTAAGTAGTCTAAGGACCAAGAAATAGAGTGTTCTGTGCAGGCATATATAGTCATTCTATTTTTTGATCAACAGTTTGGATAATCACTAATCTTCCTTAATCTAAGTGAGGCTAGTACTTGAACTGTGTGTCTTTTAAAAAAAAGGATTTTCATAGGCTAATAGACTTGGTAGAAGATTTGAGTACTCTCATACTCTTTGCTTTAATGCATATTTTGACAGGAGTGCATTTAAATAGACATTTTTTTAGACAGATGTATCCTTTCCTTTAACATACGTCTATTGGTATATGTTTATAAATATAAAAATAGATTTATGTTCAAATAAATAGAATAGTTTGTAGAAAAAGCTTATAGAAACTCTATTTAAATTTTTATACAAAGTGGAATAATGCAAGGATAATCGTCAGCAATGAAGGTGTCTGTTTTGAGGTTCTGGTCTTCTGTAGAGAAGCATTAAAGGATAAAAGATGTAGATAGGGGATATTTGTTTATAGATATAAACACTATGGTTTACACAAGAGATAATCTACCTCTTTGCAATGAGTTTACTCACTTTCAAATTGAAGTTCGAGGAGTATCGATCATCATGCACCTGTCTTCAAGCAATGTCTTTCTCAAAATATATATATATTCATATACTTACGCTCGGATAACTACACTTGTAAGTACATGAATATATATACACATTTATACATAAAGTTTATGTTATTAGACCATGGTATTAACTGATCTACAATATAAATATGTTATGTATAAAAGATCAAGATTTCTAACTTCTATCAGAGTTTGTTTTGTTTATAATAATGGATACATTTTCTTCACTTCCCCGAGTAGACTATGTTATAGGACTCTCTAATATATTCCGGGATTTACAATTTAAGGGTTACCACAAAACTTCCCTTTTTCTTCTTTCTCTATTAAATTCATATATAAACAAATAAAGCTTTATAAACAAATAACATGCAAAATGGAACATATCCTCTGCAGATGTGTTTTCGGTAGCAAGAGATAGGGACAAATGTATAATAAATATATATATATATATATATATATATATATATATATATATATATATATATATATATATATATATATATATTGGTGTCAGTATATATAGATTTATGTATATATCTAAGCTCCTTACTATGTGTAACTCAATATACGGTTTAAATATATTAAGTAATGGTATTGCAAAGTATGGTTGGTCTGAGGAACTGAACAATCTCTCTAATTCTGGTACTTTTATATATAGAAGTATATATAAATATAAATATACTAATGATAGTATATATATATATATATCTTCAAACCATAATATGTAAATTTTAAATAAAGGGATAAGCTTCGACAGTTCTCATAGATATGATAAAGATATTTACACATTTTAATATATATAAAATATATAAATATATATTACCATATGTAACAATAAATTGTTTACGCCTTATCAATCTGAGGAATGTGTAACACTACAGTAGAAATTACTATTGCATTAAATTATAGAGGCCTAAAATATATCTCTGCTTACCTTTTCCTTCTGTTAGCTAGCCAGGCATGATATGGTATTAGTCAGAGCATTAGCATAGTATAGAGGAGACTGCTTAGTCCGGTTGCAATTATCTTTAAATGTTATGATTAATGATGGTTAACATTTGGCAGGTAATGACAATATTAATCGGTAAGGATTAATCATCACAAAGATAAATTTTGCCTCTTTTATTATTTATGACAGTAAGGAATGTGTTCATTTATAGGTAAATAGATGTTAGTAGTACTAGAGGAGTAATGGCTTAGATAATGTAAATTTTAAGTTTATGTTTCTTCCTTAATATAATTTAAAGTATTTCAAAGTTCCTAATAGTTGCTAACATTCATAGATAGGTTCTGTAGCCAATAATCATAATATTCATAAACAAGTGTTGAAACCAAGATGTAGGAATTTTTTCATCGTGATGTTGGTTAACCCTTGGTGTTGGAGGATTTTTGTCCTTTTCAGGTAGGACTAGCATTCAGATGCTCAATACTTATTTTCGACAAAAAAGCGGATCAGATAGTGTATTTTAATTGTATAAAAGACTCAATCCTTATCTAACCACCATGTAATGTTTATTATCTAGATCATGATTTTAAAAGAAGACAATCCCAAGTTTTTTCGGGACGTGGGTATGCCCATGAAAATATGTACAAGTCTTGATAGATATTGAGCCGTGGATATGCCTATGGAAAATATGTATTTTATAAAATCTTGACAATTGTTGAGTCGTGGGTATGCCCATGTAAATTTTGTATAAGGACAAGACCTTTGGTCCCAGGCTAGGCTGGAGGTTTTCTCAACCCCACTCTTTCCTACCAGCACCTACAGCAAGCGGGGTCACATTGTAAAATAATTATTTATATTAATAAAAAACTTTCCAGGGCTTCGGCCTTTTACCGATCAAAAAATAAAATAAAAAAATGGGCTCATCTTGTAATCATTCCATTTTGTACTACCAACTCTTAGTAGGGTTGAGGCTTCTAACAAGGTCTATACTCCCTTAATCAAGACTGAGACACTATATATATGTAACAGGCTCCTAATAGGGTCAACATCCTTAACAAGATACTTTTGATTAGTGGATCTTTGTGCATACCATCCCCACCAAGGTTTTCCCTGACAAAAAATAATTTGTTATGAGTTATTTTGCTTTACTATTATGCATGTTCTTTAGTTTACTATGTTATGCACGTATCAAGATAATCTGTTATATTCATAATTTGGAAAAAGTAAAAGTTTGCATAATACTGATTCATCGCCCCTCTTAGTATTTTCTATTTCTAAGAGAGAGAGAGAGAGAGAGAGAGAGAGATAAATATATATATATATATAGATACATAGATAGATAGATAGATAGAGAGAGAGAGAGCACCCGAGGAACACTCCTCACTCTTCACAACTTTTAGATTGATAGGTTAATTTTCATAAGCCTACTTGTAAGACCTAGTCACCCTCGGTGTGGTTATAAACCATAGGTTTTTGACTATGGTCTTGATGCAGGAGCATCTTGGGTCCTTGGAAATCTTGTGTCACCATAAATATGTTTGAAGCTTCTGTGTTGCTTAGTTCCTTCTTTGGCCAAGTTGGTCAGTTTCCTCTGGTTACCAAGGTTGGTTGGTCATCTCTTAGGTGGTTGATTGTTTCACTAGTGCTCAACATTGCTTGTCTGTTTCTTGGTCATCCTTGTTTGCCAAGTATTTTATTTTGAGTTCTTTTTAGGCCGACTTGTGCATTTATTATGGGTTGTAGATTTAATGCTGGAATCTTTCATTGGGAGGCGTGTGGTCCTAGATCTGACTGTTCCTTCTATTGATGATGGATCTAAAGGCCGACTCACTTCCATAGACTCTTGTATTAATATAGTTGTTTGGTTATAGTGTAGGAGGTAGTTGGGATAGAAGAGAGAAGTAGACATTATAATTGAGATTGGTGATTTATCCTCACATATTGGAGGACATCTTAATTTCATTGTAATATTAGGCCAAAACTGGGAAGGCCTTACAACTTGACATGTATGATTCTATTTGATCAAAATATATGACTGATCCTGGATTCTCTCTCTCAATGTTGTGTTTGTTAGCTTCCGCATTGTGTTGAGAAGGCTTGGATCATTAGAGTGTGTCATTCCCTTGGCCCCTCTTGACCATGCCTTGCATCAGGTGGTATCAGAGAGGTGAGATCTTGATCTAGGTCTATGGATCTAGGTTTGCTGGTTCCTCTTGAAGCCCTAGTTGATTGTTGTGGGGTAGTAAATTGTGATCTGACCCGTAACTGGAGAGGGTTGTCAAGATGGTTCATGGGAGGTGAGATGCTGATCCAAGATTGGTAGATATGCTAGATTGGAAGCAATACAGATAGCCCAAAGAAGAGGCAGACATGTTGAAGATGTTAGCAATGATGAAGTTGAAGAAGAACAGGTGAATACATAACCTGCACCTATTATGGATCAAGGTGAAGAAATATTTTTGAAGGCTTTGACAAGTCTGAAGTCTACACCACATTTCAGTCCCCTTGAATATTGTGGAAAATTGGATTCTAATGAATTGGTGGACTGGATCACTGAGATGGAAAAGTATTTTGAATATGAGAATATTCTTGAGAATAAGAAGGTGAAGATTGCAAGTACTAAGTTGAAAAGTCATGCATCCCTATGGTGGGAACATTTGCAATTGGATTAGAAAAGGAAGGGAAAACAAAAAATCAAGGTATGGAACAAGCTAATTAATAGATTGAAAGGAAAGTTCTTACTCAATGATTATTAGATTAATCTAGTTCGGCAAATACAAAGCTTGAAGTAGAAAGATAGCTTGGTAAAAGAGTATACTAAGGAATTCTATAGATTGGATATCAGATTTGGACATGATGAAGATGATGTGGAAAGAATTGACAGATACTTGACTAGTTGGAGAGTTCCCATCCAAGAAGAGATCAGCTTGGTTAAGTTGGAGAGCATTGAAGAGGCTTATCAATTTTCTTTGAAAGCCAAGGAGAAATTGAACAAGAGACATGAGCAGAGACAGAGAGGTCGAGGTGGTAGATTCCCTAGAGGAAGAGGTAGATCTAATGATGAAACTAGTAGATCTGAACCTGAAGAGACAAATCTGGACAAACACAAGACTGAGTGGAAAGGTGAAAGTTCATCTAGAGGTAGAGGCAGTAACTATTGAGGTGTTTATAGTAGAGGAAGTTTCTGAGGAAATTTTTATAATTGTGGAGAAGGACATAGATAATTTGAGTGTACACAAGTAACTAAGAAGGCTGGTAGTAGTAGAAATGTTGTAGTGCAAGAAGAGCTATTGAATGAACCTAAGAAGGAAAGTAACTTGATGGTAAGGAGAGCACTATGGAATGAAAGAAGAAAGGAAGATCCAGTAAGGAAAATTTTGTTCAAGACTAGATGTAGAGTTTCTGATAAAATTTGGAAGGTAATCATTAACAGTGGTAGCTCAGAGAATTTGGCATCTGAAGAGATGGTCACTAAACTATAGTTAGAAAGACTGGAACATCCAAAACCTTATCAGATTTCATGGATCAAAGATGAGCACACACTCCTGGTAAGTGAACAATGTTATATGAATTTGAAAATTGGGAAATAATATGATAAGGTGTTGTGTGATATCATGCCTATGGATTATTGTCATATTTTGTTGGGTAAACCTTGGCAATATGATAGGAGATTGTATAAGTATACTATTGTAGCTGATGGAAAGAAACAAATCTTGTTACCATTGATGGAAGAAATTGTTAGTAATGTTTTTACATCTATGAAAGTTTTCTTGATGGAAGGAGGGAATTTTGTGAAAGATTTGAAAAGGAATGATGTATGTTTTGTTGTAATTCCTAATAAGCCGAGTAAGAAAATTGAAGATAGTGTCCCTGAGGAGATTGACAAGTTACTCACCGAGTATAGTGAGATCATTTCTAATAATGTACCTAATGGTTTTCCACCAAAAAGAAGTATTGATCATTGTATAGATCTAATCCCTGGATCTAGTTTAACGAACAAGGCACCTCGTCGGTTAACACCTACTAAGAATCAGGAATTGAACCGACAAATTCAAGAGTTCATATAGAAAGGTTTGATCAGAGAAAGTTTGAGTCCTTGTGTAGTACCTATTGCATTAGCACCAAAGAAGAATGGAGAATGGAGAATGTGTACTGATTCCAGAGCAATCAATAAGATAACAGTGAAGTATAGGTTTCCTATACTGAGAATGGATGACATAATGGATAGTTTGACTAGAGAAAAGTATTTCACAAAGATTGATTTGAAAAGTGGATATCATTAGATTAGAATCATAGAAGGTCATGAGTGGAAGACTACTTTCAAGAAAAAAGAAGGTTTGTATGAGTGGTTGGTTATGCCTTTTGGTTTAACTAATGCATCGAGTACTTTTATGAGGCTGATGAATGAAGTTTTGAAGAAATTCTTGGGTAAGTTTGTGATTGTATATCTTGATGACATTATGATATTTAGTAAGACCAAAGAAGAACATTTTCTGCATGTTAGACAAGTTTTTTAGAGATTGAAAGAGGACAAGTTGCTGATAAATTTGAAAAAGTGTTCATTTATGAAAGAAGAGATTGTGTATTTGGGATTTTTTATTTCTATTGATGGATTGAAGATGGATCCTGAAAAGGTTGAAGCTATTCTGGATTGGCCTACACCTAAAAATTCTAGTGAGGTAAGATCATTTCATGGACTGGCAAGTTTTTATAGGAATTTCATTAGAAATTTTAGTGCAATTTGCAATGCTATGACTAAGACTATGAGAGGAGACAAAAGAGTATTCAAGTGGACTCATGGAGCTAATAAAAGTTTTGAGACTCTGAAGTAGAAAGTTGCTAAATTACCTATTTTGGCATTACCTAATTTTAGTAAAGTATTTCAAGTAGAATGTGATGCAAGTGGAAGTGCAACTAGAGCTGTGTTGAGTCAAGAAGGTAAACATGTTGCTTTCTTGAGTGAAAAGTTGAATGATGCTAGAAGGAAATATTATGTGTATGATCAAGAGTTATATTCTATTGTTCAAGCACTGAAGAAATAGAGACATTATTTGATATCGAGTGAATTTGTGTTGTATACTGATCATAAGGCTTTACAATATTTGGGTAGTCAGAATAAGTTGAATAAGAGACATATGAAATGGGTTGAGTATCTACAGAGTTATACATTTGTGATGAAACATAAGAGTGGAGTAACTAACTGAGTTGTTGATGCATTAAGTAGAAGAAGATATTTGATGACCGAGATGAAAATTCAAGTTCTTGGTTTTGATGAGATGGAGATTCTTATGAGGATGATCCTAATTTTTTTGACCCATGGAGAAAGTGCAGAGAACCTATACAAGATCAACATGATACCAAATGGGATGAATATTTTATTTAGGAAGGTATGTTGTTCAAAGGTATTTAGTTGTGTATACTAAGAGGAGTAATGAGAAATAATTTGATAAAAGAGAAACATACTAGTGGTTTGGCTCAACATTTTGGCATTGACAAAACATGGAATTTGTTGAAGAAAAATTACTTCTGGCCGTAGTTGTATAAAGATGTTCAGAAATTTGTGAAAAGTTGTTGAATTTGTCAAGTTGCAAAAGGAGTAAGTCAGAATACTAGTTTGTATGTACCGATTGCTATACCTGAGAAACCTTGGATTGACATCAGTATGGACTTTGTTCTTGGATTACCAAAGATAGTAAGAGGTAATGATTCTATATTTTTCATTGTGGATAGATTTTCTAAGATGGCACATTTTATACCTTGTAGAAAGACAACAGATGCAGTACATATTGCAGATCCTTTCTTCAAAGAAATTGTGAGATTGCATGGGTTATCAAGGAGTATTATCTTTGACCAAGAAAGTAAATTTGTTGGATACTTTTGGAAGACCCTTTGGAAAAAGTTTGGCACTAAGCTGAAATATAGTTATACATTTCACCCACAAACTGATGGACAGACAGAGGTTGTAAACAAAAGTTTGGGTAATCTTTTGAGATGCTTAGTTTGAGACACACTGAGTAGTTGGGATTCTGTGTTAGTACAAGCAAAGTTTGCATACAACAATTTAGTGAATAGGAGTACTGGGAAAACACCATTTGAGATGGTGAATGGCACACAACCTAGAGGTATATCTGATTTGAGAAACATTGATGATGAGTATAAAAGTGTTGAAGGAGTGAAATTTTCTGAATACATGAAGACATTGCATGAAGATGTGAAGCTAAAGCTAGAAGAGAGTAATAAAAAATACAAAGATAGACTTGATAGATTAAGAAGACATAAGACTTTTGATGTTGGTGATGAAGTGATGGTTCATTTGAAGAAAGGCCGATTTCCTCTTGGCACATATGGAAAGCTGAAGATGAAGAAATTTGGACCTTGCAAGATTTTGGATAAATTTGACAGTGGAAATGCTTATGAGGTTGAGTTACCTAATGATATGGACATATCACCTATTTATTGTTGATTTGTATAAGTATCATCAATTTGGTGAAGAAATGACAATACCAATAGAGTATGCTAAGAAGTAGAATGAAGAAGTGGAGTAGATTTTAAAAGAAAGAGTTGGCAAGAGCACAAGAGGAAAGTAATATATGGAATATCTGGTAAAGTGGAAGAATAGACTGATGGAAGACAGTTCATGGATTTCATAGTCTAAGTTGGATGTAGCTTGGATCATACTTGTTAAATGATTCTAAGAATCATTTCAAAATAACCCCAGGTGTCTGATGTAGGAGCATCTTGGGTCCTTGGCAATCCTATGTCACCATAAATATGTTTGAAGTTTCTGTGTTGCTCGGTTCCTTCTTTGGTTGAGGTTGTCAGTAGTTGGTCAGTTTCCTCTAATTACTGAGTTTGGTCGGTCATCTCCTAGGTGGTCAGTTGTTTCACTGGTGCTCAGTGTTGCTTGTCTATTGCTCGATCATCCTTGTTTCCTGAGTAGTTTATTTTGAGTTCTTGTTGGGCTGACTTGTGCATTTATTATGGGTCACAAATTTAATGCTAGAATCTTTCATTGGGAGGAGTGTGGTCCTAGATCTAACCGTTCCTTCCATTGATTATGGATCTGAAGGTTGACTTAGTTTGATAGACTCTTGTATAAATATTATTGTTTGGTTAGAGTTTAGGAGGCAGTTGGGATAGAAGAGAGAATTAGACAATTGAGATTGGTAACAGATCCTTGCATGTTGGAGGACTTCTGAATTTCATTATAATATCAGGCCAAAACTGGGAAGGCCTTATAGCATGGCATGTATGATTCTATTTGCTCAAATTATATGAATGATCCTACTTTCTCTCTCTCATTGTTGTGTTTGTTAGCTTATGTATTGTGTTGAGCAAGCTTGGATCATTAGGGTGTGTCATTCCCTTGGGCCCTCTTGACCCTACCTTGTGTCAGGTTCAAAGGAACATTTAAGATGTTAGGTTTCCTAGTTTTATTTTTAAGTTTTTTAATCACAAGGCTTACGCCTATAGGCTCATTAAGAGAAACAATGCAACATTTTTAAAAAGTTACAATAATGTAAGAAATGTTGTCGAAAACTTCTTTGGGAAGTTGTTACCGACGTGTGAAACAACCACCCAACAGTCACAACTATTTGAAAAATGGTTGGATCCGTAGAGGAGAGTCTTCATATAGCCCTTTCAGGTGGGTGGAAGATGTGGTATTTTGAACAGTACAAATACTCTATGTAATTTTTGCATTCAATCAATAAAAGATCCCTATTTTCTCTAAATTCTGGATTTGAAACACTTTGTGTATAGATTTTTATGGAAGTGAAAAGAAGAACTTTGATTGATCCAATACATGCTATGAACTAGGACTCTAATGCATTGGATTTGAATCTATTTTGAAGATCGGAGTTAAATGTTAGAAGAATTGGTTTATCTGAGTTTTCTGGAAACCCTCCTAAACCAGGGTTTTGACATAAGATGCCCTAACTTTAATTTCCTTCATGGGGTTCCCATGAAAAGTTGGAAAATGCAAGTAGGTTCAATGTATTTTAGTTCCTCAAAAGTGCAGGAAAAGGGGGATTGTTTGGAGAAATCTTTTTGTAGATTCTAAACCAAGCATCTCTATGTGCTTGGCTTAGGAAATGAGGAACTAAAGTGACAGAAGCACTTCAGGGATGGATAAAAGAAATCTAAAGATGGATTGTTAACTCTTTGGGAATTCCAACACTATTACATTTAGTGGTCAACCTTGAATAACCAACTGGTAAAGTTCTCATTCATCTAGTGAGCCAATTAGCCCTATCAGGACTAGTAGGCTAGGAGTCATTAAGTGTTGATATGTGTCTAGTATCTTAGGATCTGGAGCTTTGTTACAAGTCTTTAAAGGGTGTCTGATAATACTTTGTTTCCACAAATTTCTTGTAAGAAACTTGAACTAGAACCCTTGAACCTCGTCAAAAGGCTACAAGCTTAGCAAGGTCTAAATTCTTGGACTTGTTATTTAAATCTTGTTGTGGTTGTGGAAATCACTCCCATGGTAGAAATTTCATTTGTGTATGGAACCTTTCTATCCCCTTATCAAATTTGTAGGTTCCCATTAGAGAGGTAAGTCAGTAAGGTGTTTTGCAGTAGACATTACTGAGTGATGAGTCAAGTTTATGGGATGTTTTGTTTATGATTTTCTAAGTTCAGACTTAAATATCTTATGGTTTTTCATAAACATTATACAGAATTTTATGTTTCTAAGCTTTAGCCATATGTATATTTGATACTTTTGAAACTAAAGGACTAGAATGAATATATATATATTAGTGAATGTTATGATAAAATCTAGTATTTTTCTTCTCCAACTTTAATGGGTAGTGTTCCTGCAGGTGTGTGACAAGGCTACGTTAAAATAGGAAAACTTATTATAATCTTTACCTTGGATTTGTGTTATGGATTTTGGTATGCTAACATTTTGTAGAAGAAGAATAAGTCAGCAAGGAGTACAGACTCAAGGATGAGTGGGTCTTTTAAGGTGAATAACTATTTCATCTTTCATCATAGCTCCACTACTTCCATAACTTTGTGGTTTCTAATTTAGACCAAGTCAATCTAGATACTGAGTGTTCCTATACTATTGAAGCACTAAATGTGGCTTATCTTCTTGCATAAATGATGCTGTCATTCTTGTAACTGAAGTTGTTATGCTATGTAATGAAGGACCTAGTTTGTAGGTGTTCTATTTTCTTAGTTTCTTTTAAATAAGTTGGAACTTATGATTTGAGGCTAGTTAGATGTTTTGAGGAATTCATACTGTAATCTAGCAACAAAGTAAAATACTTTGATATTCCATATTGTATCTATGTTCTATTAAATGAATATATGATAGTTATAGATTTTAATCTCTGAGTTGTAAATCATTCATACTTCTATGGGGGCCCGCACGGGAGGTAAATTCCCTGTTCATGTTTAAGTAGGATTCATTTAAGTTTCTTTGAAGTTGTTAAGAAATGTTGCTCCTGCAGCCACTAGTAACAGAATCACTAACTATTTCTGGCAACATAGGTTTACTTTTGAAGCATTATCTATTTACTATTAAGCTTTTCCTTCAAGTTGAGAGTTAATTTGTAGTTTCAATTTCTAGTAAAAATCTCCTGTAGCAATAGCTTTTACTTTAGTAGTGATGACTCTTGAAGAGAGCTAAAGCATAAACCTTACAGCCATCATCTCAAGTTCACATTCCTTGATTGATACATTTAATGAAGTCTAGCATGATGTTCTAAGTAGATATGTCATAATTTTAAGCAATGAATCACTGTCAAAGGATGTCCAATCCTTGGAGTTCCAAGGATATTATTCTGACCAGTCATTTTTGGCACCATTGTAGGGGATGGTGTCAATTTAGTTGGACCCAGAAGTCATTAAGTTAGTTTTCATTCTGCATAATTTTGCATGCATAGATGCAAGGACCATTTTGGGTGATTCCTACATAACCTTAATGATGAAGAACCATTTGAGGTTTTCAATCCAACACTTGAGGAACCGCAATTAGAGAACCCACAAGAAGAAGAGCCGTTTGAGAATGTGTTTGCTGATGCCTATGACCAATTGCCTTCACTACCATCATCTAAAGAGTCCTACCATTTAAATGCCCTTTTTTCTTCCCCAGATTATCTAGATAACATAATTGCTCATCCTACCTTCCCTTTTCCTATTCCTACTCAGCAAGGTAACCAAAATCTGAAGAACATTCCTGCAACCGCACTTCCTAAATTATATGGACTCATCACAGAGGATCTAGAGACTTTCCTCTTTGAGTTTGATGTCCTCTGCTGAAGCTATGACTACACCACTAATGGCCATAAGCTCAAATTATTTCCTTCCACTTTAAAAGAGGCTACTCTATGATGGTTTATGAGTCTAGGTGCTGATGTTGTAGCAAATTAGAATGCAATGTGCAACATTTTTCTTGATAAGTACAAAGATTATTGTAGAGGAGGGGACTTAAAAGGAGATGACATATTTAAAATGTCATAGAAGGAAGATGAAACCTTGGAAGATTATGTCTCCAAGTTCATGTTCAGCCTATAACGTAACACACAACATGAGCTAAATGAAGAATCTCAAAAGAATAATTTTTGAGAGGTGTGAATGATGGAAGCATAGAGGCCCTTGACCTTATGGCAGGGGGGGACATTACCCAGAAGACTTGGGTTGACATAAAGAATATATGTTTGAACTATTCTAGAGCTACTATCAAGAAAGGAAGAGTTTTAAGAGCCTTTCCTCACAAGTCTAATGGCGTAGGTGTGTCCAAAATGGAGCTATCCAATCTATTGTTAGATTTCAAGCAAGACATCATCAATGATGTTGCAACATAGTTAGATACCATGTAGGCTAGAAGAAAGAAAGATGAAGCTGATGCCATGCTAGTAGAGTATTATCTGTACTATAGGGAGAAGAAAAAGAATTGTCGGTGTAAGTCTGTTTCAAGCTTGGAGTCCCAACCCATGCCTACCGAGTTAAAATCCATTGATGAGAATGGAGAGGTTCTCTACGTTGCCCAACAAAGGCCATGGGCTTAGAGACTAGGTATTCCACAAGATCCTCTTCAAAATTTTAATAGTAATAATGCATGGAAAAACCAAAAACATAGTAGATTTAGTGGGTCTAACAGTTGGCAGAAGCCTCATCAAAGTTGGAAACAACCTTAGCAAGGCTGACAATAGTATCATCAATATTGGCAAAAACCTCAGCTAGGATGGCAACAACCTCAGTAAGGTTGGTCACAACCCTAGCAAGGTTGGCAACAATCTCACCAGGGTTGGCAGCAACCTCAACAACCTTGGCAATAGCCCCAGCAAGGGTGGCAACAACCACACAATTGGATGAACCAATCAAACCAGCAAGCTTTGATGCCACCACCTCAGCAATAGGCTCTAATGCCTCCTCCTACAGCCAAGACTACTTCCCCTAAATAGACTCAGTTTCCTGCTCAACCTACTCCTAATCCTAACAATGCTAAACCAACAAAACAGTAGCAGAGCTATGCTATTTCCCTGAATAATATTCATTTAAGGTCCAGAACAACTCTTCCTCCTCCACAGTAGCCTATCATCACCGAAGTTGATGATACCTCACTAGAACCAACTAAGGGATCAGTCAAACTTGCTACTCCTATAGCTTAAGAGCCCCCATTTCCTCATAGGTTGGAGGAATAAGCTAAGTCAGTGGAAAATAAAGTAGTGTTGGACTTGCTTGCCCAATTAAAGAAAATGATAGTTAAAATACCACTGCTAGATGCCATCAAGGAAGTTCTTTCATACACTAAAGCCATCAAGGAAGCTTGTATCAAATATCCCGGGAGGAAGAAAAAGGATCCTAAAACCATACATGTCCTAGGCCAGTGATTTGATCTAATGTTAGAGAAATTGATAGTTTTAAAGTATTTTGATCCTGGTAGCCCTGTGGTCATAATCACCATTCAAGGAATACAAGTCCAAAATGCTCTAGTTGACTTAGGTGCATCCATAAATGTCATGACCAAGGAAGTAATGTCTCAGTTGCATATCATCAGTCTTAGGGAAACCCCAACCATCCTTTAGCTTGTTGATAGTTCCACTATTACACCCAATGGGATGGTAAAGGATGTAATAGTCACCTTGAATTCATGGGAATATCTAGTTGACTTTGTTATCCTTTCTCTAAAGGCTAACATGGGAGGGTATCCAATAATTCTAGGCAAGCATTGGCCAGCTACTGCAAATGCCTATATCGCTTATCGATTAGGAAAAATGACTATATCCAATGGAGTCAACCCTAAAAATTTGACTCTATATTCCCTAGTTCAACCTTTATTGCAAGATGACTAGATAATTTGGCCAGACTTGGGTGATGTTGAACCTGAGGTCAACTCCATCCACTAGTTAATGATGATATCCAGGGAACCATTTGTAACCTTTAGGGGGTAGGATGAGATAATCTCCTCCATTATTATGAATGAGTATGGAGTGCAATCCCAAGTGTGTTCCCAAGAGGACTGTGTTCTTGAAACTCTATTACCACCTTCCAATGGTCTACATTATTCAAAAAATTCAAAATTCCTTCATACATTATTGCCTCATGAAATGGACTATGTTCCAATTGCTTAGTTGTCAATGGCAGAAAAGGTCATTAAGCTAGAGGTTAGCCTAGGATAGGAGTTAAATTTAAACAGTGCTTTGACACTCTCTTAGTAGACAGATGTCCTGCAGCTTCTAAAAGAACATCAATAAGTTTTTACTTTGGATTATACTGACATGAAATGCCTAGACCCTAAGCTCTACACTCATAAAATTTATATCAGCCCTGACTATAGACATGTCCGCCAACCTCAATGAAGAGTTAATCTAGCTTTAAGAGATATAGTTAAGAATGAGTTGCAGAAGTTGTTAAATGTTGGATTCATTTACCCCATTTCTAATAGTCAGTGGGTCTCCCCTCTCATTATAGTACCTAAGAAAGGAGGTAAGTGGAGATTTTGTGTTGACTACATGGATCTTAACACAACCACTAAGAAGGACCACTTTCCTTTATCATTCATAGATCAAGTCACTGATAACCTGGCTAGAAAGAAATACTTCTCTTTTCTGGATGGATTTAGTGGTTATAATCAGATACAAATAGCCCCCGAAGACCAGGAGAAGACAATATTCACCTGCCCATGGAGCACATTTTCCTATTTAGTGCTACCTTTTGGGTTGTGTAATGCCCCTGCTACTTTCCAGCGAGCTGTGATAAGTATATTCTTAGATATCTCATTGATTACATGGAGATTTACATGGATGAACTTACCACATATGGGCATACTTTTGATGAGGCCAAGGAAAATTTGGAGAAAGTTCTTTAGAGATGTCATGATTATAACCTCTCTCTAAATAGTGAAAAGTGCTTCATGATGATGGAAGAAGGGGTTGTTTTAGGATATTTCATATCTTCAAAATGTATTCAAGTGGACACTGCCAAGATTGAAGTGATTAGCACATTGCCTACCCCATCAAAACAAAAAGATGTGAGAAGTTTTCTTGGGCATGTTGGGTATTATAGAAGGTTTATAAAGGATTTCAGCCAACTTGCAATAGCACTGTATAATCTACTCAAAAAGGATGCTGATTTCACTTGGGACTCTGAGTGTGCAAAGTCTTTCCTGTAGCTTAAAGAAGTTCTCACCACAGCGTTGGTTTTGAGAGGACCTAATTGGGGGTTTCCTTTTCAAATTCATACTAACACCTTTGAATATGCTATTAGTGTTGTACTTGGTCAGAAGGTGGACTCAGTTGAGCATGCAATTTACTTTATTTGTAAAAATATGTAGGGAGCTGAGTTTAATTACACTATCATTGAAAAAGAACTTCTTGCAGTCATCTATGCCCTGAAAATAAACAAACACTACATTACTGGATATGAGATCTATGTCACACTGACCATTCTTATATTAAGTATCTCATGAAAAAGCCTACAATATCTAGATGACTGGCTCACTAGTTGCTTCTTATGCAAGAATTTGACATTAAAATAATAGATAAACCTGGTAAAACAAATGTGGTAGCTGATTTTCTCTCTAGGTTGCATGTACCTGATGATCCTATTGCCATTTATGATATTTTTTCTAATGAACATCTTTTCTTGTTATCTACACACAATCCTTGGTATGCTGATATTGACAACTATCTTACAACTAGTAAGACACCTGCTCATTTCTCTACTAAAGAGAGAAGGTTGTTGACTGAAAAAAGCTTTAATTATTCATGGATATTTGGATTCATGTTTTATGCTGGTCCTAATCAAGTAATTAGAAGATGCATAAGAGAGTATGAAATATATGATATCCTCAAGGCATGTCATGGTGAACCTTGTGGTGGACATTTTCCTGCCAAAAGAACAACATTGAAGATTTTGACTACAGGTTACTATTGGCCCAGTCTACACAACGATGCTACTCAGTACACTAAAAAGTGTGACAAATGCCAATGCATGGGATGGCCTAATAAGATAGATGAAATTCCCCTACAGCCACAAGTATTTGTCACACCCTTTGACAAATGGGGGATTGACTTTGTCGGTCTAATTAAGCCCTCTTCACAAGGTAAATCCTATATCCTTGTTTGCACTAACTATGTTACAAAGTGGACTGAGGCCAAACCTATGAAGCACCCAAGGGATAACAATGTTGAAAAGTTCCTTTATGAATTCATCTTCACAAGATTTAGGGTACCAAGAGAGATTAAGTCTGACCAAGGTCCTTAGTTTACTTCCAATTTGATTGCTGCTCTGATGGAAGAGTACAACAATAGGTATGGTAAATCTTCACCCTATCACCCCCAAGCTAATGGGTAGGTGGAAGTTACCAATTGGGAGTTGGAGTCTATCCTCACTAAAAAAGTAGCCATCCATAAGAAAGATTGGGCTATCCGACTTCCTGAAGCACTATGTGCTTACCGGACTACATGGAAGTCTATGACCAATTTCACAGTATTTGAGCTTGTTTATGGTCATTCTATAGTCATGCCTATAGATTTTGAACATAAGACACTCCAAAAAACTCTTTATCTTGGGATGGATCTCACTACAGCACAACAAGAATGGATACTGAGTTTGAATGGCCTTGATGAGTGGAAAAAATTTGCCTTGCACAACACAGAATTGATACAACATTAGCGCAAGCAATGGCATGACAAGTATGTTATGGACATAGTCTTTTCTATTGGTGACTGGGCACTCATCTATGACTCCTAGTATTAGCATAATCCAGGCAAGTTCCAAACTAGGTGGCTTAGACCATATGACATTATTGCAGTCTTTCCAAATGGAGCGGTTCAACTTTCCACAATTGATCCAGTTCATTTCATACTATTGGTTAATGGTCACATATTGAAGTTATATCATAAAGCCCAGAGTAAGGATGATTTCCTATAGCAATTCTCTTCTGCCATTGGTGACACACTTCCTACAACAACTCATAATGAGCTTTTTGCTCATTTTCCTTCCTCACTCCAGAAGATCTTGTCACTTTCATAATAAACACTTTCTTAACAAAAGTCACTTCTCCATAATTAAATTATGTTTCATTTCTTGTCTATCACCCATCCACCTCATTTCTTCTTTCATTTGTGGATAAGAACAACCACCACCTTAGCAGTAATTCAGGTTAGCACACATTTCAAGGTATGCAATTTTAATTTGTTTTCCAATTATTATTTTTCATATACCTTGTCACCACCGTAAGTGTGGGACCACTTACACAATTTTAGCTGGGGGGGAAGTTATATCAATTTTTTTTTGTCATTATGTTTATGCAATCTTTATGTAGACTAGGATTTGAGCGTGCACCTAAACCTGTTTTGAAGGCCAAAGACAAACAAACATCATAGCATATAATCAAATCAAATTTAATGGTAAAAAAACTAAAATCAAAGCCACCTCAGTTTAAGCCTAAAACGGATGCGCCCATGCACCGTTTGATATGCTTAGATATAAATGGATGTGGGTGTGCAAACTCAAGCACTTGGAGCATGCAAATAGGATGATTTGAGGATCAAGAAGACCCAAAATGACACAAAATAGGTATGAGGAACCTATTTTGCCTCAAAGGCCTCAAGAACACACAAATATGCAAAGCTAAAAGATGAACTAAGATTGATTAAACTAGAAATGAATCTATGTTAATCCAATTAAGCTAATTTAAATGTGATTTAAGCTTGAAAATGATCTAAAATGATGAGTTTATGCTTATGCTAGAATGAAAATGGCATTATAACTTTGCTATTGAGTTTGAGAGTTGAAAGATGATTTGCCTTAGGAAGTGAGGGTATTTATAGGATTTCTAAAGGCTTGGGGTAGGAGGAATGAATGGCCAGGATTGAAATCCTTAAGAGAGGCCAAGATTCACTCAAAGGGAAGCACATGGATTGTGCTAGTTCTTAGCCAATCAGGAGGTGACACATGTCACAAGGTGAGTGGATGAAGGGAATGGAAAAGAGGAGTCAACAAAGGGGGCTCCAAGCTCATAACTCTCCAAATAAATGCTTGTAAGAGCAATGAATGGGCTTTAAGAGGCTTTGAAGACTTTGGGGAAGCAATAAATGCTTTGTGGTTGAGATATTTGGAAGGAAAGACTTTGCTTTGGTTTAGGAAAGTCTTAAGCTTGGTTAGGATTGCACAAAGGTTTAAGGGTAGGATTAGGATTAGATTAGGACAAAGAAAAGGATTAGGATGGGTGAAGAGGGTGGATTTGAGAAGATTCTAGAAGAGTCTAGATTTCTCCTTAGTTTCATGGAATAAAAGTTATTCATTCCAAAAGCTTAAGTTTAAGGAATATTTATTAAAATATTTTCAATAAATATGAAAATTAAATATTTAACCTTAATTAAATATTTAACCTTGGGATTAGGGTTAGAAAAGATGGGATTAGCCTTTTAATCGAAATTAAGAAGGGATTAGAAGATTTTGGAAGAGGTTAGTGGTCTTAAGGAAATTGGTCAAGTTTGGGATAAAAAATAAATTAAAAATAAATTAATTTATTTTTGAAGTTTTTTGGTCAATTTATTAATTAAATAATTAATAAATTAGGGATAATGTCCAAATGACATTTTTAGGCTAGATTCCTTAATTAAAGATTTTTAATTAAGAGAGAGGGATTTAATGCCATAAAAATAAATAAATTAATTAAATAATTAATTAATTAATAAATGATGATGTCATCAAGGATTTTCAGAAAACAAAAATAATTTATTTTCTGAAGGATTTTTCGGTGTCTACATTTTGACCCTCTTTGATGCGAGGCTGCAAGTGGCATGGCGTCAAAGATAAGAAAACAAGATGCCGAGGCTAGAATCGGAAGAAGAGGGTATGACACCTGGGTGGACTAGGAGAAAGAGAGATACATGCCCCGGTGGGACAAAATCATGGAAGATGCGCCCAGTGGGACAAGGAGAAAGAGGGATTACGCCCTGGGACAGAGTGTGCCCGGCGGGACGAGGAAGGAAGGGCCTAGGAAGAAAGGGGAGATAAATAACCTCACTTCTAAGAACAAATATGGATGATATGCAAGATGAGATGGAAATGCAAGATGCAAGATGCAGCTGTATGCAAAGATGCAAGATTAATCTATATGATAAATGCAAGGGACCAGATAGCTCCAAGTGCAAACGGGAGTGCACAACCTAGATTTAATATAGCTATGTTAGAGACCTGCCAAAGATACTGGGATCACGAGGCCTGTCAACAACGTTGCAGAGGACTGACGAGGACTGATGCTAAACAAACACACAGGGTTGCCCCAACATCACACATGAAGCGCAGAGGTGACATGGCAGAACCGATGCTGAAGGAACCACAAACACACAACTGACTCATAGGCAGAAGCGAAAGATCAAAAGACCTTGCCCCAGATTATCCGCACACGCAGCACACCATGATATAAAGAATCGTGGTGACCCTGGTGGGATAAAGAGAAGCCAAAAATATTAACAAGACCCAAAGGACAAAAATCCAAGATCAAAATGATAACTCCAAAAAGACATCCTTTGCCAAGGAGAGAGATTAGGTTTGATTGATGGTGGGAAGATTGGTCAGACAGGAGGAATGATATATCCTCAAGGACCAGGATGGAAGATTAGGTCGGACAGGAGGAATGATATATCCTCAAGGACCCATGGGTTGGTGAGAGAATAAGTGTAGTTGTTCGCTGGCAAAAGCTGAAGTTCAAGGAATAATCAGGATGAGCAAGGATAAGTCGACAATTGATGTTGCTGAAGCACAAGGCCCGAGTGGGACTACAAATTTTCTGAGGCTGGGGATGGGACAAGATATTTGATCAAATGCTGCTGCAGGATAGACAAAGGTTATGTACAACAAGGAGGAATGATATGCACAAGGGATATGTACAGAAGCTCAGGATTGGGGATAGGAAGATCACACTCAGCGGGACTCTCACTAGGACGGAGACAAGAAGGATAAATACAGGGAGGATTATGTTGTACAGGAAAGGGAAAAGGATATGGTACAAGATATGGTACAAAGATTTGGAATAGGATATGGATTACAGATGGGTTGGAGGAAGATGGAAGCTTAATGCTTGGAGGATAGGGGAGATGGAACTGCTGGGAGATCTGTTAAGAGATGGAGGAAGAGGACGGTAGCTGAAAGGACAACTGAATAGATAAATAGCTCAGTTTACTATGTTGGCACCTGTTTGCCAGGTTTTCACCAACATACTTGTCCAAGGCGCTTGAATTGCCAAGTTTTCACCGTTGGACGATTATTTTCTCTTTCTCTTTTCTTTTTTGCTTTTTTGCTTTTTTTGAATGTTTTTGGATTTTCTGATATATGCAGGATCAGGTTCAGGCATAGAACCTCTTCAGATGGATGATGTTGATAGGATCATTCAAGGGCTCACCTTCTGGTGTTGATAGCTGATAGGATCCCAAGCCAAAGGATGCGGTGACAACATAGGGGCCCAACCAAGTAGGCTCAAACTTGCCTTTCTTTTCTCTATTTGCTAGGACCTTCTGATTTTCTTTAAGGACCATGTCACCGACCTGGAATTATCTAGGATGGACCTTCTTATTATAACTCCTTTTGAGTCAATTCTGGTATGCAACCAGGTGATCGTAGGCTTGCTGTCTCTTTTCATCTAGCAGATCTAGCTGTGTGAGCCGGGCTACACGATAATCTTCATCAGTTGTATAGTTCTTCATGGAGACGCGCAAGGATGGGAGCTCAACCTCGATTGGTAGAATGGCTTCATCACCATATACAAGGGAGTATGGGGTGGTGCCTGTGGGAGTGCGATAAGAAGTGCAGTAGGCCCAAAGGGCGGGATTGATTTGGAGGTGCTAGTCACGACCAAAATCATTGACAACCTTCTTGAGGATTTTCAAGATAGTTTTGTTAGTTGCCTCAGCTTGGCCATTTCCTTGAGGGAAATATGGACTGGAGAAATGGTGATGGATGTGGAGTTTGGCACATAGATCATCCACATGCTGGTTTTCAAAAGGTGTGCCATGGTCTGTGAAGATGGTAGATGGTATGCCGAAGCGACAAATGATGTGGTAGAGGATGAACTTGGATATTTGGATGCCAGTGGTTAGGGTGAGCGGAATCGCTTCAACCCATTTGGTAAAGTATTCTGTGGCTGTTATGATATACTTGTGTCCATCCGAAGAGAGGGGGGTGATCAAGCCAATGAGGTCGAGGCCCCAACATGAAAAAGGCCACGGTGGTGCAATAGGTTGTAGATCCTGTGCTGGTGCATGTATCAAATTGGCATGCTGTTGACATGGGAGACATTTCTTGACAAATTCACATGCATCATGTTCCATTGTTGGCCAATAATATCCAACTCTAAGCAGCTGCTTTGCTAGAACCATGCCACTCGTGTGGGCACCGCAAATTCCAGCGTGAACTTCTTGTAAGGCCAGGACGGCCTTGTTTGAATCTAAACATCTAGATAGGACATTGTGATACCCACGACGATATAGGGTGTTGGCTACAAGAGTGTAGCGGGAAGCTTTGCGAATAAGGTTTTGGCGTTGGTTATTGGTGAGATGGGGAGATATGATACCATTTTTTAGATATGCATGGATGTCGTGGTACCATGGGGATTGGGGACCAACCAAGACACACACCATTTCTGCCTCAGCGTTCTCATAAGCTGGCATATGTAGCTGCTCGACTAGGAATTCATACTGTGATGCATCGTGTGGGATTTCTAACAAGGATCCAATGGTTGCCATTACGTCTGCTGCTTTGTTCTGAAGTCTTGGGATCTGTGTGAACTGTAGATGTAGGAAATGCTCTTTTAGTTTGTTCACCAGCTCTTTGTAAGGTAGCAACTTGTCATCCTTTGTCTGATATTCATCTAGGACTTGTTTGATAATCAGCTGTGAATCTCCAAATACTTGTAATTCTATGATATTCCACTGAATGGCTGTTCTGAGACCTAAGATGAGTGCCTCATATTCTGCAATGTTGTTGGTACATGGGAATCCCAATTTGAATGATTTTGGAATATAGTCACCTTGAGGTGTGACAAATAGGATTCCTGCCCCAGAGCTATGAGATGTGTTGGAACCATCAAAGTATAGTTTCCACATGGGCTGCTCTTCAATCATGCATAAATGTTCATCGGGGAATTCCATGATTAGTGGATAGGCATCCACCAGTGGTGCTTCTGCTAGTTGATCGGCAATGACTTGCCCTTTGATTGCTTTGCAATCTACATACTGAATGTCAAATTCACTGAGTAACATGACCCATTTTGCCATACAGCCTGTGAGGGTTGTCCTTGATAACAGATACTTAAGAGGGTCCACCTTTGATATGAGCTTGATTGTGTGGCTAAGCATGTAATGTCTAAGTTTTTGAGTGGCAAAGACCACTGCTAAGCATGCTTTCTCCATGGGTGAATAGTTAAGCTCATAGCCCACAAGAGTGTGACTGATGTAGTAGATAGCTCATTCTCTATTTTCATCATCATGCTGTGCTAGGAGTACCCCTAGTGTTGTAGCTGTTGTTGAGATGTAAAGGATGAGTGGGCATCCTGAAACCGGTGGTACTAGGATTGGAGCATTAGCTAGATACTCCTTGAGCTTATCAAAGCTTCTTTGACAGACGGGATCCCACTTAAAGCTAGTGTCTTTGCATAAGAGATGTGAGAATGGTTGGCACTTGTCTGCTAGTTGCGAGATGAACCGCCGAACTGATTGAAGCTTTCCCTGTAGGCTTCTGAGCTGTTTAAGATTTCTTGGTGGAGGCATCTCTGTTATTGCTTTTACCTTTTTAGGATCGATCTCTATGCCTCATCTAGAGACGATGAAGCCTAGAAGCTTGCCAGATGTAACACCAAAGACACATTTCTTAGGATTAAGCTTTAAGCCATAATGATTCAGACGATCAAACACACGTTCTAGGATGTTGAGGTGTTCATCCCTTGTTTTGGATTTTGCAAGGATATCATCCACATAGTCCTCAAGGATCTTGTGGATCATGTCATGAAAAATGGCTGTCATTGCTCGCTGATATGTTGCTCCTGCATTCTTTAGCCCAAATGGCATCATGTTGTAGCAGAAGGTACCCCATGGGGTTGTGAATGTTGTTTTATGTTGATCTGCTTCTGCTATATGAATCTGATTGTAGCCGAAAAAGCCATCCATGAGTGATAGCATTTCGTGACCCGCTGTGAGGTCTACAAGCATGTCTATGTTTGGCAATGGGAAGTCATCCTTAGGACATGCCTTGTTCAAGTCCCTGAAATTAGTATAGATTCTAATGTCGCCAGAAGGCTTTGTGACTGGCACCATGTTAGAGATCCACTCTGAATAGTCAATTGCTCTGATGATCTTAGCTTGGAGGAGCTTCTCAAGCTCTGCTTTGACGAGAAATGCTACCTTTGGATGCATTTTCCTTAGCTTCTACTTCACTGGCTTGATGTTTGGATCTACTGATAGATGATGAACAACAAGGTTTGGATCAAGCCCAGGCATGTGGGCATATGACCATGCAAAGTTGATGATGGATTCCTTGAGCAAGGCGCTGAGAGCCATTTCTTCTCCTTCTGTTAGGTTGACTGCAATGTAGGTGATCTTTGGACATTCTTCTGTTCCCAAGTTGATTGGCTTGGTTTCCTCTATGATGATTGGTGACTGCTCTGGTCTATAATCTTGGATAGGGGGAAGAGGCAAGGCTTCATCTTCTAGCGCCTGAATTTCCAAGTTTTCGCTAGAAGATACGCCCTTTGTTTTTACTATTTTGGAATCAGAATGTGCCCCAGAAGGGTTTTCACATAAAGACTCATGATGTTCTTTTACTTTATCATTTTTGTGACTAAAGCTTGCCTCTTCTCCAAAATATCCTTCTGGGTGAAGCTGATAGACAGAGGTTGATGTTGGATCCTGTTTGCTTGCTGGATCTGATGCCCCCATGAATTCTAGGAGTGCTTGTGCGCTTTGGAACTCATCGATGTGTGCGATGCTTGGTTGGTTCCAATCTATGAGGTTAGGGTTTGTGAGGGGAAGATCTATGAGGTTAATGGAGAGTTGTTGGAGAACAAAAGTCCCCAGGAGGGTGTCATCAGCAAAGATATCATCGTAGGATCGGATGTCTTTCTCTTCGGGGATGTCTTCGATTTCCACAAGGTCATCCTGGCTATTTGAAAAGGTCACGTTGGTCATGTTAGTGTCCGCAGTTGTGGTATTGGGCTCTTGTTCAATCAGGCGAGGGGTATTAAAGCCAAGTCCTTGATATTCTGGATTCTGGGATGGTATGATAGGAAACAAATTTCCGTCCTCTTGTGGTCCTAGACCACCACCTTGATAGTTATAGTGTTCTGTGACATTTTTGTAGGGGATTGGATATTTCTCTTTGAAGTACTCAAGAAGTTGTGTGTCACGTGATGGGGGATCTTTGTATAACCATTTGTTAATATCTGGATCTATTTCTTTGTTGTTGATGGTGCCATGAGACTCAAAAGTCATATTTCTGATTTGCTTGAGCTTATAATGTTCTTCAACAGGCTTGTTTTGACAACTTGGGCGCCCTTGAGTATGTGGATCACGTGGAAGAGCTCCTATAGCAAATGCATCACTGAGGCTGTATTCACCACAACCCTGGTTGTTGATCTTGAGGGATGATAAGGTGGAAGAGAGGATGGTCTCTGGATCGCGATGGGATCGGGATGAGCTAGCAATAGAAGTACCAATATTGGTTCCAGGACAATGAGTAGAATGAGGGAAAGATGCTTCCATCGCAAGGCAGTATGCGAAGGGGTTAGGGTCAGCATGGATGGTAACCTCAGTGCCTTGATGTGGAAACTTGATGCACTAATGGTAAGTAGATGGTACGGCCTTAATGGAATGGATCCATGGACGACCAAGGAGGATATTGAACGGTAGGTCAAGATCAACAACGTGGCAGAGAGTATCGTGCATTGCTGGGCCTAGCTGGATAGGCAAAGTTATAGTACCTTCAGAGGTATGCTCCAAGTTATCATATGCTTTGATAGTGATTTTCTCATGTTGTATGTCGGCCTCCGTCAACCCGATCTTCTTGATGAATTTTAATGTGCACAAGTTGAGGACTGAGCCATTATCCACTAGAACTCATTTGATGGCGAAATCTCTGACCATGACAGCAATGCGGAGAGGGAGAGTATGGTCAGGAGCGACATCTGGTATATCAGATTCTTTGAAGGATAAGGCACATGCTGCTGATAGGTGTCCACAAGAGTTTCAAACTGAGTTGTGTTAATGTCCGTGGGGACATGGCCTTCTTTTAGAGCTTTGTCCAGGATCTCCTGATGGATGGGTGATGTGCGGAGCAAATCCAAGATAGATATTTGGGCTGGCATGTTCCCAAGATGCTCTATGATATTGTATTGTGCTCTTGGTGCATTATGCTATGTTGCGCGTGCATTTAATGCTGGCCTGGTGTTAGACTGTGCTGTGGATGCAGTAGATGTTGGCCTTGGAGGAGCAGTTGATCTCGGAGGAGCACCGGTAACAGTTATCCTACCACTGCGGGTAGTTGCAGCACATTGTCGATCTGGCCCTCTGACGTGGATGGTATTGATGGTGGGCTCATCTTGGATGGGCTCAACTTGAGTTATGCATCCGACATACTTGTCATAGTTGATGTAGGCCACTGTGTGATCTTCTTGCTTGCCTTTGCCATGATTTTGGGGCTGATTGGCGTTGGCTTGATTCTTCCCGGTATCGTGTTGAGGGAACACATTTTGATATATTTGCAAACTGGCGTTGGGTGAAGCTTGAGCTGGTGCATCGACCTGGATCTCCTTGCGATCAATGAGATCCTAGATGTAGTTCTTAAGCTGCATGCACTTCATTGTAGTGTGTCCTTTCACATGATGGTAATCACAGTATTCATGTTCTTTATACCAATCAGACTTTGGTGTGTTGTCATCTTTCTATGGGATGGGCGGATATGTGATCATATTTGCCTTGGCTAGCCGATAAAAGATCTGATCCAGAGGCTCACCCAAAGGTGTGAAAGTCCTCTTTGGATTGTTCTGATTGTTGGGTTTGTTCTACCTTGGGGCAACGTTAACTGCATTAACAGGATTGCCTTGACGTGCTGGCTACTGCTGTTGGTATTGCTGCTGATACTATTGCACAGGTGGTTGATGAGCTTGAGGAGGCTGCTGATAAATAGGTGCTTGATATGCAGGAGCTGGGGGTTGCTGATAGATGGGCGCTTGTGGCGGTTGGTATGTTTGAGCTGGTGTAGGACTAGCCACAATGAATTATACATTCTTAGTGTCAGTGGCTCCATCTGTAACAACATTCTTGTTACGATTCCAGTAACAGGATTTATCATTGTTGGGTTTGTTTTTGGAATCATCCTTGAAGTGACGAATAGTGCCTTCATCTAGGAGAGCTTTCTCGATGCCTATGCCTTTGCTCTTGATGTCTTGGTATGTCTGGAGATAGTTCATTCGCATGTGATGGGATAGCTTTGGATGCAGGTTATCAATGAAGATCTTTGTTAGATGCTTCTTTGGCGGCTGATATGATAACCTGGTTGTAAGATTCTGCCATCTTTGCAAGTATTCTGCAAGGCTTTCTCCGTCTTTCTGCTTTGAGTTGCATAGGTCTAGCAAGGACAACTCATTCTCCACATTATGGGCATAGTGTGTGATGAACTTCTCAGAGAGTTCAGCAAAGGTTTTTATTGTCCCATGTGGTATTTTGTAAAATCACTCAACAAAAATTCCTCCCAAACTTTTGGGAAACAGGCGCAAGAGATAGTTATCACTGTAAGCCACTTCTTGGCACGCCATGTAAAACTCTTTGATATGGTTTACTGGATCTCCTTTCCCCTGATACTTGTCAAACTTGGGCATCTCAAAATGCTTGGAGAAAGGGATAGTTGCTATGGAACGATCGAAGGGATATGAGCACACCTCTTCGAACTTGTATGTTTTATTCTCTGTTCCACTTTGTAGCTCCTTTAGAGCATTTTTCATTGCTTCCCACTCAGCATTGAGTGGTGAGGGAACTGGAACTTCTGCTTGTGATGGAAGCTGTGGAACTGGATATGGTGCTTGCTGTGGATAAATGGGTTGGAACTGATTTTGGGGTAATGGTTGCTGGGGATATTGGTGGTGTGGCATAGGGGGATATTATGGTAAATGATATGGAACCGCTTGATGTTGTTGGGCTGCTTGCTATTGTTGAATTGACGGTTGTTGTGGGACTGCTTGCTGATATTGGACATTTGGAACTTGCTATTGTAACGGATGGGTGGGAACTTGTTGTTGCTGGGGGATGATAGGGATTTGTTGCTAGGGCTGATAGCAAGGGACTTGCTGTTATGGAGGAATGATGGGTGTTTGCTGAAAGGGGACATGTGGTTGCTGTGGGGGAGGCTGTTGGAATGATGCTACTTGCGGGTATGATGGTGGTAGTTGCTGAGGTTGGCTTTGGGTTTGGCTGATATAAATTGGGTGCATGCCTGCATTACTTAGAGGTGGAACAGATGTGGGGAAGCTAGAAGCAAAGGGTGATGGGGTAAGATAGCTGGGGAAAGTTGGTTGTTGAGGTGGTGGAACTTGCTGGAAGGTATTTGGGATTTGGGACGAATAGCTTGAAGCCGACGGTGGTTGGGGTAGTTGCTGCTGTGCTGCTTGGGCGAAGGCGGTTTGTTGACTTGCAACCATAGATGTAAGGGATTGAGATGGAATTCCCCATGCCTTTATTTCTTCTTGTGTAAGGCCCCACTGAGAGCTTGTGTTAGGGTGCACTGCAGTGGATGATAGAATGGTAGGAGCAACGGGAGCTTGGGACACGAATGGAGCTTGTTGAGGTTGTGGTTGAGCAGATGCTTGTGAGGAGGAAAATGAAGGAAACACCCAAGAGAAAGATGAGGTTGGAATAGGAAGCGATTGTGCTAACCCCAAAGAAGAAGGTACGGGTGCTTGGGGGGTGAAGGGTGACGGTGCTCCTTTGATGGTGAAAGGCGTTGCTTGACTTGCGGATGGTGGCGAAGCTTTTGGTGTAAAAGCTTGCGTGAGAGGTGGAAGCTGACTTTGGTTTAAGTGTTGGTTTTGGGCTTGGGCAGCCATAGCAGATGATGAAGCAAAAAGGGTATGAGATGGAGCGGATGGTGCTGCAGCTTGTGTTGCGGGACTGGCGAGGTTTTCTTGCAAGAAAAGGGGAATGGTGGAAAGCTCTTGGGGTGTTTGCATGATAGGATCGGGAAATGATTGGACAAATGGAGAATACGCTTGGGCTGGAACTTGGATAGTTTTGATGGGGATGCGTGGATAGAGAGATGGTGGGATGGAGGTACTTTTTGGCAGGTAGTGAACAAACGTGCTTTGCTGATGTTGCGGTACAAGGGCATTGGTCGCTGGTGGGCTATCTGCAGGATTTGCGAATGCTTGGATTGCCAACGGGAATGAAGGGATGTTTAGATCTTCACATGGGTTACTGGCTTGGATCTGGGGATTGTAGGTCATCATGACATTGGTGAAAAGGTTGGGATCGGATGAGGTTGTTGGTGGATAAGGATTCATGCTTCTTCTTTTCTGAGATCTGGTCTCAACAGGCATGGAGATGCAAGTGCTAAATGGATGCAAGATGTTTGGCTAAAAGACATTGATGGATGAAAAGTTGATGAACTTCTAAAAATGATGACTTCTAAGATGCAAATGCAAAGATGGATCAAGATGGCGATGATGGAAGCTGGATGGAACTGATATGGATCAAGATGGTGGAGGAAAGATAGGTTGCTGGTGGAAAGTTGGTGAAAGATTACTGAGTGGTCAACAAATGAGCTGCTATTTTTTCCCAAATGGAGGATCAGAGATATGATGGGGTCAACCTAAGATAGACTGATGATCTTCGGTCAACAAGTTTCTTATCAATACACTCCAATCTCTTGCTCGAGATGATGGCTATGCAAGGACAAGGTTTGATTTCTTTATGACAACACGTTGTGTCAAAAAGAGGATGATGGTCTCTGATCTTGGATATAGGATAGGAACAACTCAAAAGGTAGAACACTAAGTGTTGGTGGAACTCTGGATTTGGAGCAAAAGATGATGGATCTGCTGGAAAGATATGGAAAGCTGGTGGGGGGATGCTGGTGGAAAAGGTATTGAAGGGTGAAGGGACAATGCTCTATCTAAAGGGATAATGCAAATGACAAGGACTGATTCTAGAATGCTGGTAGGAAGATGAATGCAAATGCAACTTTTATGATGTTTTGAAATGTAACTAAGGTTTTGATGCTGATGCAAAGGATGAAACTAGGATGAAACTAAGATGCAAGGCTGTTTGAGACAAGATTTCAAAATCTAAAGATGGAACAAGACATGAACAAGGATTTTGGCTAATCTTCTGGCTCAAGGTTGACAAAGTGATGGTTAACTCAGAAACGGAAGGCGAACTATTTGATGTGGGCGTTATGGGCAATGTTCTCAAGTCTAGTTTGGGACTTCTCCTCTGCTTGGGTTGCTTGGATAATGGATTGATAGGTCTTGGTGTTCTTCTTGGTAACTTTTCGCTCTTGATAGGCTTGGGATTTGGGCAACTTCGCTTTAGGATGTTTGTTCTTGCTGGGCATCACTTGGAAAAGAGGCTTCTGATTTTGAGACAAAGGTTTCCAATGGCAAAAGTTAAAGTCAAAGCAATCTCCGCAAGGGACAAAGCAACCCCGCGGGATACAAACAAAGACAACTGACTTTGACAAAGCTTTGAAAGTGTACGTTTCAACAAGTGTTTTCACGGAGTCTTTGACTGTCAAGCACTTCAAACAGATCTACCTAAGGAAGGTGAGTATCAAAATCGCTTGCCCACAGCTTGGTATCCCCCAGAAGGGAATACAAATGGTGAGTAATTTTGAGGCGACCCGGTAAACCCCTTGGAATCAGTCCTTGCACAAGGATTTTGATACTTTCGGATGTAGATAGGGTAGCCTCTATTTTATCAAGTTTTTATTAGTTTCGTGGTGTCTCCATACCTGGTTATGCTGATCATCCGTGACTCACTTAAGAGCCTTGACAATTATGCTGGGGGAGAGGAATGTTTACCATCCCCAGACACGTGTTTGACACGAACGCCCGGCGATTAGGAGATGTAAGCGATTCTTTTGGTATTTGCTTATTTATATACCGGCCGGAGGGGATACCAGTTTGAGGTCGTTCTCCGAGGAGGAAGTGCTTCTCCTTGGACAGGCCTCGCTAAAAGCAGAACAGGTGAACTTGTCCAAGTTCAAATGTTCCACGTTGCTTACTCTAACAAGGATTATGCAAGAATTGAAAAACTCCTACATGCACATCAAGCAGATTTTGTTCATTTTCCCAAATTTGATTAAGTGATGTTTGAACTTTGAAATGAAGACACTCGTGATTAGATTTTGATTTGTTCTTTTCCTCAAAATGTAAATGAATTGAATGTTTGCAAGTTCTTTCCTTTTGTGCATTCAAGATTTGATTAGCGAGTTGATTTAAGAACTTTGAAAAAGCTTTGTTTTATCTCTTAGATCACTCAAGATTGAATTGGTTTGCTTGCTTTGGAATTTGAAATGAGATAGGGAATAGAGTTGTTCGTTCCTTTAGTTCATTCGAGATTGAGTTAGCTTTTCAAAATGACAATGACACTTAGGACCTAAGTTCATTTCCTTAATGTCATTCAAGATTGAGTTTGACCTTTACTGTAATAAAAGAAGTGAAAAAAACCAGTCCCAAGCAACTCAAGACAAAAAAACCAAAAAGCGACACCGTCCAGCTTATAGGCGACGCTGGAAAGTTCAGAGGCGACATTTAATTCCTACAGGCGACATTCTGTACCTCAAAAGGTGATAGATAAAAAACCAGAGGTGTGATTTCTTTTGTTACAAGCGTGATTTCTTTACATGTAGGCGACAGAAGAAGAATTCTAGGACGGAACAGAAATTGTCAATCACAGGAAAATCTCAGTTATGCAGGCGTGAAAACAGAGCTCATAGGCGTCATTTCTTTCCTCAAAGGCGTGATTTAATTGCATGAAGGCGTGACTAGATTCTTTGTAGGCGACATTTAATTGCTGTAGGCGTCATTTCTTTTCATGAAGGTGACATTTCTTTTATTTCCTGCAAAAAACAAGCATATAAAGTATAATTTCATCAAAATGATTGTGGTTTGGGTCCCACCGGGCATGCCAGAATGTAGACTAGGATTTGAGTGTGCACCTAAACCTGTTTTGAAGGCCAAAGACAAACAAACGTCATAGCATATAATCAAATCAAATTTAATGGTAAACAAACTAAAATCAAAGCCACCTCAGTTTAAGCCTAAAACGGATGCGCCCATGCACCGTTTGATATGCTTAGATATAAATGGATGTGGGTGTGCAAACTCAAGCACTTGGAGCATGCAAATAGGATGATTTGAGGATCAAGAAGACCCAAAATGACACAAAATAGGTATGAGGAACCTATTTTGCCTCAAAGGCCTCAAGAACACACAAATATGCAAAGCTAAAAGATGAACTAAGATTGATTAAACTAGAAATGAATCTATGTTAATCCAATTAAGCTAATTTAAATGTGATTTAAGCTTGAAAATGATCTAAAATGATGAGTTTATGCTTATGCTAGAATGAAAATGGCATTATAACTTTGCTATTGAGTTTGAGAGTTGAAAGATGATTTGCCTTAGGAAGTGAGGGTATTTATAGGATTTCTAAAGGCTTGGGGTAGGAGGAATGAATGGCCAGGATTGAAATCCTTAAGAGAGGCCAAGATTCACTCAAAGGGAAGCACATGGATTGTGCTAGTTCTCAGCCAATCAGGAGGTGACACATGTCACAAGGTGAGTGGATGAAGGGAAGGGAAAAGAGGAGTCAACAAAGGGGGCTCCAAGCTCATAACTCTCCAAATAAATGCTTGTAAGAGCAATGAATGGGCTTTAAGAGGCTTTGAAGACTTTGGGGAAGCAATAAATGCTTTGTGGTTGAGATATTTGGAAGGAAAGACTTTGCTTTGGTTTAGGAAAGTCTTAAGCTTGGTTAGGATTGCACAAAGGTTTAAGGGTAGGATTAGGATTAGATTAGGACAAAGAAAAGGATTAGGATGGGTGAAGAGGGTGGATTTGAGAAGATTCTAGAAGAGTCTAGATTTCTCCTTAGTTTCATGGAATAAAAGTTATTCATTCTAAAAGCTTAAGTTTAAGGAATATTTATTAAAATATTTTCAATAAATATGAAAATTAAATATTTAACCTTAATTAAATATTTAACCTTGGGATTAGGGTTAGAAAAGATGGGATTAGCCTTTTAATCGAAATTAAGAAGGGATTAGAAGATTTTGGAAGAGGTTAGTGGTCTTAAGGAAATTGGTCAAGTTTGGGATAAAAAATAAATTAAAAATAAATTAATTTATTTTTGAAGTTTTTTGGTCAATTTATTAATTAAATAATTAATAAATTAGGGATAATGTCCAAATGACATTTTTAGGCTAGATTCCTTAATTAAAGATTTTTAATTAAGAGAGAGGGATTTAATGCCATAAAAATAAATTAATTAATTAAATAATTAATTAATTAATAAATGATGATGTCATCAAGGATTTTCAGAAAACAAAAATAATTTATTTTCTGAAGGATTTTTCGGTGTCTACACTTTATATTTATTCCTTTATCCTATCATACTTGCATTTTCTACCATGATTAGACACTTTTGAAAATCATTATGCTGCATTGTTATTTTTTGCACGTTGAAGTAAGGTGGCAAGTTATGTTAAGTACAAGTTTTGCGGGGAGTACTTATGAGTAATTATGAAACATTAACAAGATAATTTACATTTATGTTACTCATAAGCTCATTTCTCGAGCTGCATTGCTAGAAATTTCCAAATTTGAAATCATCCTGCAACCTTCCTTTTCAACCTTTCTTGTTCAAAATTGTTGTTGAATCTCCTGCAACTCCATTTTGGGAATCTTGGAAACCAGATGATGGGAAGTGACCTCATTCATAGGGAGCCCACTATGCATAATGTTTTTCTAGAAGACCAAAATTGTAGGCCATATTTTTAGGCAAGGGGTTGGATAGATTATATCCAAAAGCTAACTAGCTGGGATGACAAAGTTGCACTACAGTTTTTGAAGTCCTTAAAGGATGGAGTGGCTACAGTTAAAGGATTGAATGTGACATTTTCACAGGTAATTTTGGTGGAAGTTATGGGGTCACCATAGGAAGGGGAGGAATTTATAGAAAATCTTGATCCTACCACATCTAAAGCTTAGTTCACTCTGCATTTAGACCCGCCACTTGAAGTTGATCAGAAACTAGGTACATTTAGACTATCTCTTCTAGAGTTGTTTAAGCAATGTATGTTTATGTCATTAGATATTTTACCTATGAAGGATAGAATTCATTCTTGCATTTCATTCACTTTAAATTCTTGAGCTCTTTAAGACATGACAATAGGCCTATCAATGTCCCTAGTTTCATGTTTGGCATCTTGTCGAAGCAACCCACTCTAGTTCAATAGGGTAAACAAAATTGTATCTCACACCACTATTTAATCAAATTAATTATTGAGAAAGCCTTAAGGGAGTAGTAAAAAATCTCCAAGGATGAATTTATACTACAAGGGTTTAAGGAACCGACCCCAGAACCAATTGTGTGGAGAGTGGGACAGAGGGTTAAAACTGATAAAGGGGTTAGGAAAATTTTTATTGAAATTGGACAATGTTCCTTGTCCAAGAAGAAATCTAGGGTTAAGACCCCTAACTCCCCTCATTCCTCTACTTCAAGATCAGTTCATGAAGAAGGATCAAAGAATTTTGTAGGAAAGGATGAAGTTGCTCCTACAATGGAAGTAGTTTCCCTGATGGGAAGGAAAAAGAAAAATAGCCCTGGTACTAGTCAACAGGCTAAGGCATCTCCTGTAGCCACAAGCACTTCTAGAAAAAGGAAAGTTCCTGAAGAGAAGAAAGAAACTCCACTAAGTAGAAGTAATAGGAGGAATTCAAGCACAATTGTAGAGATTCTAGTTGATGAGCCAAATGTAGAACAAGATTCTAGGCAGAAGGAAGAAGAGGTTAGAAACATTCAATAGGAAGCTGAAATACAACCAGAAATCTCTGGGCAAGAAGAATAAGAAACTAAGATTATGGAGCAGGAAACATTTCAAGGGTTTCCTGATGTTGAAATAGAGAAGGTTCCTAGTAAGCCATCAAATGCAGAAGTCATTATAATCAGTGATGACTCCAGCTTAGAAGAGAAAGCTTATTTTTTTTAGAGGAGAGGTTCAACCTCTAGGAGTCCTTAGGGAGATGACTTAGAGAATGATGACTTAGAAAGTGACGACTTTGATAGTTATATAAGGGAAGAAGATGATCCAAGGTTTTCTCCTACAACAGCGAGAAGTCCCTATGAAGAGAACCTTGATATTGATGTAGACCTTGTTAATAAGGTAGTAGAGAAAATTTTGAATGAAGGATTAGATAGTTTGGCTTTAGTGGCTCAACAATGCTCTAACACTGAGGGGGATATGATCATTTGGATAGATCCTTTGAAGAAGGCAAGTGCAAACAATGGTAAGTCACCTGTTCATACAATAGTAGATAATTCTTGCATTAGCCCCATGTCAAAACAATTTGGTTCAACATCATTGTTATATGTTATCTTTCAGTTGTCTAAACAATTAGTTTCAGAGAGAGAGAAGTGGAAACAACAACGAAAAGAACTAAATGGGGTAATAGACTATCATTATCAAGAGACCCTAGTTCAGGAGGAAAATGTAGAACAACTGAGTGTGAAACTTGATAAAATCACATCTCTAAATCCTAACCTAATGGGTTGTAGATCCCCATCACCTATCTATGCCTTGTTTCTCAAGGAATAGTTGTTAAACTATTAGATGACATGCATCATGCAAGACAAATCTCCCTCATTGCAAGAGCCTACTCAGTTTTCTCAAGCCTTCCATAACTCTCCGGCAGCCATTCAAAATCTGTTATGTGAACTCTATCTCCACAACCTAGTAGTCCTAGATGGCCAAGTTTGGAATCCCTTACTTTATGTTGGGGATATTCAACTTAGAGCCCTTATGTCTTGGGTACAAAATGAAATCAGTTGGGATGCTCTAGAGAGAGTGTATAGGGAGTTAAAGCTAGAAATTCCTCTGTATCTAAGGCTTAAAGCCAAAGATCCTCAGAATTACTATTATAATTGGTTAAGAATTTCCCCTTCTAAATTAGGTAGCAAAGTAATCTATCCACTAAGAAATGAAGCATTTAAGGCATATGAATAGATGGTAGACTTTGAATTTCCTGAAGCTAGAACTATTATTCAGTGGTGCTGGAATAGTTTATCTAGGGAAATGAGAAATAGAGAACCACATTCACCTCTCAAATTTTCTATGGAAAATTAGTGCACTCCTTGGTATATTTCCTTGGGAAGAGAGTAGGAAAGTTTCTTAATTCCACAAACCTTTCAACCACCACTACTGATGTCTCCTCTCCTTGCAAACTTAGAAAGCTTGGACTGCTTTGATATGAAGAAAGAGAAGGATATGTGCAAAAGACATAGAGAGACAAAGGGATTCTATTGGAGTTTTGCAGAAGGAGGTACTAGGCAGAGGACAACTATTGATTACAGATTGATAGCCAGATTGAAGAATTTGTTTGTTGTGGGACCAACAAATAGTTAAGCTAGGGGGAATGATGAGTCAAGTTTATGGGATCTTTTGTTTATGATTTTCTAAGTTTAGACTTAAATATCTTATGGTTTTTCATAAACATAATATAGACTTTTATGTTTCTAAGCTTTAGCCATATGTATATTTGATACTTTTGAAACTAAAGGACAAGACTGAATACATATATAGACTAATGAATGTTATCATAAAATCTGGTATTTTTCTTCTCTAGCTTTAATGGGTAGTGTTCCTATAGCCGTGTGACAAGGCTATGTTAAAATAGGAAAACTTATTATAATCTCTACCTTGGATTTGTGTTGTGGATTCTGGTATGCTAACCTTTCATAGGGGAAGAATAAGTTAGCAAGGAGTGCAGACTCAAGGATGAGTGGATCTTTTAAGGTGAATAACTATTTCAGCTTTCATCATAGCTCCACTACTTCCATAACTTTGTGGTTGCTGATTTAGACTAAGTCAATCTAGTTACCGAGTGCTTCTATATACTTGAAGCACTAAATGTGGCTTATCTTCTTGCATAAATGATGTTGGCATTCTTGTAATTGAAGTTGTTATGCTATGTAATGAAGGACCTAGTTTGTAGGTGTTTTGTTTTCTTAGTTGCTTTTAAATAAGCTAGAACTTATGATTCCAAGCTAGTTAGATGTTTTGAGGAATTCATACTGTAATCCAGCAACAAAGTGAAATACTTTGATATTCCATATTGTATCTATGTTCTATTAAATGAATATATGATAGTTCTAGATTTCAATTTGTGAGTTGTAAATCATTCATACTTCTGTGGGGGCCCACATAGGAGGTGAATTCCATGTTCATGTTTAAGTAGGCTTCATTTAAGTTTCTTTGAAGTTGTTAAGCACTGTTTCTCCTGCAGCCACTGGTAACAGAACCACTGACTATTTCTTGCAACATAGGTTTACTTTTGAAGCGTTATCTATTTACTGTTAAGCTTTTCCTTCAAGTTGAGAGTTAATCTATAGTTCGAGTTTTTAGTAAAAATATCCTATAGAAATAGCTTTTACTTTAGTAGTGATGACTCGTGAAGAGAACTAAAGTATAAACCTTGTAGCCATCATCTCAAGTTCACGTTCCAAGATTGATACATTTAATGAAGTCTAGCATGATGTTCTAAGTAGATATGTGATAATTTTAAGCAATGAATCACTATCAAAGGATGTCCAGTCCTTCGAGTTCCTAGGATATTATTTTGAATAGTCACTGGGTGTCAAGAAATTACTCGGCAAAGATACAAAGCCCACTCGGTTAACATAGGCACCGAGCACCGACTAAGTATGAATTGAGTGCCAGTAGAGCCCAAGGGAGTACAAGGTAGTTGGAGACACTAAATCCTCTAGTAATGATAGTGTAATTGTGATTGTTATAGGATCTTCTAAAGGTGTAGAGAACTCTCCTAAGCCTACTCTAGGTTCAGAGTAACACCAAAGGTATCACCATTTATCAAGCTACCTAGATAGAGGAGAGCTCTACATCAAAGAGAGAGAGAGAGAGAGAGAGAGAGAGAGAGAGAGAGAGAGAGAGAGAGAGAGAGAGAGAGAGAGAGAGAGAGAGATGCAAGGTAGGGGCCATGAGGGGCCAAAGGATGGCACACCCTAATGATCCAAGCCTACTCAAAGCATGTGGAAGAAAACAAAGACAACAATGTGAGAGAGGATGCCAGATCTTTCATATAATTCATCTATTAAAACCATACATGCTGGGCTGTAAGGCCTTCCAGATTATAGCTTGATATTACAATGAGATTTAGAAGTTCTCAAACATGAAAGGATCTATTAAAAATCTCCTCAATCTATTTTCTACTATCTTCTATCTCAAAAAACTATTGCCTAAACTCTAATCCAATAACTACATTTGTGTAAGAGTCTATTGAACTGAGTCAGCCATTAGATCCATAATTAACAGAAGCAATGATTAGATCTAGGACCACATGATTCCCAATGATGGATACAAATATTAAATCTATGATCCAATATAAATGTATAATTTTTCCTCATTTAAAACCAAAACTAAACCTTTCGGTGAGCAAGGATAACCAAGCAGCAGACAAGCAGGAACAGAGCAACACAGACAATCTTCAAATTCTTTTTGGTGACACACGATTGCCAAGGACCCAAGATGCTCCTACAAGAGAGAGAGAGAGAAGGGGAAGGAGAGAGAGTATGAGAGAGATAGAGAGAGGGAAGGGGAGAGAGAGAGAGAGATAAACAAAAGAGGAGGCTCACAAATAAAGATATTGAAGTGTATAGAGAAATGGATAGGATTGGCCATCAGAACAAGAGACAAGGTATGTTAAATATTAATCATGATTTCAGCATAAACCCACCTTTGTATGTGGTTTCAAGTGAATAACATGAATTTGAAATGATTTATGACAATAATATTGAAAATGAGAATGTAGGGATTGAGGATGAAAATGTTGGTTTTGAAAATGAACATGTAGATGTGGACAATGGAAGTGTGGATATTGTCAATGACAATCTACCAATTGAATATGAAGGAATTTACAATGATAATGATACACAAGAACCAAATAAACGTAACACATCTCCAAATTATATGAGAAATGAAGTCCCTTCAAAGGAAGAAAGACAAACTTCAAAATTGAGACCTTCAAGAAGAACTAAATGGTTAGTTGAAATTGATGAGAACATAATGAGAAATTTGAATGGTAGAACCATTTGGTTGTTGGTTTCAAAAAATTTTGATCAATTTTTTAGGCACAAGACACTGGCTGAGCAATTTCAAATGTTTGTTTAATTGTTAAAGATGTAGAAGATGAGACATATACTAGTCAAATTTAAGATTAGTGTGATCAAGAAAAAGGATAGGAATGCTATTATTGTGAGAAATGTTATTATTTCTCTTAATTCCATTGGAAAGAATACCAAAGAAAAAGATAAGAGAACTGCTAGGAGGGTTATTACAACCTCCTAAGTAATTCATCATATGAGAAATGCTCATTTGATAAGATAAACTTGTATTGACTTGAATCTAAATCATAAAAGTTTGGATAGAGCACTTGCAAGAAGAGAAAGACTTGATGATCCTCTTCAAAATGATTCATGGGCTTATGGTGGGAGAATTCACGTTGTGATAAGAAGCTTACCGATGCTATGAAGGATAAAATTCAACTATTTTGGCAATCTAACTCAAGAGTGTCACCAAATGTGAAGGATGTCTTGAAGTTGAGAATTGGCATTTGAGACCGCACCCCACATCCCAAACATTATTTGGAGGTGAGTCAAACAATGTTGTTCAAAAAAATTTGTGAGACACATCCAACATTGCAAATATCACAAAGAGATTTTGAAGCCCTGAAGCCTTTTTTTGTGTCCCTCGTAATATTCAAAATACTTGTTGCAAATATCATGTGGAGTTTTCAATGCACCGTGAATTGTTAGGATCCATTCATTCTACTTTGCATACTAGTGAAAGGTTGGAGGAGTGTGGTGTTGGGAAGTTTTCTATATTGAAGTATATGACTAGATATAGCATTTTCATTATGGAAACAAAGTGATATAGTAGTTTGGAGTCAACGCACATAGTGTATAGATCATAATTCAGTTAAGTGTTGAAGACTGGATAGTGTACAAAGTTCCTACAGCTCAGAGCATCAATGCATGTGTGTACAGATGAATTATGGTATGCACCCTAGAAGTTAAGGTTGTTAGACTATACTTATGCTTAGTCTATGAGTGCATAAGTAGATATGAAAAGATGTGAAAGTTACAGTTACTTGAAGTTGCACAGCTAATGTGTGCCAGCAGTGAATAGAGCATCGAGTTGACAGTTAGCATTTTGGTTTGTGATTATAATATAATGTTGTAAAGGCCATGAACCCATTGTATTTAGGTTTCTAACATATTTATATGTATGATTGTAAGCACGCTTAAGCCAATTCATTTGGAAGTGTTGTTTGTGATTAGTTATAGGGTTGACCTAATTGTTTTGTTTATATGAGCATATAAATATAAGATGTGCCCATTGTATTCAGCATGGAAGTTGTAATAGAGTTGTGATAAGTAGAGAAGAGGTATGCAAAGAGAGCATAAGATGTATTAGAGATTTTCAAGAGGTCAAAGCATCAACACACCAAAGGAACTGATTTGACAAGCAGTGTCACAGTAATAGTTCACCTACAAATATAGTGTGTATCTAAAATCAGAAGGTTGTAGCCTTCATCATTTGAGCAGTGAGCTCTAGGATAGTGAGTTCACTCTCCTAACAAAGATCATTGTAAAAGACTCCTAATAGGGTCAGACCCTTAACAAATTATACTGTACTTAAAGCATTGTAAAACTACTCCTAACAGGGTACAGAGTCTCCTAACAAGGATCACAAAACACTAGTGCAGAATATTAGTGGGTATCAACTCCCACCTGGGTTTTTACCTATTTGGGTTTCCTCGCAACCATATTGGTGTCATGTGTTGATTTCATGTTTCATGTTTATGTGAATGTTTAATTCAATACTTAAGTATTTAATTTTAGCATTAAGATTAAAGAGAAAAGTTAAATTACAGTGAACACTGATTCACCCCCCCACCCTCTTAATTTTCCCATTCCTAGCAATTGGTATCAGAGCTCTAGTCCTTAGCAAATAAGTTTAACCACTTGAGGAGAGCATGGACAAAGTAGAAATGAAACATTTGAAGAAGAATCTTGAAGCTTCTCTTGAAGACTTGGACAATTCGAAAAGAGAAATTGAAGAGCTAAAAAAAAAATTCAATGATGCTCAATTAGTTATCAAAAGACTAAGAAAGGATTTGAAAGGATGCTCTAACAATGATCTTGAAGAAAAAGTCAAGAAGTTGAATGAAGAAAATGCATCACTATTGAGTTAGCTTGAAGAATCTGATGACAAATTGATGAACAATCAAGATGTCTATAATGAATAGGTCAAGGAGAACCTTCAACTCAATGAGGAATTGAGGGAAGCCAATTTGGAAATCTTGGTTCTAAGGAATTGAAAAGAAATATTGGAGTTTGAATTAAAAGAACCAAAGAATCACATTGAAAAATTACACACCAGTTTTGATTTGATAGAATTAGACTTGTATGCAAGAAAAGTCAAAGGAGACACTAGTTGTATTAGATACAATGAAGCACAAAATCATATTGATAATATGCGAGCAAGAAAGGAGACACAAAAAGACTCTATTGATACTGAGAAGACTGAAGATCAAACCAAAGACAATGGTGGTCCTTCTAAGAATGAGCACAAGCCTGTAGAATGCACCTATTTTGCATGTAACAAGCATGGACATATTGCAAGGAACTATACAAAGGTAAGACCTTGTAATGGTTACTATTATCCATGCAATAGATTTGGTCATAAACCTATGAATTGCAAGACTAGTAAGAAGAACAAGACTCAAGATGATCAAAGAAATCAGAATCAAACAAATGTAAGAAGTTCTCAAAATGTTACATGTCAGATATGTAACTATAATGGTCACTCTACCAGAACATGTAAAATGGTGATTGATGTCAATGCACTAAGGAATAATAGACCTTCAGTCATTTTTCACTCATGTAACAAGGCTGGACATATCTCAAAGTTTTATAGATCAAGGATGCAAGGTCAAGAAAGCCCTAAAAAGACCAAAGAACCAATTTTGGATCCTGAAGGAGAAGTCAAGTTTGTGAAAGCCTTAGAGGATGCGAGCTTGATTTTCTCAGAGAAGAAGAAGGATAAGATTGATGAGAATGTATTGGATGCATCCCTAGTGGATGCACCCTCTACATCTGATTGAATGGCCCTCATGGTCATAGGGGGAGCTAATTTAACTCTATACCCCTATGTGGCTTGTATACTCATCCTCAGAGTATGCACCTTTGGACTTAAGCTTTTGGAGTGTATAGGAACTATTATACACTAAGTTTTCACCCTTGTTTCAAGCTCTCTTGGTCTTGATAACTTAGTATAACATGGGAATCATCTCTAGGTGTGGGAACTATGCTAACTAAGATGAGACATCCAAGTTCTAGGCTGGTTCCTATTGGATAATCACCTTAATTTGCTTCTGGATAGGAAAGTAAATCTTTGAGGGAAAAGGGATAGAAGGAATGCATGAAAGGGAAATGACTAAAAGAAAACTACCTACTAGGTGATACACCAAAATGAAATGAACACAATAAACTAACCAAACTAGCATGAAAGCTCTTAGATCTAATAGAACACAATCTTCCTAAATAGGGTTGCATAAGTATTTCATAGAGAGGCCTCAACAAAAGACACACACTGTGACCTACAAACAAACGTTCTCTTCAGCAAAAGGGCACAGGAATGAGATAGAATGATAGGGGGCTGAAGTATACCCACAAACTCACTCAAATCAGATCATACATAGTAGTACACATATAAGCTGAAAGAAAGAAGGGCTCTGGAACTCCAAGATTTCTCTAACAAAGCTAGTATATTATATTCAATAAGAGAAATATAGACAAGGGAAAGACCAGAGGGTAGAACAAATGCCACGAATAGCCTCTATTGAATCTGAGATTTCAATGAAAGGTTACAGATTATAAGAGTTAGAGGGCAGAAAGAATGCCTGGGATAGATCCTAAGAAAGAAAACTCTCTTTTACAAAATGTAAACTCTGAGCTCTAAAAGCTCCAAAAAACAATATATACATCTCCCTTTTTGCACACAGGCAGGAGCCAAAACCTAATTAGGGTTACATCAATTTTCATAGAATAATGGAAACCCTAATTCTATCATTTCTAATCATAAATGCTCATGGAAATATTTTGGCTAATCAAATCTCTATATTTACGTGTCCACCCATGTACTGTATCTACCTGCAGACAAGCCGCCTTGATCCATCTACTTCTTTGCAAATCGGACTCGCGATAACTACTTAAATCTGGTACTCGCAGATATTTGAATTTAAAATATGTAAATGGTCATAGGTGGCACCAAGTTTTTCTTTATCAATGGCTGAGATTTAAATTTTAATCTTACTTAAAAACAGGGCTATAGATCCTCTTAATTTTCTTGGGTACCATCTCTCACTTTACTCTTAACTCTGCCTTTCACCTTAGGTTGTCTTTTTCCTTTAGTCCCTAAATTGCGCAACCTTTTCACTAACCCTGGTTTTGTGTAGCGATCACATGACAATCATTGATCTTGCTTTGATCTGACGATGATCACTGAATCTCTTGATGTCTTCAGCATATTCCTTCTCGTTAGGAGATTGCACGACTAAAGGAAAACTCACAGTCACTGGATAGAAAGAATATTCCTTTTTTCATTGGGCGATCACCTTAATGAGCATACAAACTTGGGCCCATCTTGCCACTTGTCACTCCTTTATTTTCTTTCAATTGCCTTATTAGCTTTGACAACCACTGACTATTCTGACATAACTTAACCTGTCTTAACCGTAGGAGATCTAGAGATTGGGCGACTATGTATTCACTAAACTACTGAAAGATTTCTTTAACCTTAGTCAAGTCTAGAGATCATGTGAACACTATATTCCCTAGGTCACCAGATAAAAACCTAACCTTGAGCTATGTCTAGAGAATACGCACCAGCCATTGATCTTTCTTTCATCTTATGGTCCTCGCTGAGTCGCTTGATCTTTGATAACTTAGCTGCTGCATTTTGAGACTAGGAGATAATCGTGTCACTAAGTCTCTGAATGTTTGGAACATAATCACCAGGATCAAGAGATTATGAGAACACACAGTTGCTAGATCACTGAATGTGAAACATAACCGCTAGTTTTGACATGACATTAAACTTTAATTTAACCCAAGCATATTTGGAGATTAGGTGACAACAGAATTTGCTAAAATTCATAATCCTTTTCTTAACTAGGGTTAAACCCTAAGAACACACAACCAAAGTAGTCTCCTAGTCACTAAGAACTTTCTTTAACCTAGGTTACATTTGGAGACTTCCTGACTAAAGGAAAACTAACTTGTATTTAACCCTTGCTTTTTAATCAAGTGATTATGTGACTATGCCTTTGATCTCCCAGTTGCTTAATCATTTGGAATATTCTTTTTGTGCTAAGCGATTACTTGACCAAGGCTCTCTCATAATTTCTTAATGGATTGGAATATTCATTCTGCATTACGAGATCACTTGACTGAGCCCTAGTCACTGAATCACTGAATGAATATTTGGAGATCACATGACCACACAAGAGTCTCTATGTCACCAGACATCTTGACCTAACCCATTACCATTATGAGACTTCACGACTAAAGAAAAACTAACTCCTGAGATAAACCCTGGTAAGATCTGGAGAGTAAGCAACTAGAGTATTCTTGTGATCTCTGAATAAATTTTTAACCATGAGTTAGATTCTGAGAATATGAGACTGCTCTCAGTCGCTTATTCACTGAATAAAATTAACCTCCTCCAAGACCTGATTGTTGACCATCTGGAGATCACATGACTATAGAGAAATCTTAACCCAGTGCTGAAATGAGTTAAAACCGATGAAAGAGAAGTCACTGGGTTGCCAGAAGGAAAAGGAATATTCCTCCCAATCTAGAGATTAAGAGACAAAAGGTATTCACAGGATCAGAAGATAAAAGGAATATTCCACCACGGACTTAGAGATCTTGTGACAAAAGTCAAACTAAAAAGGTGCACATGGGAAATAGAGAGACTTAAGCGACCGAAAAAGGTAATAGCAAATTAGAAAGGCCATAGGGTTTGCTAGGGTTCTTGGCCTCTAATAGCTAGATTTTCAAATAAAAATAATTTTCAGACCAGAGAGCTGAATGGATTTTTAGAGACTAGAAGATAAGGTTCAAGACCATGGAAATTTCTCAAGGCTCAATAGGATTTAATGGAAATTGTTGGATAGAGCCTAGCCTGAAGCCAAAATTGTATGGAACATGAAATTTTGGGTAACATTTTGGTGATTTTTGTTGACTATCAGCCTGCTAGACATTGATCAGTGACCTTGACATATCCATTGGGCTTGGAGTCATTTTCTTGATAGAAAGGAACAAAACTATGCTCGAGCACTTCTTAGAAAATAGGAAAACTAGTTTAGAAAAATTGGAAGAAAGTGGGAAAACTAACCTAACCTAAACTAACCAATATAGGAAATTGGTTAAACAAAACCATTCATCGGTATGCTGAAATAAATCCCCATCCTCCTTAGAGTTTTAAACTTTGCACATTTGATGCTAACAAGGAGAAAGTGGAAAAAAAAAAGCATACTAAACTACCTAGCATATCAACCTTTGAAATTGGTAGTCCAGACCTCTAACCTTGATGAGACCATAGTTGTTGTCCTCCTGGGCAGGCCGACAAGGTTGAACAGGCTCTTGGTCTCCAAGGAATAGACTTTTGACATCACCCCTTGCTGAATCCTCGCTTGACCCTACATGATCTAGATATCTGATAAGACACCCCCTTGAGAGCATGAAGTCAGGCCCCTCTTGCTACTCAGTATGTACCTTACGAATGTCTTCAGCATGTTGATCAAAATTCTACCTTTCCATGGTAGTCTGCCATACCATTTCCTCTTCTGCAGTTGGGACATAATTAACCTTCTGATCTCCAAACTCCTCCTTAAGAACACGCAAGCCCTTATCTTTTTCAGGAAGATGGGGAACATCAACAAGACTTGAGTAGAAAACATCAATTATCAAGTCAAAATAATCTTATTGCTCCAAGTTAGTAGCACTTATATCATCTTTCTTATCATAATTAGTGAGCTTAACTAGTAAATTTTGCACTACATCATCTTGTTCAATACAAAAAGGTATTTTGTCAAATAGATCAGTTGGGCTCTCACCTTCTTCACCTTCTTTCTTATCCTTATCTAATTTCTCTAATCCATCTTGATGTAATAACCCTACCTGTTCCTCATGATCATCATGAAAAAGTACACCTAAAAGAAAAAAATCATCTTCTTTCTAGTGGCTTGAAATGCTATGAGGTGTAGGGGGCTCTTTAGGAATTGGTTCATAGGGCTTTATCTACTGCAGGACTGGCTCACTGTCACTTAGGAAGTGAAAACTTTTAGGTGTCTCCTTTATAAGGGAAAAATGGGGTGGCTGGAAATCTGGGATAGGGTCATGAATGGGTTTAGGCAAGAAAATTAGGATTTGAACCTTGTGATTTTCTTGTCTCGGCACTTGTTGCATCTGATCCTTAGGGGGATGTTCTTGAGAGGCCATTGTTTCTTGTTGTAACATTTCTGACCTTTCTCTAACAAGCAACTCATAGTTCAAGAGAACAAGTGGAAAATCTATAGCCTCCTTCCCAAAAAATGGGTTTAGGTGACTACTAGCTACTTGGATGTTCTATGTTGGGACTATCTTCTTGACTAGATCATAGGGATGGAAAGGCCTCTTTACCAAATTTTGCCTTTTGCTTTGATGCTTTTCTTGATATTGTGGCCTACCTTGCTGATATGGCTGCTCCTGAGCTTGGTATTGTTGGTTAGGGCCATGACCTTGTTGTTGATAAGGTGGTCTAACCTCCTAATTCTTCCCTTTTACAATGATGAACTCCTTGGTTAGAGCCTGCAGCAGACTCATCATCTCTTGGTTTGTTTCTTGTTGATCACTTCTCATTTCTTGTTGACTATTTTTTAATTTAAGTGGCTCTTGAGAAGGGTCACCTTTGGATTCCCCACAACTAGTGCTGGCTTGAGGTTCTATTAATGTAGGCATGGGAGTAAATGGAGGAATCTAAAAAGATGTACTAGGCTAAAGATTGGGAAAAATAGGCATGGGTGGCCTTGGGGTTATCATACCAGCCTAAATTAAGTAATTTTCTACCTTGACAGCTAGGTTAAAAGCCTGAGGAAATGAAGTACCTCCTAAAGATTGAATCATGATAAATATATCACTAGTTAGGCTTCTCAAAAAATAAAGGTAAGCACAATTTGCTAGAGGCCTTATATTAATTGGAATCCTATTCCATGTCTTGAGGAATCTGCCATTAAAATTAGTCATCTGATCTCAAGGATCTCTCTTCATAATTTGGAGTTGCTCTACTAGAGATAGAGAGTCTAAATCATGCTCAAAATATTTGTTACGGAGCTCACCAGGTCTGTCCCATGAAGTAATGGAGCCAACTACCATATTTCTAAACTATTCTAGGGCCTTACCCTTAAAGGAGGCAGCCAACAACTTGGTGGCCACATCTTCCTTTGTGATGTTGTGTATACTACAGATGGTAGCCACATCTCTTATATGTTCAAAAGCTATTGTTTGGCCTTCACCTATGGAAGAAGGTATAATTTTTAGTGCTACCAAGGGCACATCATGGTGTTGGGAAAAATTTAATGGACTACCTTAATTAAAGGGTGCAAATGCAATTTTTCTTGCCATAATAAGGGTTTATTTTCCTCATAACCTCTATCAGAAATTGGGGCTGCTTGTTCTTAACACCAATGGAATCACCAGATATGCTTGAATATTAACCTTTGAAAGGGTTGTATTATGCAATTAGTATATTAGAGATAGCATAATCTTTTAAGATGAACCCTTTTTTCAAGTCCCACTGGAAATGCCAGAATTGTTACACCCAAGGTGGGGTGTTTCCTAAATTTGAATCTGATCTTAGTCCCATTGAGCATGCCAGAATTGTTATACACTAAGTTTGCACCCTAGTTTCAAGCTCTCTTGGTATAAGATGGGAATCATCTCCAAGTGTGGGACCTATGCTAACTGAGATGAGACCTGTAGGTTCTAGGTTAGTTCCTCTCAGATAATCACCTTAATTTGCTTCTAGATAGGAAAGTAAATCTTTGAGGGAAAAGGGATAGAAGGAATGCATGAAAGGGAACTGACTAAAAGCAATCTACCTACTAGCCGATACACTAAAATGAAATGCACACAATACACTGACCAAACTAGCATGAAAGATCTTAAATCTAATAGAACACAATCTTCCTACACACGCTTACATAAGTATTTCACAAAGAGGCCTGAACAAAATACATAGACTATGACCTGCAAGAAAATGTTCTCTTCAGCAAAAGGGCACAGGAATGAGACAGAATGACAGGGGGCTAAAGTATACCCACAAACTCACTCAAATTGGATCATACACAATAGTACACATATAAGCTAAAAGAAAGAAGGGCTCTGGAACTCCAAGATTTCTCTAACAAAGCTAGTATATTATATTCAATAAGAGAAATACAGACAAGGGAAAGACTAGAGGGTAGAACAAATGCCACAAATAGCCTCTTTTGAATCTGAGATTTCAATGAAAGCTTAGAGACTATAAGAGTCAGAGGGAAGAAAGAATGTCTCAGATAACTCCTAAGAAAGAAAACTCTCTTTTACAAAATGTAAACTCTGAGCTCTAAAAGCTCCAAAAAATAATATATACATCTTTCTTTTTCCACATAGGCAGGAGCCAAAACCTAATTAGGGTTATATGGATTTTCATAGAATAATGGAAACCCTAATTCTATCATTTCTAATCATAAATGCTCATGGAAATATCTTAGCTGATAAGATCTCTGTATTTGCATGTCCATCCTTGTACTGTATCTGCTTCCAGACAAGCTGCCTTGATCCATCTACTTCTCTACAAATCAGACTCACCATAATTGCTAAAATCTAGTACTCATAGATATTTGAACTTAAAATATGTAAATGGTCATAGGTGGCACCAAGTTTTTCTTTATCAATGGCTAAGATTTAAATTTTAATCTTACTTTAAAAGAGGGTCATAGATTCTCTTAATTTTCCTAGGTACCATCTCTGACTTTACTCTTAACTCTACCCTTCACCTCACGTCTTTTTCCTTTATTCCCTGAATCACACAACCTTTTCACTAACCTGGGGTTTGTCTAGTGATCACATGACAATCATTGATCTTGCTTTGATCTGACAATGATCACTGAATCTCTTGACATCTTTGGCATATTCCTTCTTGTTAGGAGATTGCGCGACTCAAGGAAAACTCATAGTCCCTGGATAGAAAGAATATTCCCTTTTTCATTGGGTGATCACTTGACTGAGCATAAAAACTTGGGCCCATCTTGCCACTTGTCACTCCTTTATTTTCTTTCGACTGCCTTATCAGCTCTGACAATCATTGACTATTCTGACATAACTTAAGCTGTCTTAACCGCAAGACATCTGGAGATTGGGCGATTGTGTATTCACTAAACCACTGAAAGATTTCTTTAACCTTAGTCAAGTCTAGAGATCACATGAACACTGTATTTGCTAGGTCACCAAATAAAAACCTAACCTTGAGTTATGTCTAGAGAATACACACCATCCATTGATCTTTCTTTCATCTTATGGTCCTCACTGAGTCACTTGATCTTTGATAACTTAGCCGCTACATTTTGAGACCAAGAGATAACCGTGTCTCTAAGTCTCTAAATGTTTGGAATATAACTACCAGGATCAAGAGATTATGAGAACACATAGTCACTGGATCACCGAATGTGAAATATAACCTTTGATTTTGACATGACATTAACCTTTAATTTAACCTAGGCATATCTGAAGATTAGGCGACAACAAACTTTGTTGAAACTCATAATCATTTTCTTAACTGGGGTTAAACCATAAGAACACATGACCAAAGTAGTCTCCAAGTCACTGAGAACTTTCTTTAACCTGGGTTACATCTGGAGACTTCCCGATTGAAGGAAAACTAACTTGTATTTAACCCTTTCTTTTTAATCAAGCAATTATTTGACTATGCCTTTGATCTCCATGTCGCTTAATCATTTGGAATATTATTTTTGTGCTAAGAGATTACCCGACCAAGGCTTTCTCACAATCGCTAAATGGATTAGAATATTCATTCTGCATTACGAGATCACTTGACTGAGCCCTAGTCGCTGAATTTTTGAATGAATATTTGGAGATCACGTGACCGTACAAGAGTCTCTAAGTCACCAAACATCTTGACCTAACCCATTACCATTACGAGACTTCATGAATGAAGAAAAACTAACTCTCAAGATAAACCCTAGTAAGATCTAGAGAATAAGCGACTAGAGTATTCTCATGATCACTGAATAATTTTTTAACCATGAGTTAGATCCTGAGAATATGAGACTCCTCTCAGTCACTTATTCACTGAATAAACTTAACCTCCTCCAAGACCTGACTACTAACCATCTGGAGATCATGTGACTGCAAATAAATCTTATCTCGACACTGACATGAGTTAAAACCGATGAAAGAGAAGTCACTGGGTCACCAGAAGGAAAAGGAATATTCCTCCCAATCAGGAGATTAAGAGACAAAAGGTATTCATGGGATTAGAAGATAAAAGGAATATTCCATTGGGGACTTAGAGATCTCATGACAAAAGGTAAACCAGAAAAGTACACATGAGAAATAGAGAGACTTAAGTGGCTGAAAAAGGTAACAACAAATTAGAAAGGTCATAGGGTTTGCTAGGGTTCTTGGCGTCTAACTACTAGATTTTTGAATAAAAATGATTTTCAGACCAGAGGGCTAAATGGATTTTCAGAGACTAGAAGACAAGGCTCAAGACCATGGAAATTTCTCAAGGCTCAATAGGATTTAATGGAAATTGCTGGATAGAGCCTAGCCTAAAGCCAAAATTGTATGGAACAAGAAATTTTGGGTAACATGAACCTTTGTACAAGAGTGCACATTCTGACTATTAGCAGAGCTCAAGTTTGAAATTTTGAAGTGATAGCCTAGTTTATGCATCGAGCATTAATGGCAGAATTGTTACTTTAAGTACATAGAAAGTTGTTTGTTCACTCATTACATTTGAATTTAGAGTGATTGAAGAGTAGATTAAGCCTTGGAAGTTGTTGTGAAGATTTGGAGATTGAACTATGAGTGTTTGCAATGCATTTGATCAGTTACAAAAACCCTAGTTTGTTGCACTAATTTATAAGTCATCAAATCATCTCAGAGATCAATTGGAAAGCAATTACCAAGTAAGTCGTGGCCACTCCCATTTTTTATGATGTCTCCAAGAAGAAAATATATTTTTTCAAGAGGCACTCATTTAAATCAACCCTAGATGATTTAGAGGAAGCTTTCTCCTACATGCCTATGGGTGTCATGCATGTGGAAGACATAAGGGCTTACATCCATTATAAGAAAGAACTTGTTGGACTAGATAGGTTAAGGGCGCACATGGATACAATGCTGAAACCAAATAAAAATTTCATGGAAGAATACACCAAATGGAATGATCACCCTATTATTGAGTATGCTACAATATATGAGTTCTATGAGACTAAATGGATAAAGATCTTATTGAGCAGAATCCATGATGATCTATTTTGGATTGGAGATGTTGTAGTAAGAATCACAAGTGATTTGATACATGAGATGATAGACCTTTCTAGGATAGGCACAATCCTTCCTATGGGTAAGGATGTCATGAAAATGGTAGAACAAGTATGTAAGTCAAGGAGTGATAAGCACGGCATGAAAATTGGCCAATTGAGAAAGCAGACATCAAATTGATGTCAATGATACTAGGTTACAAATTTAATCACACCGGCATAGTGAATAGTGTGTCTGCGGGCACTATTCTAGCAGCTATTAGAATTGTAAAGGAAGATGGAGAATTCAACTTGTGTGAGATCTTGTGCACACAATTAATAGATAACATCAAGTCTATCAAACATGACAAGACTAAGATATTCAGGTTTGGGTCCCTAATCATCTATATGTACCTTCATATAATTGGGAGAGTATTAGACTTGTATCTAGACAAGTCCATTCCTACCATGCCTTAGATATCTAACAAAGCATCCATAGAAAGCACTCTAGGAGACTATATCACATTGGAATTGAAGACCTTTAGGGTTAAGATGCAGATGAGCTAGATGATTCTTGAGAAAATTGTAGAGAAGTATAAGGACTCAATATGCTTTATGGTGGAGATTGATACTACTTACATGGAAGCTGTGGAACCAAGAACTAAGTGGATTCATCCACTTGGCTATGAGGTAGAGGAATAGGTCCTTGAAGCCTATGAATAGGTATTGCTATCAGCCTCTAAAGATGATAATGAACCTATATGGGGAACATATGAAGAAAAAAATAGAGAAGTTGATGCAAAACTTAATAGTGCTGCAACAAAAAGAAAGGTTGCAAAAGTCACTTCTAAAATCTTGAGAACACATGGTGTCTCAAAAGCAGGCCTTGATAGAGCAAGGGATGATAATATTACCTTAGAATTGAAAGACAAAGTAGTAGAGGAAGAACAAGAAGAAGATCCTAAGTTGAAAAAGATGAAAATTGAATTAGATGATAGTCAGAAGGGTAAAAATGACAATACTCCTGTGCCCAAAGATACTCCTCCGAAGTATGAGCCAATGGTCAACAAGAATAAAGAAGCTAGCATTGATCATTCATCCTCATGAGCTACAAGGAGCAAGAAAAACATTCAAGTACCTCCTAAGGTAGGATTCAGACCAAGCCTTAAAGTTTTGAGCACTAGAATTATTGATGATGACAGAATTGATCAAGTAGAGAAACATTCTGAATCATTCAATGAGATTGACAAATCAAAGATTCACAACATGATTATCAAACATATGATCAAGTTCAAGAAAATCATTCTTGAATTTAAGACCTATATTCTTGATAAAGTTTGGGATATTTTAGAATACCAAAAGAAACAAGCAAATTAAGAGGATCTGAGGAATAGAGAAAAAGTATTACAAGATACTCTGCCAATATGTTCTAAAGAAGAAGAGGCATTGATATTGAATTTGGTGAAGCCACACCTAAGGACAAAGATGAGGACTCTTCACATTGTGAACAAAGACTATGAGTTGATAATGAAGGAAATAGAGAAGGCATTTGAAAAGGTGTTATTAGAACAACACATAAAACAACCTACTATTCCCATCACTCATGCATCTAATAAGAAAGACAAAGAAAAAAAGACCTCCAATGTACCAGTGAAAAGTCCTTAGGACTTAGCACCCATAGCAGAAACTCAAACAGAGGTAGATAAGTATGTGCCCATCTCAGAATCACACAAAGATAGTACTATTGTCATTGAGAATGTAGAGATAGCCATGGCGGCCACTAACATAGAATTAGATAAGTTTGAGGAAGCTCTTGTAAGCAACCAAGAAGCCAAAATCTTATGTAGTAACTCACCTCCCACTCATCAAGAAGAAATACACATTGAAGACATATCTGATGAGAAAGAAGAAGAAAATAAAGAAGAAGAAAAGAAAGAAGAAATAGAGGAAGAAAAGACAAAAGAAGAAAAGGAAAAAGAAAATAAAGATGAATCTTCTATTGAATTGATCAAGGTGAAACAAGAAGTGATGGACAGGACTCCCATCACTCACTCCTCAGCATTATTTTCAAGTTTGACACCTGACACAAGTAGTTTGGACTCTTGGAAAGAAGAAGACCTGAGTAAGTTTAGCATCCTAGCAATGGAGAAGTGAGTCATGAGGAATCCTCTCCTAGTGGAATCAGTGAATATTTTGAATAGTTTGCTGGCAAAAAATATGAAAGTGCAAAAAGTACATTCAATTGATGACGTAAGTATAGTACTTTAACAGTTCAAAAGAAATTTTTCTATCCTAGAAGAATCTGCATCCAAAGTGGTAGAAGAGAAGTATCTAAAGAAGAGACTCAATGAACTAATGAGAAACTTTGAACTAGTCTTGAATTCTCTTAAGTCTGGTCAAGCATCATTGAAATAATTTTCTGATGAAGGAAGAAGGATCATTGCAGCATGCATGGATCAAGATAAACTCATCGATGCTCATTTCAAGAAGATAAAAGAGGCTAAAGCAATGATTGAGCAAGTAAAGAACTCAATGAGAGATGCATCCACTGATGTGAACATGTGCAACAATGTCTACCAAGAATAGATAGACAAGATTGAGAAGGAAGAAAAAGAGATATCAAGGATAAGGTTCAGGCAGACTCAGTTGAGGAATGGTCTTGCGCCCTCCTTAGACATCCTCAATCTAAACATAAATGAGATTGATGCCACCATGGTAACTTATGATCATGGTCCCATAAATGACTTGGAGAATATGGAGAAGCTTCAATATGGATTATGCACCCATCTCTAGACAGTTAACTCTCTGATAACATTTTGGAAGAAGGAGATCCACAACCTCAAGATTGCATATCCAGATGTTTTCCCTGAATGAGTATGTATAGATACAATGTTTTGTAACACCTTTGTCATTAATTTAAAAAGGGGATTTGTATAGAATATGGAGTATATATATGTATAGGGAGATATAAGTTTATGTATAAAAATGTATAGAAGACAAAAAGATTTTTATGTTAAAGACAGTTAGAGACTTGGCCATATTCCTTTGTTGCCATCAATGAAAAAGGGGGAGATTGTTGGAAAGTTGTATATACTAAAGTATATGACTAGATATAGTGTTTTCATTATGGAAACAAAGTCATATAGCAGTTTGGAGTCAGTACACTTAGCGTAAAGATCATAATTCAATTAAGTGTTGAAGACTGGACAGTGTACAAAGTTCCTGCAGCTCAGAGCATCAACACACATGTGTACAAATGAATTATGGTATGCACTCTAGAAGTTAATTTTTTTAGACTATAATTATGCTTATTCTATGAGTGCATAAGTAGATATGAAAATATGTGAAAGTTACAGTCAGTTGAAGTTGCACAGCCAGTGGGTGCCAGCAGTGAACAGAGCATGGAGTAGATAGTTAGCACTTTGGTTTATGATTATAATATAATGTTGTAAAGGACATGCACCCATTGTATTTAGGTTGTTGACATATTTATATGTATTATTGTAAGCATGCTTAAGCCAATTCATTTGGAAGCATTGTTTATAATTAGTTATAGGGTTCACCTAATTGTTTTGTTTGTATGAGTGTATAAATATAAGATGCGCCCATTGTATTTGGCATGGAAGTTGTAATAGAGTTGTGATAAGTAGAGAAGAGGTATGAAAAGAGACCATAAGATTTATTAGAGCTTTGCAAGAGGTTAAAGAATCAATGCACCAAAGGAACTTATCTAACAAGTAGTGTCACAATAATAGTTCACCTGCAGATATAGTGTGTATCTAAAATCGGAAGGTTGTAGCCTTCATCATTTTAGCAGTGAGCTCTAAGATAGTGAGTCCACTACCCTAATAGGGATCATTGTAAAAGACTCCTAATAGGGTCTAACCCTTAACAAGGTCTACTATACTTAAAGAATTGTAAAGCTACTCCTAATAGGGTAAAGAATCTTCTAACAAGGATCACAAAACACTAGTGCAGAATATTAGTGGGTATCAAGTCCCACCGGGGTTTTTACCTATTTGGGTTTCCTCATAACCATATTGGTGTCATGTGTTGATTTCATGTTTCATTTTTATGTGAATGTTTAATTCAATACTTAAGCATTTAAGTTCAGCATTAAGATTAAAGAGAAAAGTTAAATTACAGTGAACACTAATTCACCCCCCCCCCTCTCAGTGTTCCCATTCCTAATATGTGGTGCAAGTGCTCTTCCAAAATAATCAAGAGACTTGATAGATCATTTTTTATATCCTAGAGATGATGGATGTCTCTTTTATAGAAAATATTTCTTAAATGACAAGTACTCAGAGTGTGGTGTGTTAGTAAAGTTTGTTGAATGTTTTCATGAGGGCTATGAACATGATTTTGGAAAGACAATTATCCAAAAAAAGGCATATGAAGCCATTAAATATACATTAAAAATTGGAGGTGAAGGCTGATGTAGAGGAAAGGGTAGTGGACCTTATTTACCAATTAAGTTCTTCAATTTGACTTAGAAACCCACACTTTTCCCAAAGGTGCACAATGGCTTTATAAGACTCCACCCAACCAAGACTCTTCACAATCCAAACTAATGATAGATCTGAAGTGTTTGGTGTATATAAGGATGAATTAAGGTGGTTTTGAGGTTTCTAGACTTATCTCCTACTCACAATAGAAAAAAGTCACTAAACAGTCCTATATGCCTAATTGTCATGTCTAGTAGCCCTGTCCAGTGATAAAATGGAACTTAACTTGGTACTTTCCCGAAGGATAAACTAACAAAATGATATATTTCAATACCCTTTTGGCCCCAATACAACATACTACAAGATTACTATAGACTCTTTTGGACCATGTATGACTGTCCTCGCTATGTGACCCCAAAATGCACTAAAATTGGGTGATTTAACAAAGCATCGGCTAGCTACTTATATCCCCAAGACTCCAACCTTCCAAAAGTGTCTCAATATCTTATCAAACCTCTAAATCCAATAGGAATTCAACCCAGCACCTAGGTAATATAAAAAACCCCAATTATAAGTGACAAAAAAAGTTTGACAACATTTTTGGTCATTTGGTCGACCAATTGGTATCAAAAATTTGACTAATCCTCATCGAAAAATAGGCTAAAATTTACTAGTGACAAAGTAAAACTTAGAAAAATCAGTCAATTCATTCTTGGTTTAGGAACAGTCATGTAGGATGACTCTCAAACCCTTAAAAGCATGTGATATACTTTTCTAATGTCTTATTGAAACTTATAAATGCTTAATCAAACCCTATTACATGAGAAACTATAAAGAAACTTCAAGCATTAAGTGATTTTGCTGTCATAGTCACTGGTTAACTAGTATTAATGCATGGAACAAGTTTTGAAGATGTCTCTCAATCCATTAAATAGACAATGAATGTTCGGAGATGATCCTTATTCCATTTAGGATTTGAAAATCAAAACAACAAGTCTTAATGCTTATCAATAATGCCAACAACACAAAGTTTGTAGTTCAAAACTTCTATTTCATTAAACCCCCTATTCCTGCCATAAACTTCTAGGCATCATACCCATATAATGGAGTTGTCTCCAATATAAGAAATCAAATCTTAACTTCCCCAATCATACACAACTGGTTTGAGGGATTAGTTAAGTGATTTTAAAAATAGAATCCCATTTCCCTCCTAAAGTTTCTACTAGTTGTTAATTTTGAATATTTAAACTTTCAAATTGTAAAAATACTTTAAAACCTTATTAAATTGGAATTTAAGAACTCCAAAGGTTGTTAAACACCTAGGAGACTCAATTTTATCATTCTTATACTCCTAACTACCCTGAAACATCTATTGGACTCTAATGGTCCATATTACATTTATTCCATCCTTTCAAGGATATAAATTCATTCCTAAATCCAAATGCCATTGCATGGCATCAAACCATTAAAGGTGCCAATATACTATAATTGATTGGATTTACATTGTTTAAGATCCTATTGGCTTTCTTGATCCTTTGATTCACTATAGGTGACTTGATTGTCTTCATGGTTGATTTCTCTTCCTACATGTTTTATGTGTTGATCCTTGGTGCCCCTACACCGTACTCCCCACCTGCAAGAAAACTCTTATCCCAAGAGTTATGCTCAAGGGTCCTCCTAGCTGTCCTTTGATCAATCTGAAGTTTAGGGATGAAGAAGTCCCCTAATGAAGCCTCTCTCCTTATACCCTACCAACATGCATTCACACATAAAGTATTAGAATAAAAATGTCCATGGTTGGTCTATGCTTGTTGATGATAGTGACGTCTTGCTACTTCCTACACTTGTGGCTCCTTTTGTGAGCCCTGTGAAACCTTCCCACTATCAACCTAATTATCACACCAGTGTGTTTCAAGGGGACACTTCACTACCCCAATAGATACAAAGGGTGCCTCAAACAGCCCTATTTTCCTTGGACTGTCCAGTAGCTTAATTTGCTATGGTTTGAAATACCAACCAGTATCATAATGCTGATCAACCTAATTATTGATTGAGATTCCATCCTCAAAACACAAAACTATGGAATCGAATTGACTTCCTAATAAAGGATTCAGTCTATACTTCTTCCCTTCATGATGAACTAGATAGGTGTTTTTGTACCCATCATGTACAACTCTTCTAGAATACTACCATGTCCTATGAAGTATTAAATGCCCACAAGTCATATGCATAACATCACACAAAACCTTGTCATGATACCCTCCAATAGAAAATTAAATCATAACTTGATCCTAGACCAATGAATTCTGATTTGTATCAACCCAAGTTGCATAATAAGGACTAGAATGTGGAAAAAATTACAAATGCAACTTATTAACAACCTCATAAGAAACCAGATTATTATATGTACTTGAATCAATGATGAGTTGGCATACCTTCCCTTGAATCAGACATTTGGACCTGAAAATGCTTGGTTTGTGTGGTTGTCCTCTTCCCGCAAGTAAACATTCTCCTACTTCAGGGTTTGCCAAGATAGGCTCACTCTACTCTTCCTTGTTTGTCTCCTCTTCCAGCAAAGTCACTCTTCTATCTTTTCCTTCAATCTAATTGGGACATCTAAAGGACTTGTGACCTACTTCATTGCAATTAAAACATCTCCCTATGAAGATTCCACTACCTCTTCCTCCACTCCTTCCACCTCTATGTCCACCTCTTGTATCAAATGAGTAGAGCTTATCCTTATCTTTGTCATTCTAATTTAGAAAATCATTATTACCTCTTCCTCCTCTTCCTCTCATGGAAGATCCACATCTAGTGTTGTGTTATTTCTCTTGCCTCCTTTTGATCTTTTATTTAGCCTTGATGGCCATCTTGTAACATTCCTCAATAGACCTAGGGGTATCGAGACTAAGTTCATCTTGTACATTGAACCTCAGTCGCCCCATATACATTTCTATCTTCTCATCCATGTCCTCATCATGACTTACCTTTATATCAAGTTTGTGAAACTCCTCAGTATATCTTTGCACCTCCATGTCTTTTTTTTTAAGACTTTGCATATTTTTACACAACTAAACTCTATAATCATCTAGAAATTTTTTTTCCATCATGGTGAACCAAGAAGTGATCTTGGGTTTACCATTCTTCCACCTTTCTGCTTGCACATACTTCCACCAAAGCAATGTATGTCCTTTCAACTTGGACTTTGCAATCTTTAGCTTCTGATTTTTGTCCACATCCTCACACTCAAAGAAAATTTCCATTGTAGTGAACCAATCTATCAACTCCTCATCATCCATCTTCCCTCCATAAGTAGGCAAATCAGCTCTTGCCCTTGTATCACCACTCTTGATGACTTTAGAAAACCTAGCCATCTTCAATTCATTATGATCTAATGGTTATTCCCATTGGGGTTCCTCTTCTTCCTCATCATATGAAAATTCTTCATCTTGTCTGATGCTCTTGTCCCTTCTTTCTAAGTCCAATATTCTTCATCTCCTTGTCCTTCTCAGCTTTCTCCTTCTCTTACTCAAGGGATGCCTTAAGATTTTTGTTATCAGCCAATTATTCTTTCACAATCCTTTCCAACTCCATGTTGTTCATTTTGATAGGAAAATATCCATCCTCTCCTTCAACCATGGATCTTGATCAACTTGGTACAAGAATCAACTCAGGGCTACTCCTTAGTTCAACTTCAAGGGCTTATCTAAGGATTCAAGAAACCAAAATTCTCAAGACCAATAAAAAAATTCCACAAGACCTTTCCCTAGGCTTTCATACCACTTTATGAAAAGGAAAGGGTAGTGGACCTTATAAAGCAATTAAGTTCTTCAAATTGACTTAGAAACCAACACTTTTCCCAATGGTTCATAATGGCTTTATAAGACTCCACCCAACCAACACTCTTCACAATCCAAAATAATGATAGATTTTAAGTGTTTGGTGTATATAAGGATGGATTAGGGTGGTTTTGAGGTTTCTAGACTTATCTCCTTCTCACAATAGAAAAAATTCACTAAACAGTCCTAGAGGCCTAATTGCCTTGTCTAGTAGCCATGTCTAGTGATAAAATGGAACTTAACTCAATACTTTCCCAAGGGATGAAAAAAAAAAATTATATATTTGGATACCCTTTTTTCCCTAACACAACATAATACAATATGACTATAGACTCTTTTGGACCATGTATGATTGTCCTCACTATATGACCCCAAAATGCACTAAAATTGGGTGATTTAACAAAGCATCAGCTAGCTAATTAAATCTCCAAGACTCCAAATTTCTTGAAATGTCTCAATATGTTATCAAACCTCTAAATCCAAGAGGAATTCAACCCAGCACCTTAGGAATATTAAAAACCCAACTTAGCCCTCTTAAACCCTTGATTTGAGGGTTTCTTCAATCTCCCTTCTCCAAACACTTCTAGACTCACTTGGTGGTTGATTCACCATCAATATGAAAATGTATGACTATCCAAGTCATAAAAATACCTTTCCCTTAAGGCCAAACTCTCACTGTTGTGCTTGTGCCATCATCTTTAATGCACAAAACACCCTGTTTCAACCTATGATCACTTACTTCAACAAAATCTCTGGAAATAAGAACATTATCATTGTATAATAAAATTTTAGTATCCTCTTTCCATGGTTCCTAGGCCTTTGGTTCCATGGAAAGGGTCTAGGTTACAAAATACTCATCAAAACAAAGTAAAACTTAGCAAAATCAGTCAATTCATTGTTGGTGTAGGAACAGTCACGTAGGATGACTCTCAAACACTTAAAATCATGTGATATACTTTTCTAATGTCTTATTGAAACTTATAAATTTTTAATAAAATCCTATTACATGAGAAAGTGTAAAGAAACTTCAAGCATTAAGTGTTTTTGCTGTCATAGTCATTGGTTAACTAGTATTAATGCATGGAACATGTTTTGAAGATGTCTCTCAATCCATTCAATACAAAATGAATATTTGGAGATGATCCTTATTCCATTTAGGATTTGAAAATCAGAGCAACAAGTCTTGATGCTTATCAGTAATGCCAAGAACACAAAGTTTGTATTTCAAAACTTCTATTTCATTAAACCCTTTGTTCCTCTCATACACTTCCTGGCATCTTAACCATACAATGGAGTTGTGTCCAATATACAAAATCAAATCTTAACTTCCCCAACCATACACAACTAGCTTGAGGGATTAGTTAATTGATTTTAACAATAGAATCCCATTTCCCTCCTAAAGTTGCTACTAGTCATTACTTTGGAATATTTAAACTTTCAAATTATAAAAATACTTTAAAACCTTATTAAATTGGAATTTAAGAACTCCAAAGGTTGTTAAACACCTAGGAGACTCAAATTTATTATTCTTATAATCCTAACTACCCTAAAACATCTATTGGACTCTAGTGGTCCATATTACATTTATTGCATCCTTTCAAGGACATAACTTCATTCCTAAATACAAATGACATTGCATGGCATCAAACCATTAAAGGTGCCAATATACTATAATTGATTGGATTTACATTGTTTAAGATCTTGTTGGCTTTCTTGATCCTTTGAGTCACCATATGTGACTTGATTGTCTTCATGGTTGATTTCTCTTCCTTCATGTTTTGTGTGTTGATCCTTGGTGCCCCTACACCAAAGGCTTTAGATGTGAGTTGGTTACAAAAGAATGCAATGTAACTAATTTTATTTCAGATTTTAGGAAGAATCTTTTTTACAAGTATGCAAGGCATAGTCATAGGTCTCAGTGGTTGGATCAACAATTTAGGATGTGTAAGGACACTTTTATGATTGGCACTATTATATCAGTTGTTGACTTTACTGAGAACTATACATTGTAGTCCAAAATGAGTAGCAAGCTCAATATTACAATTCTATTCAGGTTTCTATTTTTGTGCACATAACATATAGACATTCCCTTGATATTATAGAAGATGACTAGAAGATAATTAGGGAGTACCACTTTTATATGAGTGATGATAAATCACACTCATCTAAGTTTGTCCAACATTTCTTTGAGAATTATTTTGAGTGGGTGTGGGAAAATAATATTGCTATGGATATACATCACATTTAGTCAGATAACTGCACAGGTCAATTAAAAAATGCTCGTATGTTTTATTGGTTATGTAGAATGCATGTGGAGAGAGGTGTACCTCATATTTGGAGTGTTTTTAAGGCCGATCACGGAAAAGGGGAGCATGATGACATAGGTGCATGTGTAAAGAGAGCTCTAGTTAAGGAGAAACTGAGGATTTTAAGTACAAAAATCATTGATGCTCATTCTATTATTGATTGGTGTACTTCAACATTGTCATAGGGGGGGACTCTTGATTCAATAGTTTGCAAATTCTTTTGGTTGGTTGAGTTGGGCACAATAGGAGATAGGTTGGATTGTCAAATTGTTGCCCAAAAATTCCCTGTCTCTCCTTTTTTTAGCCACAGTCCTATTTTCCACTGAAATGTTCAAAATGTTGAAAGTCCAGTGTGTTTTCTACTCAAGTATCAAAAACCCAGTGTTTTTTTGACCCCCTCTCTGAAGGCTCAGGATGTTTCTACATTTGGTCTGAAATCTCGGTGTGTTTTCGATCCCCCAACTCTGAAAATTCAGTGTGTTTTCAACCTTGGCTCGAAAACCCTCTATGTTTTTGACACCCTTTCTGTGTTTTTGGCCCTAAGCGCGCAGCTCTGAAGTGTGGGTCCTAGTGCCTAAAACCGTGCCAGTGTAGCAAAAGATCCGATGATTGTCACATGATCGCATGGGATCTCCCGATCCCATGAGATCATGCGACAACCATTGATGCGGTATCTCCAAGCACCGATGGTTATCAAGTAGCTTCACGTGGTTTGGCACATGATCGCATGGGCTCTCCCAAGCCCATGCGACCATGTAGAAAACCATTAGTAGTTTCTGTAGCTATGGTTCATGGTTGCATAGTTAGAGGTGGGCCCGAGGTTTCTAAGCATTGGTGCAGGTGCGAGGAGATCTGACGGTGGTCGTATGATCTCATATGGCCTTCCTAGCCACATGCGATCATGCAACAACCATTGGATGAGATCTGCAGAGGTGTGGGTGGTCATCAGGGATCATTTCTTGTCTCTACGTGGGATCAAATTTTGTGCATTCAGGGATGGGCATGCAAGAGGAGAAGTATCTGATCGGCCATGATATTTATAGAGCATTTATGATCAGAAGTGACAACTACTAAGGTTGATTATTTCATGCATATTTCTGTAACCCTTGTTAACTTTTGACTCCTACCTGTGTGTAGTTGAGTGATGTATATATTCTTTTTTGGAGCCTGTAGTGCTCAGGATTCGCATTTTGTAAAAAAGGAAAGGTTTTTTCTTGGAAAACTATCTGTAGCATTTTTCATGCTCTCTGGTTTTTCACATCCTGTAATTTCTCATTGATAAATCAAATATTGCAAAGCATTCTGTGACATTTTTCTTGTCCTCATGCCTTCCTTGTTTGGCTTGCTCTTATTGGATTGAAGTTTATGCATGTTTTCAATGGAAATTGGGGTTCCTGGTCCCTCTCATTTTCTACAAATTTGAGTGTTTCCTGTGTTTGATCTGATTTAGGTGTTTTGTGGGTATACTACAACCTCTAGCAGCCTTGTCTCATTCCTACACCTAGTTGTAGAAAAGGATGTCTGTTTGCAGGTCATGGGTTGAGTTTTCTGTTCAAGCCTTCCTAGGAAATGCTTATGCAAACCTATCTAGTGAGTGGTGACTTATTAGACCTGATTCCTCCATTGGTCTCATTCCTCTATACTGAAATCCAAACCCTAGTTCGGTGCATCACCTAGTAGGTAGATTTTCTTTCAGTCATTTCCCTTTCATGCACTCCTTCTAACCCTTTCCCCTCAAAGTTTACTTTCCTGTTAAGAGAAAATCTGGGTGACTATCCAAGAGGAACTAGCCTAGAATCTGGAGGTCTCATCTCAGTTAGCAAAAGGTCCCACAACCTTGAGATGATTCTCTTGTTATACTGAGTTATCAAGACTTCGAGAGCTTGAACTAAGGGTGCAAATTCAGTGTATAACATTTCTGGCACACGGTGGGACTACAAAAGATGTCAATTTCAAGGTATGCTATCTTTGATATGCTGGTAGCATGCTACAAGCCTAAAAGAGGTCATTTTTCTACATATCTAGTGACTGTAGAAGGTCTATTGGTTTCAAAGAAGTCAAGTGCTGGTATGTTTTCAAACTTTCATTTTCAAATCCCAGCTAATTGCATGAGTAGACATGTCAAGTTTCTATGGACAATCAGGTTACTCACCACCCTATTGTGAGAATAATGCTCAACCTGCTAGTTTTCAGCCTTATCAAAGCCACCCAAAGCCTCCTTTTACCCCAAGCTATTATACTTCTCAAGGGTATCAGTATATCCAGTATGCCCCAGATAAGTTTTCCCTTGTGCAAAGTTATGAGTGGGCTCTCAAGCAAAGTGGATCATGGGCACAAGAGGCACAATAGTAGATGCAAAGCCAACTATCCCATCCTATTTACCACCTATCCTCCCCTTCTCAGCCTATTCAATAGCAGATGCAGACTCTGAGCTCAAACTTCAAGGAGATGCAAGAGGCAAAGAGTCTGTTGCTTGATTTAGTCAAGCAAGTGTCTAAACTCAAGGAGCAGAGAGAGCAGGAGGCTCAAAATTATTATGAAGAGGAGTCAGCTCCCTACCAGGAGATGGAAACCCAAAGCTATGAGTAGGGGTTCATTCCTTACCAAGTAGCAGAGACTCTTGTTGATGAGCAGCAAGCGAGACAGTTTCAAGAAGAGATTAGATGCCAAGTTGACATTGAGACAGCAAGGTTGAGATCACTGATTGCTCAACAAGAGGATCCTAGGCCCAAAATTCAAAGTTGGAGGGTCCATTTGCCTCAAGAACCTACACATGAGGAGCCAAAAAAGCTTCCGTTTCCAAGCTTTAAAGTAGTTGTTCCTTCTTTGTCTCCCCCCTCTCCCCCTCAGTTTCACATCCCAAGTTCTAAGGCAAAAAATTTTGTTCAAGAGCCTGTGCTTGAGGTTCAGTCCACTTTGCAAGAGAATCCTGTTCAAGAAATATTATCATCCCAAGAGGCCCCTCTGGTTTCTTAGGATGATGAAGTAATTTGGATTCCCCAATGGACTCTTCCTCTTGGGTGTCAAATGCCTAGTCTTTTCAAGGACACTAGTCTGGTGTCTGAGCAAGGGCCTATGGTAAATGAGCTTTCATCTGATGAGGAGGAGAAGAAATATGAGGTACTAGTGTAGAGTTATGTCTATGGTGAAAGTGAGTAGCAAGGTGTGGAGGTGGAGGTTGATGCTCAGCCTGAGCTCTTGGCTGGTTTGCTTGATGAGCTTCCCCTCTTTGTTGATGATAAAGAAGAGACCATGCCATTACCTATGGCTGAAGGTCAATCAGAATAGCAGGTCCACCATCAATAGGAGGTTGATTCTATAATGGATGTCATGTGCTTGTTGGGTGAGCTGCCTTGTTTTATGGAGTAGAATGATGAAGGCATGAGAGAGTCTTTCCAAGAAAAGGACACAAACAAAAGCCTTGAAGAAGAGTATGATTTTTCCAATATCATAGAGGTCTTTTGTGACAAATTGGATGTTGAACCCCTATTCTTTGGAGTGGAGGTTCAAGGTCATGTGCATGTTGAAGAGAGCCTAGTCTTGGATTGCCCTTTTCATAAGGAGCTACTACATGAGCATGATTTGGAATCAGTTCCAAATCTTCAAGACATTGACAGCTTTGATGAGCTCTTGGCTGGTTTAAAGGAAGAAGATGATAGTCCCCTGGCTATGGATGAGGAGTTGACTTGGCTATCCATGATGGAAGGCAACCACAAAGATAAAGAAGAAACCAACAATGAAAGTCCTACCTTCAGACTTTCAAGAGGCTTCCCCATCAGATACTTGGCCCAGAAGGAGCTCACTGAGACACCTCCATATGATCCATTTGAGGTGAGTGAACTTGATCTTGTTTTTACAGAGGCAGCATATCCTCATTTGCCACATTTTCATATGCCTCATATCCTTGTAGCTATCTTCATGTGTTTAGTGCAAAATATCTTGATGAGGAAGGGTAGCTACTTCAATCTACCAGTGAATGGTTTTGTTTAACCAGGTCTCCGAACTGGTTAGTTTAGGATAGGTTAGTGTTTTCCTACTTTCTCCTAGCTTTCTAGCTTAGTCTTTCCTTGTTTTCCAAGAAGTGCTCATGCACAGTGTTTTGTCCCTCTCCCTGTCAGAAATTTTTTGTGCTCAAAAGAAGTGACTCCTATGCCCAATGGATACATCAAGGCAACTGGTCTATGTCTAGCAGGTTGACATCCCGTAGAGGTCGCCAAAATGTTGCCCAAAAATTCCATGTCTTTCCTTTTTTTGGCCACAGTCCTATTTTCTAGTTAAATGCTCAAAATGTTGAAAGTCCATTGTGTTTTCTGCTCAAATATCAAAAACCCAATGTGTTTTCAACCCCCTCTCTATAGGCTTAGGATGTTTCTTCCTTTGGTTCGAAATCTCATTGTGTTTTCGATCTCCTAGCTCTGAAAATTTGACGTGTTTTCGACCCTGGCTTGAAAACCCTCTGTGTTTTCGACACCCTTTCTGTGTTTTTGGCCCTAAGAACATAGCTCTGATGGGTGGGTCCTAGTGCCTAAAACTGTGCCAGTGTAGCAAAAGATCTGACAGCTATTGCATGATCACATGGGATCTCCCGATCTCATGAGATCACATGAAAACTGTTGATGCGGTATCTCCAAGCGTTGATGGTTATTGGGTAACTTCACATAGTTTGGTGCATGATCACATGGGCTCTCCTAAGCCCATGTGACTATGTGGAAAATTGTTAGTAGTTTCTGTAGTGGTGGTTCGTGGTTGTATAGTCGGAGGTGGGCCTGAGCTTTCTAAGCATTGGCACAGGTGTGAGAAGATCTGACGGTGGTTGTATGATCTCATGCGGCCTTCCTAGCTGCATGTGATCATGCAACAACCATTGGATGAGATCTATAGAGGTGTGGGCGGCCATCAGGGGTCATTTCTTGTCTCTGTGTGGGATCAGATTTTGTGCATTCAGGGATGGGCACGCAAGAGGAGAAGTATCTGATTGGCCTTGATATTTATAGAGCATTTATGATCAGAAGTGACAACTGCTAGGGTTGATTATTTCATGCATATTTCTGTAACCCTTGTTAACTTTTGACTCCTACCTACGTGCAGTTGAGTGATGTATATATTCTTTTTTGGAGCCTGTAGTGCTCAAGATTCGCATTTTGTAAAAAAGGAAAGGCTTTTTCTTGGAAAACTATCTGTAGCATTTTTCCTGCTCTCTAGTTTTTCACATCCTGTAATTTCTCATTGATAAATCAAATATTGCAAAGCATTCCGTGACATTTTTCTTGTCCTCATGCCTTCCTTGTTTGGCTTGTCTCTTATTGGATTGAAGTTTATGCATGTTTTTAATGGAAATTGGGGTTCCTGGTCCCTCTCATTTTCTACAAATTTGAGTGTTTCCTGTGTCTGATCTGATTTAGGTGTTTTTTGGGTATACTACAACCTCTAACAACCTTGTCTCATTCCTACACCTAGTTGCAGAAAAGGATGTCTGTTTGCAGGTCATGGGTTGAGTTTTCTATTCAAGCCTTCCTATGAAATGCTTATGCAAACCTATCTAGTGAGTGGTGACTTATTAGACCTGATTCCTCCATTGGTCTCATTCCTCTATACTGAAATTGTTAAGTTGTTATGTATTCACACCTTATTATAGCAGCTAATGTTAAGTTCTTGAAACATCAAGGAAAACCAAAGACCAAGGAACTTTGGACTATTAGTAATGTTGATCATGAAGCAATATTGAATACCCTCAAGTAGAGAGATGAACCCTTAGGCACACTTCAGTAGGTAAGTTCAACTCAAGTTGCAAGGTTTTCCATGTTTATTACAATTACGTTCAATAAATTAATTGTTTTTTTTTCTTTATTTGTTTGAGCTAATAAACTTGGTTTTGTATGTGGATTGTAAATGTAGTTGGATACATATATGATAGATATATAAGATCGAGGTGTGCATTTTCTTAAGCCATCTTTTATGATAGTAAACTTCACTACGCATTGTCTAGTCATGTTCTTTGGTTCATTTAGTTACTTATACATGTTCATAATCTTTTTCTCAACCTATATAAACTTCTTATATTTTCTATTAAATTTTCTTCTACCTTCCAAATGCAGGGATTGGAATGTAGATGTCATTGAGTATATATGCCAAATTTAGTATATAAAAACAATAATCAAATGTAATGTGTATAGTTTGATGCCACATTTTTTATAAAAAACCAACAATAAAATGTAATATACATATTTAGATGCCAAATTTTGTATATAAAAAATTAGATGCAAAATTTGAAATATAAAAAAACCCATGGGGTTGATTTGCAAATATTGAGAGCCCACATTTGTATCATCTGAATGCCATGTAAAGTGCAAAAAATGTGTTTCCTTACTATGAATGTTGTATCCTTAAATAATTTGTATCTTCCTAATTTTATATCCTTACATTTGTATTGTCTTAATTTCATGTACATTTCTATTGTCAACTTATGTAATAGTTGGAGGCATTGAGTCAAAATTGGTCAAATGTGTCCAAAGTAAAATGGTGATTCCCTGGGGTGAAGGGATAGTGTTCAAGAAGTTCATCCTAACACTAAATGGACTATGCCATCAGCTCCAGTTGGGTGGGTAAACACTAGTGACAACCTCATTTTGACTACTCAGTCACTAGAACGTTTCGAACCATGCCAGACCAAAGTGTCCCCAAGGTGCACTAAGCACAATTAGACAATGATCTTTTGAGGCTCATATCTCAAACCTCCTGAGAGGTATCAACGATCTATGAGAGGATACACAACCATGTTTCTAAGGCCTATAATATCCTCTCTCCATTCTGGGAGATTCAAATTCATTTGAATTTGACATGCCAATCTCGCTTGATGCCAAAACTTGTAGTGAGGGTTAGTTGAAATTTGCACGACTAGGTTTCTTCCAAACCATTCATCCCAGCACCGAATGGACTATGTCATTAGCTTTGTTTGGATGGGTAAACTCTAGTGACAACCTTATTTTGACCACTAAGTCACTAGAATGTATTGGACCATGTCAAACCAAAGTGTCCTAAAGTTGCACTAAGCACAATTGGGCAGCAATCTTTCAAGGCTCATATCTCAGACCCCGTGAGAGGTATCGACAATCTGTGAGATGCTATAGGACCATGTTTCTGTGGCCTACAATAACATTTCTCTATTATGGGAGATTCAAATTCATTTGAATTTGGCATGCCAGTCTCGCTTGATGCCAAAACTTGCAGTGAGGGTCAGTTGAAAGTTGTACCACTAGGTTTCTTCCAAACCATTCATCTTGGCATTGAAAGGATTGTGCCATTAGCTCCAATTTGGTGGGTAAATGCTAGTGACAACCCTATTTTGACCACCGAGTCACTAGAATTTGCTGGACTATGTCGAACCAAAGTGTCCCCAAGGTGTATTAAGCATGATTGGGTAGTGATCTTTCAAGGCTCGTATCTCGGACCTCATGAGAGGTATCGATGATCTATGAGATGTTACAAGACCACATTTTTGAGGTCTACAATAACCTCTCTCCATTTTGGGAAATTCAAATTCATTTCAATTTGGCATGCTAGTCTTGCTTGATGCCAAAACTTGCAATTAGGATTAGTTGAAAGTTGCACCATTGGGTTTCTTCCAAACCATTTGTCCCAACACCAAATGGACTATGACATTAGCTCCTTTTGGGTAGGTAAATGCTAGTGAGAACCCCTTTTCGACCACTGAGTCACTAGAATGTCCTGTTGGCACTTCAATTTTCAATACATAATCTTGTAAATTTTTACAAAATTGAAGTGTATATAGATGTTCATAAAATTGAGAAAATTTTGCTACAAAAACCCACAAAAAATCCTGCAAAATTATCAAATTTTCCTTAGTATCCAACAAGCCCTAACTAAGAGTTAAACCTAAGAAAAACCCAAATATTTGTCACTTTCAGAAAAACCCTAAGTCTCTCTTTCTATGATTTATTTGAGTGTTACTTTTGCTAGTCACTTAAGTATCTAAAAGGCACATGTATTTTATTTTATCACCAAGTGGGGTCATGTTTTCATATCTTTGCATTAGCTAAGCTAGCTCCCCACTTTAATATTTTCCTAAGTCATAAAACCTAGTGTTATTATAAATGTGTCCTAAGTGCTAAATACCTTATATTCTAATGTTTCAGTATTCATTTGGCTTTGAATCTTTGAAAAGATCTAACAGTGGTCTTATGTTCACATGGAATCTTTTGAACCCATGTGATCATGAGATAGCCATTGATCTTACATTAAAGCTTAATGCAGTTATCAAGTGGGGCCGTTGACAAATGTACACAAGTGTTGATCATTCATTGGTTATAATTTTGCTGACATGGAAAATAGCATCAAGATTTCTACTCACACCGAGAAATTATTTTGTATATTTACCCGTCGGTTTGTTGATGTGGAAATTCCTAGTTGGTTAATCTCAATGGGACCATTGTCAAAAGCATCTACAGAGCATCTAATGGTTGTCTTATGTTTGCATGTAGTCTTTCTAAGCCATGTGATCATGAGACAGCCATCGATCTTACATTATTATCAGGCAAAAGAAAGAAGTGGGTCCATTACCAGCTATGCACATGTGGCCATTATTGATTGGTTAAATTTTATATTGATGTGGCAGATGTCAGTAAATATTGGCGGTGGAGGGAAAAGGGTTTACAAGTCCACCTGCTAAAATGTTTCACGTGGCATTTCATGGTTGGCTGAAACAAAGTGGGGCCAAGTTTTTTAAGACATCGACAACAAAGAGAAGATCTGACGGTTGTCTTATAATCACATGGAATCTTTCCAAGCCTTGCAATCATAAGACAACCATTGATATGGTATCATGGCCATGGATCTGTCAAGTGGGACTTCATATTTTGTTTAAGAGATCACCATTGATGCACCTTGATCAAACGGTTGTCTTATAATCGCATGAAGTCTTTCCAAGCCTCTCAATCATGAGACAACCATTAGATTCTAAGAAGAGGAAATTGATAGTTCTAATTCAAACTGGAAATAAAAGTGATGCAAATTCAAAGTTTCTCGTTGAGAAGTGACAGTTCAATCTCTCAGAGAAGTAATGGTTGAATCATGCTAAATAAGTTGTTGTTATCTCCTGAAGATTTTTTGGAAAAAGGTTGATGAATACTTGCACGAATTATTTCCCTACTAGTAGCATCATAGTTCTATAGTTTTTCTATCTTGCAAAGGCTTTAAAAGTAAACCCTAAGATGGTGCTAAGAAAAGAATTATCTAGTAAAATTGAATACAGTAATAGAGGTTTGCATGAAGACTTGTTACAATTACTTCTTGGTTCTCCAACTAACCTAGTGAAAGCTAAGAGTTTAACTCCTAAAGACCCTAGGGTAAAGATAGCAGATGGTTTGTATGACACTATGAATTATATTAGGGAGGCCAAAATCAATACAATCAATGCAAATGGTGACCCCGATATCACTAGTCTAGGGTTATTCAAAGTAGGTTTTAGTCAGAGAAATGCCCCTCCTCCTACAAGCAATATATGGTGGTCTAACCTGGGAAAACTTGTGGTGCCCGCTGTTTTTATAGATGTTGACTTAATGATCCAAGTTGCAAAGAGTTATGACCCAATCACTAGGGAGATTAGGGATGCAAAGGGAATATTATTGATGGAAATTTCTGCTGAAGAAATCAGGAAGGTGTTCAGGTTAAGCGAACCCTCAAACAATTTAGAGATTATTGATTTTGAAGAACTAAAGCAAGTATATAATGCACAAAGGGATTATCTCAAGGGAAAAATATTAAAGGATTTCTGCACCAAAATTGGGAAAATGGTTATTATGGGATAGAGTACATAGGAGCCTTTTAAAACAGAGTATTTTGACTTAAGAGCTAGGGGTGCATATTGGTCACTGTGTCAAGTTTTTGGAGATGTAAATGAGAGGATGCCAATACATTTGATGTGCATGATGATCCAAATTCTATATTCACACCTTTCAATTACATTTGACTTTGCTCCATTCATTTTTGAATTAATTCATAATGGATTAGTAGAGATCCAAAAGAGAAAATTTGATAGGCCCTTTTGTTGGTACTCTTTCATGATTTATATGTTTTTGTTTAAAGGTGCAAGCTATTTTGAGTAGGAGATGAAATTGATGTGGTAGAAGGATGGTGAAGATATGCCAGTCCAATTATGGAGCCTCACCATGACCTGGGATAGGAAAGATAGTAGTTTCATCAATTTTGATAGATGTTTTGCAGCTAGACTCAGGTTGTTGTTTGTCCTAGAGAACCCAAGAATCCCAACAACACTGGTCAAGCTTATTAGGCCAAAGTAGTTTTCCAAGAGCCTAAATATTGTATGCAATTGGGGAGATGTCATTTTCTACCATGTATCAACTATCATCAGGTTGCATGGTTTCAGGGGAGCCCCTTTTATATTACCCTATCATGTACCCCTTAGAATTGGTATTGTAGAATTTCTTAGACAATTGGGGAATATTGAAGAGTATTCCCTCACTTGAAAAAATAGGGGAACTCTATTCCCAAATGTTACCATTGCCCACCAATTTATAATTACCAATGGTGGATGGGTTCACATGGATAAAATCATGGCACCCTACCATATAGCCACTTCAATTGTTAGGACAATAGAGCTAGAGGGGTTTTATAATGAGATGTTTAAGAAGAAAGCCAAATGTGCCTTGATTAATCACATTTTTAATTTTCTTGAAGATATTGTCAGAAATCTCCCAAAGTTGTAGGATCAAGAATTTAGGAAAGAAAAATGGCTAGTATACAAAAAAACATTAGATTTTGTCTAGCAATTTGATCTAGGATATGATCCCCTAAAAAGCATAACTCCTATGGGGAAGAAAATAGATACTCTCATGGATTGTTTTCAGGGTATTTTTTCAGAACCTAAGTGAAAAGAAGGAAAAGGTTATGAAGGATGACCCAGAAAAGGCTAAATTGTTGTTAAGCAAGCCTTTATTTTCAAAACTGTTACCCCCAGGGAGGTACATGGTACAAAACAAGATTTATTACAATGTTGTAGGGCTAGAGCATAGCCAACAAAAGCAAGCAGATAAAAGGGATGTCCCATCCACTTCACAATAGTTTGAGAAACAAAAGGAGGTTGTAGAGGTCCTTGACTCACCTCATTTTCAAGCCACTAAGGATGTAATTGATTCCCCGCCTCCATCAAAGAAATAAAGATTGAAAGAAAGACCTATGTATGTTGAGGAAGATTATTCTCCATCACAGTCACCTCTAAACATTTTGGATGACCAGGAGGTTGCAGAATAGGTACAGTAAGTAGGTGCTTTAGGTCAAATATTTATGACCTATGAAGAAATAAATGGAGTGCCAGAGCCACCATAAGAACCCAAAGTGGATCTAACATCAAGGGAATTGGCAAGTACTGAATTAGATCCTATAATTAAACAAGCTTGTGATGAGTTCTTGGCTGATGATGGTTTTGTTAAAGCTAGGGCTTTCATGTAATTTATTTAGAGATTGAACATTAAATAGTTTCAAGAAATTTGTGAGAAAAAACATGAAGAAAATCCAGAGAAGGATTTACAAATCATAGAGGATGAGGTGAGAAAAGAGATGACTACAAAATTTGAAAGGATTACCTTGGAATAGGGAAGGGACATGGTAAAAATGTTAGGAGTACTAATCCTTCCAGAGTGGGATATAGCTGATGCAGTGGTTCTAGATGTAGTTAGAAAATAGACCACCCCTTTCCACAAGACCAAAGAAGAAGAAAAATAGGCCATTAAAGGGGTCACCTTCAGTGACATTCACCAAGCTTTGGTTATGTTGTCCTTAAGAAAGAATGAAAATAACAAGGGAAAAAAAATTGTCAAAGATGATCTTTTAGGGAGCTTCATTGTAAGAAGGGTTATTGATACTTCTTTAGTAGAGGCATCAGATATGGTAATGGCCACAACACAATTGACAACAAAGGTGGCAGAAAAGGAAGCCAAGGAGAAGGAAGAACTCACATTAAAGTTGGGTTTTGAAAGCTTATGGTGAGTTGAAGCAGGGGATGTTTTAAAGAGATACATTAATTGTAGATTTAAAGAAGAAATTTGGAGAGCATGGCCTAGTGAAAATATCAAAATAGATGCAGATGACCTCCTCCCCTAGTGGGCCTTCCTCTTCAAGCCTATTATTGAATTTCCCACCTCTCCTTTTCCTCCTTCCATGGGTGAGGAAGACATTGAACAAAGAATAAAACAAAGGTATGAAAAGAGAATAAAAGATAATGCTTTACATTTTGTTGCAAATGTAAAACCTAAAGAAATATATAGAACTTATAAGCAATTGGCAGAGATTTTGATATCTTTTCAGAAGGAAGTAGCTACTATGGACAAAATTTTGGAAAAGTGGGTTGCAAGGAGAGATAATTTGAAATCATTTTTTGATCAAATCAAAGATAAATGTATTGTGGATATAGAGTTAACAAATACTTACAAACTTGTTAAGGATATTTTTGATTTTGAGGTAAATAGGGAGAGTTTAAAGAGAAGATCATAAATCTTAAGGGTAAGATACGTTTAGGATAATTTTCAAATTTTTCTAGGACTTATCAAAGCAGATGGTGTTATCAAAGATAAGGATCAATGGATGGAACAAATACATAGACAAGTATTGTCTAAAATAGATTCCATTTTAGGTACAGAGGATAATACCCCCTTCATACAACTAATTGAGCTTCTTTAGGATTCCAGAATACATTTTGCTAATGTAAGAATAGAGGTTCACTAGGTGCTTGTTGAATGAGACCAATTATTGTTAAAAAGGGATGAAGTCCTAACCTTTCATTGGCCAAGTGAAGAGAATATATATCCTAGGAATCAACATATCCCTCAGAAGGGTCAGAAGAGGAAGAAACATCCAATGAAGAAGCAGCAGGTGGTAGCACTCCAATCCCTTAAGATCAAAGAAAATAGGAATGGAGACATCAAGCAGTTAACATAAGCATAGATACAACACCTGACAGAAGTTGAACTACCCTTGGGAGTTGTTACAATATTTTGGCACTCATTTCTACAATCCATTTTGAAAATTTGTAACAAGAAAGCTTCTATTTTCATTTTTTGTCCTATATGTGAACTCCTTTCTTATCCTTTCTAAAAAGATCTGAAGCTTGTATGCAATCCTTATTTTCTATAAAAGGATTACCAGGATCATTGTAAAAGGGATCGAGAACTTGATCAATTTGACTGATAAGTTTCTTGAGTCTGGGATATCGTAGACTGTATTTAGGCACATTTCTATAGAAGAAAAATATTTTTGGTTTAAGTTAAATTCAAAAGGTTGCATTGTAAAGCATTTTGTATGCATGATACTGATATGACATTTGAAATAAAATCCAAGGTTTATATCTCTCCTTGAGTATTTCTATTTGAGTTATGAATTATTCCAATTCATTGCATGGATAATCTCTGTGTGTATGTTTATATTCCTCAGCTCTAATCTAGGATCAAATTAAATAAGCTTTGAATGTGACATAAATTCTCTATAGTTTTACTTAAGGATACACCAGTAAGTAGTGTAAATCTAGGAGTCCTTTGATAAAATCCACCATGGGGTGATTAGTATTTTTAAAGGATTAAAGTCTTTCAGATTTCAACATTTTGTTCATATATTACAGTCTTGTAATGGAGGTGCTACCCAATGGATAAGACATTGGCCACCAGTGGTGTCCTTCTTACAGAGAGCAGTGTTTGAAAAGGTTCTACTGGTATTTCCATCTTTAAATACAAAATTGTCAAAATTCTTTGAAATATAGTGATTTGCAGAATAGTTTACCACCTAGTGATAACTAAAAAATCTATGAATGAATGGTTATCATTTAGCTTTCTCTTATCATTTATCTGTTACATTTGAGATCCAGCCAGTGATTAGTGAAATAAGTTGTGTTACTGGATTAGGATTACCCTCAGTTTTACAAAGCCAGAAGTGCAGAGGGTATTCTTGTCCCTATAGTTGGTCCAGTAATCGTTAGAACTCAATATGTAGATCTAACCCATCCTTAAAATCTGTAGATGTACTGGTTGCTTGTCAAAGCATAAAGTCCATTTTGGGAACCAACATGTCCTGAACCATGCCGGACCAAAGTGTCCCCAAGGTGCACTAAGCATGATTGGGCATCAATCTTTCAAGACTCATATCTCAGACCCCATGAGATGTATCAACAATCTGTGAGATGCTAAAGGACTATATTTTTTAGGCCTACAATAACCTCTCTATGTTTTAGGAGATTTGAATTTGTTTGAATTTGGCACGCCAGTATCACTTGATGCCAAAACTTGCAATGAGGGTCAGTTAAAAGTTGCACCAATAGGTTTCTTCCAAACCGTTCATCCCAGCACCAAATGGACTACACCATTAGCTCTAGTTGGGTGGGTAAATGCTAGCAACAACCCCATTTTGACCACTGAGTCACTAGAACGTTCTGGACCATGCGAGACCAAAGTGTCCCCAAGGTGCACTAAGCACAATTGGGCAGTGATCTTTTGAGGCTCGTATCTCAGACCCCGTGAGAGGTATCAATGATCCATGAGATGCTATAGAACCATGCTTCTGAGGCCTACTATAACCTCTCTCTTCTTTTAGAGATTCAAATTTATTTTAATTTGGTATGCTAGTCTCCCTTGATGCCAAATTTTGCAGTGAGAGTACATTGAAAGTTGCACCACTAGGTTTCTTCCAAACCATTCATCCTGGCACTGAATGGACTATGCCATTAGCTTTGGTTGGACAACCTTTTTTGGAACATGAATTCAATAGAACATTCATGAACGAGCCAGACCAAATTGTTTTGAAGGTCCACTAAGCACTATTGCGTATGTTGGCGAGTGTTTGGGTGTGTCAAGAGGCAAAGTAAGCCTTGAAATGGATCCAAAAGGATTCTATGTTAAGTCTTGGGGAGGATTTAAGGAATCCAAAATATTTTCTAGATCAACCATTATTTTCTTGAATTGTTTTGAGAATTCTAGAGAAAAAGGCCGATTTATGACTTAGGAAGGCTATAAGCCTAGAAGGGCTATTGGAGTGGATTGCTGGAAGATGAGTTGACTAGAACTGGTAGATTGGTGGAACATAGTAGATGGACCATATTAAGATATTATATGGTGTTACAATCAAGGTGGATGAGATTTTTCAATTTTTGACAAGATGGAGGCTCTAGGCGCACTAAAAGGCCTATAATTGAGTTGGTGCCAAGAGAAGTTGGGATAAGAGGTTAGAGGAAGTGAACTTGTTCAAAATGTCAGATGTGTTGGTTCTCTAAAGTTAGAGAACTCTATTTAACCCTTGAGTTGAGACTAACTCCTTGAGTAGATTCCAAGATGCTTGTAGAATCCTCAAGTTGAGTTGAGTTCCATGAGGGGATAGTAGAGGGCTCTGCATCAGATTTGCTTGGTTGAGAGCATCAAATACAGATGAATACAATGTAGCACATAAACTTTGAGTTCACTTAAATGATGAATTACATGTGTGAACACACGTATCACATAAAGAGTACACATAAATTTTCTTAAGTCATGAAGCATACATGTAGCACATATATTATGAAGCATTCATGTAGCCCATACACATGAATTTAGGTTATGAAGAATGTACTTGAATATAAATGAATATAATTAAGACATAAATCATACACATGAGTACATACACACAAGCATAATTAGATACTAACAATGAATAAATGAACACACAATTAACAAATTGGATCGATTATCAAGTTTCATATATATCAAAATGAACAATAATTCTATACATATTTACGTGTCAACATATCTAGATACAATGTGGCATATGCCATCTCAAAATGTGTCATATGACATCTCAAAATAATAATTTCAACTATAAAAGTTTGTAGGACATCCTATTCTATTGGTGGATCATCAAAATGCAGCCTCTTTGAAGTACTCTTTGGCTCTAATGGATCCTCCATTCAAACACAAAAGTGAAACCCCAAGTTAGATTAAAATTCAGAATCATAGTCAACAATAATAAATAAAATTTAAACTAAAATTGAACTCTCATATACCTCACCTCTCTATCTCCTCTCGCAGACAAGAGACCTAATATATGTCCTTGGTAGCATAGGAACAATGCCACCAATGTCGACTTCGACCTGTATATGTTTGTGAACATGACATTGATCTATGAATTATACTATTTAATGTTAAATACTTGGTAGCAAATATATGTTTACAAAATAACTGAATTAACATTAAAACTTACTTGTGTTGAACTTTCTTTAGGAAATATTGGCTAAGTCATCAGTGATGCAAACCTTTGGTGTTCTACCTCCCTCAAACTAGGAGTGACCTACAAAACTCAAATAGATACTTCATACTATCATAACTTGATCATATTATATATACTTGATAGTAAAATACACACAAATAATTTTATAAATATATGTACCATGGGGCTATCACTACGAATGGATATGCCTATGACTCTATCATGACAATAGGGTCTCACAACATCATTAGATGTCACTCTCTATCGAATAAACCATGTAAATTAAAATTGAGTACGCACAATTGACAAGTATACATGTATGCATAGACAAACTAAATTACTTAATTACCTTTCCCTTGTCAATGCCTGACACCTGCACCCCCTCACATTGCCCCCTGATGGCCACTGGTGACACCTACATCGGTATGTAATAAGATGATCATAAAAATTAGAAAACAATGTACATATACTATTATAATAATTTAAGGAAACCAAAGAGTACATTAAAACATATGTACCATGGAACTATCAAGGCCAAACGATATGGCCAAAAGTGTGGACCCCTCCACCTGTGCCATCTCCTCCTTTTTCATCAACTGAACATAAATGTAATGCATAAAAAAATAAGTGGGAAATTGTTATAAGAAAATTCTAGTAAAAATATGAACGGTAATATTTAAATACAATGTAAAACATGAACTATTTACCCTTACCCTAACAGTAGGAGTCCATGGCTCTATATGTCCCTGATGCATATCTTCATGAGGTGCTTTAGTGCCTGTAGTGTGTTGTGTAGAATCATCCACCTCAAAGACATAATTATATGTATCACTATCATTCAGGGAACCTAAGAATAGATTCTTACACATAATGCAAGTGTGGGGCACACAAACATGTGAGCTCATGGAGGATGTGGAAAGGCCAGAAGCATTATCACAAGGAGGAAACAATGACTTTCTATGCATAACCAATAGATCACTCAAGGTGTGAACGGCTTGAATAGTCTGTGAGTTAGCCTTAGTAATAATGCCAGGATGTTGCACTATGGGAGGTGGTGAAATCTTGGGAGGGGGGACATATGTGTAGTATTTCACCTATTGTGCCCATGGCCTGTCATGAGGAGTGCCTAAACCTACACCCTGGTTTGGTCTCATAATCCAATAATTGATCTTGTGACTAAGCACAAATTTAGCATACAATTTTTTAATAAAATAAAATGGGACATCCAAATTACTATGAGGTGGTCTATCAAAAACCATCCACCAGCGGTTCCAAAAGTTGTCATGCATTAAACTATTTGTGCACCACTTAATCGATAACTTAGTTTTTTTAGGGTCCACTTTTAGACCGGTTTTAGGATCCAAAAAAAGATTACATATGTCATGTTTTGTTATGTTTAGGTTCATGACTTGATCATAGTCAAGCCTATCATCAAATTGGGCGTGCATGGAATCGCACCAAAGAAGTGCATCACTATGTTTCTCTGTAAGTTTCTCCATGTTTTCAATAATGGAGTTCAATGTGGTAAAAATGGGGCACAATGTGGGGATATTGGCATAGGTAGTTTGAAATCCTCTAAGCTGATTTAGATTCTCCCCTATGAGATCCTCTAAATGGGGAGGGTTTGGTACTGGTTCATCTTCTGAAAGTGGGGGATTGTTGGGAGGTGGTTTTGGATTGTTTACGAGATCATTAGGAGAGTTTTTTTACTACATGTCTGATTACAATTAGGATACAAAAAGATAATTACAATGAATTTAAAAAAATAATAAAAAATTCATTTAAATGGGCAAATTTTTTTATAAAAACCTATAAATTTCTATTATAACACAATAAAAACAATAAAGAATTAAAGATTGAACTTACCTTATGAATTTAGAAAAATTGGATATATGATAAAAATGGATATCCGAAAGCTCTAGCCGCATTCAACATTTTCACAGTGAAAATGTTGAATGTGGTTGAGGTATGGAAATATATAACTACTAGAAAAAATTAGATATCCGATATTATCAGATATCTGATTAGGCCTGTGCTTTGGCTTTTGGCTTGGCTAGGTGCACTGACACCTAGGCCTACTAAAAAGTCAACAAATCCATTTGTGCACTTTTGGATGAGTGAAAAGTTTATTTTTTCACATCGCCACTTTTTGGCATACCATGATCCTACACATACCTATAATTTATAATATGTTTTATCTTTGTTTGTGTAGACTATTAAATTTTCTCATCTTTGTATGTGATGATTTAGCCACAACTTGTCAAATTTACCTTAGATTCAATATATTATTACATCATGAGCGACTCCTATTTCTCCTACAAAATTTATCTAAAATTTGGAATGATTTGAAATAACATTCCATGATTTTCATTAGAATTTTTAATAGTGATTAAGAGAATTTCTTCTTCAAGAAATTCATCAACAAAATGATTTGTAGCATCATCATATAACCTACAAGATATATCATTTATGATCATATTTCCCAAGAGACCTTCTTGGATAGCCATGAAAAGTACTCCACTACCAAGGCTCCCTTTAAGTCAATTAGACTTTTTAAGGGTGTGGCTTTGATACCACTTATTAGAGTACAATGAGCACTTAGAGGGGTGAGTGAATCAATGCTCTACAACTCAAATTATTTTCAGAAAATTTAAAATAACTATATTAACTTCCTTATGAAACTAAATGAACCATAAGACTGAAATGAAATAGTGAAAAGAGAATCAAACACTTACATAATTTGACAATTGAAATTTGATGAGTGAAAAATCCTCTTGGAGGATAAAAACCACTCATAAAATTTCCTCACTAGCTTATCTTAAATCCTTCAAGTTTACAATGACTCATTGACTAACATGTCTCACTAACAATACTATCTCACTAATAGATTTGTAATGCCTCACTCTCTATATATGCTTACTTTTCACAATTATTTTATTTCAATCACATGGTATCATCTTTGTTTCTCTTAGTAATATCCTTTGATCTTGCATCACTTTAAGATTTAGAGGCAAATGTTCAAGTAAATTATATTGATACATATATTTTTGTATATATATAAATAAGAGATATTTATCACAATTGATCAATCTTACAAAGCACTGTGTTTTTCAAACAACCTTCAATTACAAAATGTAATCAATGAACCACTTTTTACAATTATTTGATTAATACATCTATTTGTCCAACACTACTTTGAGTGATCCCAGTGACATAAATATAATTCCTTCCACTTTCAAATTGAAATAAAACTTCCATCTTCTAACTATTCCTTACCAAGTAATAGGTACAACTTCCTTACAACTTCCTTTTCAATAACTCTCTTGAATTTTCTTAAACAAATACACAAAGATAATTCTAAAATTTTCTTCAACTGAAATAGTGTATCGTATCTATGATCTCTTTAACAAATGAGAAATAATATGTTAACACAATGTAGTTTGACCAAACCATACACACTATTACCAAGAAATATACCAAACTTCACACTATTATAAAAAAATATACCAATGAGACAAAACCCTAATTAAGGTTTACATATCTTTCTTCATTTTACATATTATTAACAAATGATTATAGGAGTAAAATAAAAACATATTTCCTTAACACAAAAACTATTACTCCATGTAAGAAACCCATACTTGGGTTAAATAATGGAAATAAAACATAAACAACTTCTTAACATCAAAGATTTCAAACAAAAATATAAACATGCTTACTGATCAATAACAACCAAGAAATCCTCCTTTGAAACATAATCACAAAACACTTTACATTAAACCCAAACAAGGATAACTCACAAACTATTATCACAACCAAATAATTTTCACTCAAAACATTCAAAGATAAATCATGAACATGCTAACACAACCTTAAACTCTTTAGGATGTGATAAGCAAAAAATGGAGTTTTAGGAATGAAACACCTATTTTAACCCTACTTAGAAACCATCCTTGATGCCACAAAAGACTTCCAAACCATTTTTCTAAGATGGTTTCACAATGTGTATCCTCTCTCCCAAGAACCTATATTGCCATGGCTGAGAAGCCCTGATTGCTCGAATGGTGCCCTAGTTCAAGAGCAACCAAAATGATAATAAACTAATGAACTTTGAAAACCCTTTGTTATATCATTTACATTAATGACTAAATTCATTAATATCTTCACCCTTCAATGCCTTGGAGAAGGGATTTTATCCCTCTCATTTATTTTAAACTTTTACAAATGCTTATGCCTATAGCTTTATGATTTTTGAAATAAACACACATGGTTTGAAAATAAAGGAGATCTTCAACTTTGTAAATATAAATATGAAGTCTTATTCATCAGACTAGTTTAATTTAAATGCCTATCAACACTATCTACAACTTTATAATAATGAAGTATTTCTAAAAAAAATGAAATGTGCACCTTGAAATGAACACTACATATCCTTATCAAATATGCAAGGTACCAAAATATGACACAATATGCAATGTGATAGACTTCAAAAACTTGCATCCAAGTCAAATGAGTAAAAAGAAATTGTATGCACCCTAAAATGGTCGCCTAGACTTTGGGCCCCCATTTCTCAATTTATCAAATCCCTGAATCAATATTTTCAAATATCAACAATATCAATTATATCAATTTCCTTGATCAAATCATAATCAATTCAATATTTCCTAAGGTTTGAGCCTTATTTAATTTAAAAGAGAAAAAAAAATATAAAATCTTATTTAATTAAGAGAACATGCTCCCTTTTAATTAATTAAAAATCTCTTTTAATTAAATAATAAAATCACTTTATCCTAAGCCTTTATTTAATTAAAAGTAATTTCTTCCCCTTTTATTTAAATAAAAAATCTCCACTTTTCTTCTTATTCTATGTTGTACAAATAAAACATTTAATTCTTATTTATAAAGAAAAATAAAATAAAAAAATAAAAGAAAAGTACTTTTTGTCTCACATGGACATAAAGTAAATGCTCAACATAAAATAAATGTTTCTAATTTTCTTATTGGAGGATATTTGTGCACAAGGATCAAGCTTCTATTTTTCTCCATCATTGATTAAGTCTTTTGCCTCTTAATCTCGATCATCCATTGATTCTCATTCTCTATAAAAGAAGAGCTCTTTTCTTCATTTTGCATACACTTGAATTTTATGCTATTGTTATGCTACAGGTTTTCTAAGTCATCTTGAAGCTTTTGGAGACATTCTTGCATCAAGTTTTGAAGGTTTGGGGCATCATTGGCATTCATCTTGCATCTACATCACATCCTAGCTTGCATCATAGTTGCATCGTCATGGTATCATTTCCGTTCATGTTTTAGATTAATCTCACATAGTTTAATTAGAGGGTTTGTAACTCTTTCATTTCCATTTTCATAGCCTAATTTGCATACTTGCATGCTCATCTTAGTTTAATTTTGTATTGCATTGCATTCATTTGGATTTCATTGGAGATATTGACACTTTTTTCCTTGTCTTTGATTTGGAATCTCTCATTGTGTGGTTGACTAGCAAGGTCATATGCTTCATAGCTCTAACTGAGAGAAAATTCATAATCTTGCAACTCCATGCATAAAGAGCTATGGATCACTTTTTGAGGCCTCATTCTTGAGTGTCTTTGAACGTAATGATTCATAGAAGTGTGAAAACATTTTAGCACATATTTTTTGGTGGTTACCATGGGGCAACCCACTTTTACATGCTATTTTTTATTATTTTTGGAGCTAACCCTTGTGCAGATTTGTTTGGAGATGGAAAACCTTAGATTTGAAAGATTTGATCATATCTCCCAAACAGCTTGGTGTTTTAGTCTGAAAATTATTTTGTCAGTTTGCGGCATATCAAGGAAGCCCCAATAAAAAATTTAGAATTTTCTAAGGTATTTTCTATTTTTTATAATTTTTTCTTGATTTTTCATAAAAAATTAATTTTCAGCGCAAATTAGCATATTTTTCAGAAATTTTTACATTTTAGGAAATCTCTTCAAATTATATAGAGGGTCCATTCTTTATGTTTTGAATTTGGATGCAATATAGTGGCTCAAAGAATTAATTTACAAAAACTAGTATGTTTTGGTAAAATGGGTCTCTAGGGCACAAATGAAGAGATTTTTTTTAAATTTTTATATTTTGGAAAGCTCTCTATTTTTTAGTTGGGGTCTCTATTTTTTATTTCCATTTTTTGGCCAAAATCATATCAAAAAAATTAGATCTTGTTGATTAGGTCAAATGCAAAAAAAATAAAATTTTGTGATGGGTATGCACTTATTTTTCATTGTTCAATGTATGATATGAGTTATCATTTGGATTATTTGTTGGTTATCATTGCTCCTAACAATTTATTTTCATATCTAACCTTAGGTTTTGCATAAGTTGGATATACATTGCATATCTTGTTTTCTTATTTTCTTGTCTTGTTCATTTGAAGGTTCATGGCTTGCTTTCATGAAAAATGCTTAAAACAAATAAAATAAAAAGGTAAAATCTACTAAGGGCGTTGCGTTAGACTTGAGGTATTTTGTTAAATCTCTACAAAATTTGGATTTTGGGATTAAAAATGAACCTCTCATGTGTTTGGCTTGAGTGTTTACATGCTTTCATAGAACACATTTCAATTGATGCTCTTAATGGAAAATGAATGAACATAGATTTGCTTTCATACAAGTTTGTGTACGTGAATGTTTGTGTTTAAACCTTAAGTAATTCTTGGTTCTGATATCAAAAATCATATTGAGTAATTTAGGGCATCGATTCATTCCTTGTTTACGTGAATAGTTAAATGCACCACTTTGTGGACTCACTTCATGTTTACTTGGAAAGTTAAATACTCCATGGTTCAAACCCTTTTGCACTTATGAGTAGTATTGATAAGAAATCTTAGAGTACTTTTGATTGATCTTATTAGCTAAATTGGGTTGTTGGACTTGTTGTTTTTAATCACCCATCATTTAGCCCTTTCGATGCAATCCCAACACCATATTCAGGGGATGGGTCTACCTAAAAAAGCATTGAGTGTTCCACAAAGTTTTTCCTATTTTGTGCTTTCTTGATCTCCTTAGTGTTCTAAGGTGTGGACTCATTTTGAATTTGTGTGAGGAGTTAAATGCGCCACTTTTTGAACTCACCTCACGTTTACTTGAAGGGTTAAATGTACCACCTTTAGTGCTTTCAAATACTTTTGATAGTGAATTACTTACTTTTTCTTTCTAGAAGGCCTGCTTGGGGACACACCACCTCAAGGGATGACCTTAACTCCTATGTTCCAGTGAAGTATAAATAGTGGGTAGTGAGTCAAAAGACACTCTCTTGAGAATGAGTTAGATATCACTCTTGGCTAAGCCTCAAAGAAATTTATACCTTTGAGAAGTGAAGGAGGAGATTTGGGTTGCCGTCTCCCCCCGATTGTGTGATTTTGGATTTTTCTCATCTATGGATTTGGGCCTAATGTACCTTGCGTATATCAAGGACTCCCTTTAGGAAAGCTATGTATATCCCTATAGATAGCTTGATAGGATGTTGTTGTGTCCTAAGTGCCTGCTAAAACATTTTCAAGAACATACACAAGTAGAATCTTTAATGAGTAGCATACTAAGTCACTATTTTTGTTCATGTGCAAGGTTGCTTTGCCCCTTGCTCATTGTTTGAAGACAATTTCTTTCTTGAACTCTTTGATTTCTATCTTATGTGCTTGATCAATGATAAAAATCTATTGATGTACTTGATCTTTTAAAATGAATAAAAAAACTGAGTTCCTGAGTTGAAACACCAACTTTTTACAACTTGCTCAATTTTCTAGCCTGTCATTAGAGACTTGTCTTTTCTCTAAACTTCTAGTTTTAGCCCTCTAGGAATAGCATCAATTGGTTTACAAGGTCACTTTGAAAATAATTGTCAAGTTAAAAGACCATTCTTGGTGAGAAAGTTTATCTCTAGAATTGTTAGCCACATTCTTGGAGAATTTTAGTACTCTTATTGTCCAAATCACTTTCATTTATCTCAATTTCAATTATATTTTGGCCTAGTCCAACCTCCTGATTCAAAAGTGCAAGGATATTCATCCTTTGATTTGAAGAACCTCTTTGATAGTGTTGGTAAAGCCCCTTTTATTTCTATCTTTTCATTTCTCTTTGGATAATAGAGAACTTTGATTATCCTAGTTTGGTGTTGACATTTTGTGAGGTCATCTTATCACCAAGAATCTTCAATTCTTAGTCTTCCTTGGTCAGTACAAATCTCAGATCCTAGGTGTTGTCATGTTGCTCAACATCTCAATGAACGTCATGGTATCAATTGCACAAGATGACTCTTAGTCTTCTTTCTTCTCTATTTTCCATGTTCTTCTAAAGTCTTCTATTCTCATGGGAAATTCTTCTCCTTCTTCTTGATTCTTTTCCTCTTATTTTCTAGTCTACCTTCTTCTATTCATCTCTTCTCCTATGGTTGAATCTTCTTCTTCTAGAACCATGAATCTCAAATATCTAGTTTTAGAATCTTTATTAAGAATAGATGATCTTGAGCTCATTGACATATATGAAAAGTGTTGTTCCTTCAAAATTCTCATGAGTAACGAATTTATGACAAAAATAAAAGAAAAATTGATTAAATCAGACGCCTTTGCTAGAATCATACTCATGATCTCATCCAAATATTCTTCATCTTCTAAATCTTCTCATCATTCTTCATCTTCCAAATCTTATCATGATTCTTCTAAACATTATTCACATTTTTTATCTTCTAAATCTTATCATGATTCTTCTAAACACTATTCACATTCTTCATCTTCCAAATCTTATCATGACTCTTCTAAACATTATTTAAATTCCTCATTATCCAAGTCCTCTTCCTACACTAAGTCTTCAATTTCCTCTTCTTCACAATCTTATTCTTCTTCTACTTCTTCAAAGATTCTTACTTCTCTTCACAAGACATACCATAATGAGCAACATGATATTCCTTATGATACCTCTTCCATGAAGAGTGACACACCCACCTATGATGACTATGATGACTATGATGATGGACAATGTAGTGATACCTATGACACCTCTATTCCTAAGAGTCCTCCTAGTCATGTCCTTGTGCTTACTGGAAATGTGTCCTCATATTGGAAAGATCGTGATGGTGATCTGTATGATTCAGATTTTGAAAGAAACTTTGATGAGTTTTGTGAACAATACCTTGATTATAATCCAGCTACTACTATTGAGGAATATAAAATGCACCATGCTGATTTGAAAGGTAAATATTATAAGAATCATTCCTCTAAGAACATTCATGATAAAACTAAAGATGACACTGTCAAGCAAGATCATGTTAATGATGAACCTTTATCTTATGTTGGTCCTCTTCCATCCCCTACTTCCTCCAATACCCATACATTTCCTAAAGCTTTTGATTCTTCCAAATCTTTCACAAATCCTTTGTCCAAAAAAGATCCTAATGCTTTTCAAGTAGTTCCCTACAGTTATCCTCAAGGGCTATCTCTTAAAGAAACTCAAGCTAACCTTCACTTGGCTGAAAATAATTTCAATAATGCTAAATCTGAAGAGCCTAAGTCTTCATGCACTATAATTCCTACTTCAGTTAGTCCTTCACCATCTCTTCCAAAGTCTTCCATACAACTCCAACCTACTTCTTTGTCCTTAGAAGTGGCTCCATGTCAAGAGGACTCTAAAAATGATAAAGAAAATAACATAAAGAAAGATCAAGATCAAGAACCCTCCATGTCATCTAATTCTTTTCATGATGTCTCTCCTCCGTTTTATGGTTCTTTTGATCCTCTATGCCCTTTCTCATTCATTCCACCTTGTCCTAAGTAAGATCAAGCTACTAGTCACACCATTGAGCTTATTGATAAACAAAATTACCTTACTACACTTGCACTTTCTAAAGATGATACTTCCATTAAGGTTATTAAAAATGGTGTTATTACTTCCAATGTTAAGCCTATTGAAAATCAAAAGAAAGCTAATATGCTTATGCTACCCAGAGATCCTTGTCAAGATCAAAGTCTTCCATCTTCTTGTTCTACCACTCCATGTTCACTTCCACTTTTTATTCTTCCTAAGTCTTTTCAAGCTTTGAACAATCCTATCAAAGAAGTTTCTCCTATTCAAGATGTTCATGATCCTATTGCAAATCCTAATGCTCACTCTAAAGATGCTGATGTCCTTGGTTGTCATATAGATGTTGATGAACTTATTGATTATCCTTTTGCATCTTCCATGTCCATCCTTGGACCTCCTCCACCAATACTAAGGGCTTCATGTCTTCCTTCCATCTTGGGCCCTTATGGCCCTTCACTTTCCCCTCCTAACTCTCATAATTTGTCATCCATCTTGGGTCCTTACGTCCCTCCGTCTCCTATCTTTCCTCAAGATCAACATAGATGTATACCCTTGAATCCTTCTCATCCATCCATCCATCTAAACTAGTCATATCCTACTCCTTCCACAAGTCCCAAGTCTTTTGGAAGTAACTTGAATGTTCAATACAAGAAAAATAATCAATACAAGAATCCATCAAAAAAAGAAGATCACCATGTCTCCTCTAATCGACATGGAAACATAATGTCAAAAGAGATATCTAAGAAGAAAACTACAAGACAGGTATGGGTTCCAAAATCCATCATTGAAGATATTCTCTCTAAATCATCAAAAAGAAATGAAAAGCCTAAGGATATATAGATTCCAAAGTCTCTCTTGAAAGAGTCTAATATTGAACAAAAAGTGAAGTTGACATTCAAGCTTCCAAAGACTTCCACTTCATCTCCTTCCAAAAATATTTTTCAATTCCATGTGCCTGAATCGCTACCTCTGCTAAATATTCACCATATTCATTCACGTATTCCTTCATTCACATTTCATCCACCCTCTCACCACCCTTCAAGGTGTGCGTTGATGTTGATCTTGCCTTCCTTTCTATCTACTCATTTAGTACATTCCTTCCATTCATTATCCTTCTACCTTTTATCCTTTTTCCTCATTTGCCTATTCCTCCTATCATCCAACCTCACTTGCTTTACATAAAATCTTATCCTCTATTTTTCTCTTCCATCTTCCTTTCCCTATCAACATCTTTGAGCATATAATTTTGAATCCTTGGCATATCATGGTTTATCCTTTCAAGGAGCATTATCTAAAGAGCTTGCCTTCTTCCAAAAAAAATAAATTCAAAAAATAGGAAAATAAAAAAAAGAAAAAAATTAAAAAAATTAAAAAAATTAAAAATGTGCCTTGGTGGAAACCTGGAAACAGGCACCTTGGTAGAAAAAGTAAAGAGAAATAAATTCATCCTATGGTGAAAACCACTCCCTTTTGGCACCTTGGATAAGTACCATGATGAAAACCTGGCAATAAGGCATCATGCGTAGTTCTTCTACATATTTCATCCATTCCATCTTCTCTCTTTGATCTTGACAATGTTGACCTATACACAAACATTTGGCTATTTTGTGAGCTATCTTACGATGATCTTTCTTTCATTCCATTCATGTTTAGAATTCATATTTATTTTTCTCCATTTATTCTAGCCTTTTTTCCCTTTTGGTCTTGATCTAATAAAAAAAGTAAAACACAATGCTATGAAGTCTCTTGACATGTCTACTCTTTTGGACTGCATCCTTTCCTGCTCTTATACCATGCTTTTGAGGGTTATCCTATGATGTCCTTTCATTGCTTGTCCAAATGTGCTTTACATGACAATTTTTCCCTAGCTTGGGTACTCTTGAGGAGTTTGACCTTGAGGATTTCTTCCCTCCATTTGCTTTTATTCTCCTTTCCTCCATCTCATTCACCAGCTTGCTCATCCATCTTGTCCCTCACCTTGCCATATTTTAGAACTACACGATGTGATCTTGCTCATGAGTTTTATGCCTTGGTAGTAAAAATACAAAAAAAGAAAAAAATGAAAAAAGATTCCAAGTGGTGAAAACCTAGAAACAGGTGCTACTTGAGGCCTTTGCACTCCTATTTGTTAAGCATGCATCCTCGACACTGAACCTTTCTCCATCATACCCTAACCTTATTTGGCATAGTTTGGAATTGGTCTTTATCTTTATCTAGGGGGCATAACTTTTAGCATAGGTCCTTTAGGTGTATTTGTCTCTTGGGGCATTTCACAATAGGTGTTTTTCAACACCACCTCAAACAGTGTTTTTCAACACTACCCTTGCGTTGAGTGTTTCTTAACACTTATCAGATATCTTACCCAATAGTCTAAGTATGATGCAATATTGCTCATTTGCAAATGTGATACTCAAAGTTTGACTCTATGACCAACACACACGCACTTAAACAATCAACTCATTGAGATATGTTGACTTTATTTTTCTTTGTGTGCTGTCTATGAGGATTTCTTTGATGAGTGGTCTCCCCCTGAGAAGTTTTCGATGATGCATAGCTAGAAGATTGAGGGTATGAGAATGTGTTTTATTTCTTTATCTTCTTGTGGGTATATTTTGTTGGTCCTAACTATCATGAGCATTTATGCTGGTCTTACTTGACACAATAGATTGACAAGGTATTATCCTTGACTATTTTGTGAGTGCATGCTTCTAGCTATCCTGACTTTCATTTGTCTTGATACAAGCATAATCTCACCATATCAAAATTTAGGTGATCTCACTGCATTAGTCATTTGGACCTACATGTCTTTGATGCCTAGGTGAGATTCCCACATTTCTATCTAATAAAGATCATATTCATATCCACATAGTTATGCTAGTGTGCATTGTATGATCTTACGGTGCTACCTAATGCTCGATGATGATAATTAGATGTCTATAGGCATTGTGACCTTGCAAGTCAACCAATTTCATAGTAGCTTTCATTCTTAGGTTCATCATAGTTTATTTTTTGCATCTTGCATATGAAGAGAGCTCTCATTTTTATCATCTACAGACTAGTTGGTCAACTGTGCTCATTTTTTTATTCTTCTTGGTCATATCTTTCATTTGTAGTCTTTCATATCATGTCATTTTCTATTCATTTCGGGATCGAAACTGAAATCCACATTCACCTTGATCATCAAAATCACATTTCATTCTCTTATGTACAGTTGACTGACCTTTTGAGGCATAATTTTTTGATCTTTGATGGAATTTCTCCCTTTTTCATGTCTTTCAAACTTCTAGTCTTTCATTCACCCCACTTCTTTTCTTCTAATTCATCACTGAGGCATGTTTTCACTACCTAATGGTTATCCTATTATCATTTATCTTTGATTGTGATTTCATTATGATTTGATCAAATCTTTATCCATTTTTTGTTCCTCTCTATCTGATTTCGCTTTCGATTCTGAGGGGGCAGTACCTATTGGATTTTAATCCTTGATTCCTTGATTTTCTTGATTCAACTTTTTTTTTGTGAGCTTTCGCTCAAGCTTGAGATTCTTATCTCTTATTTTGGATATGATCCCAAATCGACCTCATGTCTAGAATCCTTTGTCTATGTTTGTCCGGATGTGATCCCGAATCGACCTCACATCTAAGTGGTTTTGTGATCCCAAATCGATCTCACATTTTCAACTTCATTCTTTGACTGCATGTGATTCCAAATCAATCTCACATTAGTCAAAGAGAGGCAAATGTATGCACCCTAAAATGGTCGCCTAGATTTTGGGCCCCCATTTCTCAATTTATCAAATCCCTGAATCAATATTTTCAAATATCAACAATATCATTTATATCAATTTCCTTGATCAAATCATAATTAATTCAATATTTTCTAAGGTTTGAGCCTTATTTAATTTAAAAGAGAAAAAAAAAATATAAAATTTTATTTAATTAAGAGAACATGCTCCCTTTTAATTAATTAAAAATCTCTTTTAATTAAATAAAAATATCTTTTAATTAAATAATAAAATCACTTTATCGTAAGCCTTTATTTAATTAAAAGGAATTTCCTCCCCTTTTATTTAAATAAAAAATCTCCACTTTTCTTCTTATCCTATGTTGCACAAATAAAGTATTTAATTCTTATTTATAAAAAAAAATAAAAGAAAAGTATTTTTTGTCTCACATGGACATAAAGTAAATGCTCAACATAAAGTAAATGCTTCTAATTTTCTTATTGGAGGATATTTGTGCACAAGGATCAAGCTTCTATTTTTCTCCATCGTTGATTAAGTCTTTTGCCTCTTAATCTCAATCGTACATTGATTCTCATTCTCTATAAAAGAAGAGATGTCTTCTTCATTTTGCATACACTTGAATTTTATGCTATTGTTATGCTACAAGTTTTCTAAGTCATCTTGAAGCTTTTGGAGACATTCTTGCATCAAGTTTTGAAGATTTGGGGCATCATTGGCATTCATCTTGCATCTACATCACATCCTAGCTTGCATCATAGTTGCATCATCATGGTATCATTTCCGTTCATGTTTTAGATTAATCTCACATAGTTTAATTAGAGGGTTTGTAACTCTTTCATTTCCATTTTCATAGCCTACTTTGCATAATTGCATGCTCATCTTCGATTAATTTTGCATTGCATTGCATTCATTTGCATTTCATTGGAGATATTGGCATTGTTTTCCTTGTCTTTGATTTGGAATCTCTCATTGTGTGGTTGACTAGCAATGTCATATGCTTCATAGCTCTAGCTGAGAGCAAATTCATAATCTTGCAACTCCATGCATAGAGAGCTATGGATCGCTTTTTGAGGCCTCATTCTTGAGTGTCCTTGAATGTAATGAATCGTAGAAGTGTGACAACATTTTAGCACACAAAAACATTATGAACTTTTATCTGAATAGGTATATAAACTAATGTCTTCATAATAAACTCAATATGCCTTGTACTAAAATATTAAACCGATTTTACTAAATAGGCCAAAGGAGAAATGTAAATAGGAGAACCCTGTCATCTTGTTGTTTGACATAAATGCCAACACAAGCTAGAGGGATCAACAACTCTAAACCAAAATTCCTACACAATCTAAAACTTTATTGTTCAACTTAGCCCATTTTTTCAATAAATAATTTTTTTTCTATAATGCTAGGGAGGCATGACTCATTAAATATGTTATCTAAAGAGAAAATGAGGAGATCCTTCTCCTCTATATATCTCTCTCATCTTCATCAACTTGATTCTCCTTAAAACACAAATCTCCATCATACTTTCTCTTAATATATAAATAAATTGAAAAAAGGTCTCAATTCTTTTCTTGAATAATTGAGGCCATCTTTTCTGGAAACGTCTAAATCGCAAACTAAAATGTATATCTTACCAAGGGGGACACTTTGTTTTTTATTTCAAACCTTTTCAAACTTCCTTTATATATTTTATGTTTTATAGGCCTGCTTTGCGTTGTCAACTATTTCTTTTTGTATGACAAATAAAAGATTCTCGCCTGCTCATTTGCTTCTGACAACACATACAATTTATGAATCTTATGCTACTGGCCAACAAAATTTACACTTTTCAGAATACCGCTTTTATTATCTAGGTACAAAATCTATTTTTTAAAATTTCAAATTTTAATTTGTAACTTTTTATTTGTCAATTCAAAATAGTGTCTCATTGATGTTTAATAATAGAAATACAATAATGCAACAAGTAACATTCATTTCACATGCCCATTAATAGCCCTTTGATGTAAGAACCATTGATAATGATGACATGTGAAAGAGGACAAAAAAGTACCGATAAAAGTTTGAATGACTGGGAGTAACTTTGCATTGATTTAAATTTTATATTATTTATATTAAACTTGGTATCACCGATTTAATATTTTCAATATGTAAGGATACATCAAATTTTGAGGCCTATTTTCAATATCACCATAAATTTGAATGTATAGTACTATCACTAGAACATAGAATAATAGAACAAAGATAAGTATCAAAGTACATACATGTATACATTTTATAACACATAGCTAAAATGAAATTAAAATTCATACATGCATCATGAAAAACAAGTATCTAAGAAGGAACTTTACACATCTAAAAATATTACAATGTAAAAAATAGTTGAATCATTAAAAAATGATGATGATTAAGATGTATTATTAGTTTTTGGAGCTCTTATTTAATTATAAATCATTGATTTAAAATAAATATATTATATATTATATGAAAATTTAATATTCTCTATATATGTATATATTTAAAAATTTTAGAAATAAACAAATTCTCACATAATATATTTTTGGCCATTTAGAAGTTAGCATAAAATAATTAAAATAAAAAAGTTAAAGTTTTAAAAAAATTAATATATTTTTACTTAATATGTGTATGTATAATTTATTAAGTAAAAATATATTAAAAAATTTTAAACTTTAACTTTTTTATTTTACTTATATTTCATAAAATAAATTGGAAAAAGAAACCTAAGTGTCCGCTTGATTCAATGTGTTTTAGTTTTATGTGCAGCTGTCAAATCCGTTTATGCGGTAGGGGTACGGGGGCCTACGATATAGGCATCCATGATCATGGCCATCCAGCCATATCGAATGATATGGCTAGATAGCCATTGCCTTGGATGGTCGTGCTTCCCTTTTCATGTCAACAATAAACAATTAGACGAGCCAGATGATTTCCACCGATAATAGCGTAAATATCAAGTGTCATGTTGTGTCTTGTGAAGAACTTCTTTTTGAGGAAAGTAAGTCCTACCTTTCATTTGCACACAAATATCTACTGTCCTCACGTGCAATAGTGACAAGTGTTTTGTTCTTTTACTGGCCACTTGCATAACCAAGTCTATGGTGAAGCCATGTGGAGTTGTGAAGAGTGATTTATTTTCTAGTCTTAACATTTAAGATGACATACCTTTTGTTTCCACACAAAGTCAAGAGTCTCTTGGTTTTTGTCGGCTACTTGTGTAACCAAGTCTATGGTGAAGCCATGTGCAGTTGTCAAGAGTGATTTGTTTTCTAGTCTTAACATTTAAGATGACCTACCTTTCATTTCCACACAAAGTCAAGAGTCTCTTGGTTTTTGCTGGCCACTTGCATAACCAAGTCTATGCCGAAGCCATTTGTAGTTGTCAAGAGTGATTTGTTTTCTAGTCTTAAAATTTAAGATGACCTACCTTTTGTTTCCACACAAAGTCAAGAGTCTCTTGGTTTTTTCTGGCTACTTGCGTAACAAACTCTACTATAGTCAATAGTGGGTGTTGTCACGCTCATGAGAAAATGGGAGGAAAGTTGCATGAAATAAATAAAAATGATTAAATAGGAGATATGCATGTGATAGTTTAGTTTGATAAAGAAAAAACTATAAAAGATAAAAATGTTGTGGAGTGGAGGAAATGGGAGAAAATACACAGTCAACTCGAATGTTATGCATCGCAATGGGCTAATTTGTTTTGAATCCAATTTGATTATTTGATTTAATTTTAAAAATTATTTTTTAATTAAAAATTATAATTAATAAAAATGGTATAACAAATAACAAATGAAAAAATTAAATTATTTATAATTGAAAATTAGTAAAATTATTGAAATAAAAAAATTTAAAAAATATTGTTATGAGTTAAGTTTTATATAATTAGTAAGGTTTTAAATTTTAGTGTTTGGAATATGATGTTTAAGTTCATCATTTTAGTTTTTAGGCTATGCTTTAATTATTAGGTTAGAAAGGGTAGAATATTATTTTTAATACATGATTTGTATGTATAACAAATGATTGAGGATGTGATTACAAGAATATTATAGTTTTTGTAATTCTAAGGAGGCATTTTAAATTATCATTTATGGAGCATTTTGATGATCAAGAAGTTGAGATGCATTTTTAGGATAAAGAAGTTGAGATTTTCATAAAATTGTATGATTGTATAATGATTGAACCATATGTGTGTGTGTGTGTGTGTGTGTGTGTGTCATGTGTATATACATATAAATATGTATATACCTATATATATACAAATGTACGTACACACACACATGTAATGCCCCTCCAACCCTAACATGTCCTGGTTATGTTCAATAGAAATTAGAAAGTAATATATGTCTTCTCATGGTTATTTTATAAGAGAATAATCCTTCTTGAGATGGTTCTTTCCTAGTCACTATAACTTCATTTTTTATCAGGTGCCACGTAGTGGCGAGTACTTTCCTTTAGCTATGTAATACATTGTAGTTTAATTTAATTAGAAATAAGATTTAGTTAAATTAGAATTATATTTAAATCTATAGTTTATAGTTATGTAAAGTTCAATTAGAAATATAATTAATTTTAATTTTAATTTATATATAAAGTAATTTTTTTTACCTTTTTTTAATCTTGAATATCTATTTAATTTAAATTTCAATAAATTTGTGAGAATTATTAATATATTTTAATTAGTTATAAAAATATATAATTTACATAGAGCCATCCAAAATAGAATGGCATATATTAATTAAATTTCTTATAATTATTAAAACCTTTCTTGAATATTACAATATTATGCATTGACATCAAAAAATATATATGACTTTCATTTTATATATATATATATATATATATATATATATATATATATATATATATATATATATATATATATATATATATATATATATATACATATATATAGATACATATATATATATACATATATATATATACATATATATATATATATATATATATATACATATATATATATACATATACATATATATATACATATATATATATATATATATATATATATATATACATATATATATATATATATGTATATATGTATATACATATATATATGTATATACATATATATACATATATATATATGTATATACATACATGTATATACATATATATACATATATATATATATGTATATACATACATGTATATACATACATATATATATATATATATATATATATATATATGTATATATGTATATACATATATATATATATATATATATATGTATATATATATATATATATATATATATGTATGTATATATATGTATATATACATATATATGTATATATATGTATATACATATATATACATATATATATGTATATATGTATAAATATATATGATTTCATAATTTGTTATTATTAAAGAAGTAATATAATTGATATTATTTTATACATTTCGTACTAAAATGTAAAGATTAAAAAAAATAAAAAAATTGACATTAACTATTATTTGTAATAATCATAATAATATTTCATTTTGTAAACGGTTTCAGGGCCCCTTCAAAACTTGTTGTTACCCTAATAAAAAATTATTATTTATAATAAATAAAAATATAATAATAAAATAAAATAATCATAATATAAAATTTATAATTAATTTATAAAATTAAATTAAAATAAATTACAATACAATATAACATAGTCTTCTATTGTTTTAAGGAAAAGGGGTATAGTTGTTAACAAATTTTAATATTTGGCAAAAAAAAAGCCGTATGTAATATGGCTTTAAAAATGGGGAAAAAAATTGTTCATATTTTGCATGCACTCCTAAAAATTCAAGTATAACACCTCAAATCTATCAACCAATCGTAATGAGGAAAAATATTTTGTAGAATTAAAAAATTTAAATAACATAAAAGTAGACTTAAAAATAATAAAATAAATTTGAAAAATAAAAAACAACTTATTTATAATTGGTTCAAATAATTATTTTTAATAACTAGTTAACTAATAGAAATCAAAATTCATTACAATAGTACTATGCCCTACTGGCAAGGACTAATAATATTGCATAAGTATGTTCCTTTATATCTCCCTATGTGTCAATGATATATTAGGACCTTAATGCTATGGATCACCTGATAGATCTATATGATTCTTTATGAGATGCCAATTATTAATGTTTATGTTTATCTTAGGGTGATTGATTAAAATGTTAGATCTGTTACTTGCTCTAATGATGTTACTTTTTATACTCGAGATTAGACATGATTTTTCGTATTAAAGATTGTATGATTTGTTTATCTTGATTTGATAATGAGACATTATGAGTGCATGTCTAATGATTAAAATGGGTTGTGAAAGTCAATAGATGATTTATATTTACATGATTATGTTATGATGCATTCTTGTTATACAATATAAAAAAGATATTATTCTAGCACTAACCACACTAATCCAATTATGCTTTGTTGATGTCACTCTCTGATGTGAGTGTAAGATGAGGGGAGCTAGTTGTAGTTACTCCTATAGGAGGTCCACACGATGTTGCACTCTCCCTCATTGTTTGCCATATATATATATATATATATATATATATATATATATATATATATATATATATATATATATATATATATATATATATATGACGAAGGGTGCTCCCTTTAATACCACAAACACATAAAAGAAATAGAGAAACAACAATAATATGCAAGAACAGAAAATTGGCTTCTTATTATCTCCACAAATGTGGAATTACAAACTTTCAGAATTACAATATGCAAAGCCACATGGGCATTCCCTTACAATATTCTATAGGACAAAGCCTCGAATCAATACCCAAATCTACTACCTAGAACTATTCTGAACTGCCTAAGACAATAATACAGCCTTCCTTATATAGGCAATTTTCCACCGCCTGGGAAGGTTCCAGAATTTTAGCTAATAAGGCTGACCAAACTTAGAATTATTTTATTTTACATTTTATTACATCATAGTCGGCTCAAGATAACCTTTGAAACCCGAACAGAAATTTTGAAAAAAATTATTTTCTGCCATTTCAGGTGGCCCAACTTCCGAAGACCATAAGTCATCACCAATTGACCCGATTGGCTATTATAACCCCATTTCGGAAACGCCACGAAGTGCTCTACAACTTGACTAATACACGTGCCCATCACCCAAATTTTTGACCTCATCCGGGGCTCTAAAGCCTTCAAAACTGAGTTCAAAGTTTTTGTACCCTACTACCAATACCAAAAATCTTCAATATCTTCCAATATACACTTGATCTGGCAATGAAAATTTACTGGTAGACTTATATGACCAAAATGAACCTCCAAGAAAGAAATCAGATCATTCTGAGCAAATACGAAAATTACACCTAGGATGCTCCTGCATCAGACACCCAGGGTAATTTGAGAAGTGACCCTACCACGACTCAGGTGTGCAGAGGAAAACCAAGACGGTTAACCTCCTCCTTTGTTAGCCATGATGAATCTTCAATAGATCATCTTTTCCATTTGACCAAATACTCTTCATATGTCATGTTCCTTGTGCTTCTGCCAACACGAGTGTCTAGTATGTCTTCAATCTCCTTGATATCTGAACTGGTTGCTGGAATACTCCACTGTGCTGCTACAACCTCATCTTCAACACCTCCTTCGTGATACTTTGTCAAATCTAAAATGTTAAACACTGGTGAAATATTCAGCTCACTAGGCAATTCTACCTCATATGCATTTCCTGAATCATGCTTCTTCAGTATCTTACATGACCCAAACTTCTTCATTTTCAACTTGTTATATGTACCAACCGGAAACCCCTCCTTCCGCAAATGAACCATGACTTCATCGCCAACCTGAAATTCCTTATGCCTCCTTTTCTCATCTGCCTTAGCCTTATACTGCCCATTCATCTTGTTAATATGCTTCCTCATCTCCTCATGGATGTTCTTCAAGTGTTCTGCAAAATCCTCAGCTTCAGCACTATTTATTTCTCCTTTATCTATCTTTCTCAATTCAGATGCATTTCTTGGACTACTTCCATATACAATCTGGAATGGTGATTTACCAGTGCTCCTATTGACAGAATTATTCTATGCAAATTCTGCCTATGGTAAAATCAAATCCCATCCTGTTGGCTTATCTCCAACCAAACGTCTCAGCAAATTTCTCAAACTTCTATTCACCACCTCTGTCTGTCCATCAGTCTGTGGATGATGTGATGAGCTGAACTTCAAATTTATCTTCAACTTCTTCCACAATGTCCGCCAAAAATATCCAACAAACTTAGTATCTCGATTTGAAACTATGGTTTTGGGCAAACCATGTAGTCTCACCACTTCTCTGAAAAACAATTCTGCTACATGAACAAAATCATTAGTCTTCTTGCAGAGAATGAAATGTGTCATCTTCAAAAATCTGTCAACTACTACAAAAATTGAATCATGTCGCCACTGTGTCCTCGGTAAACCAAGAACAAAGTCAATACTGATATCCTCCCAAGGCTTCTCTGGTACAAGTAATGGCTGATACAACCCTGTATTCTACTTCACTCCCTTCACCATCTAACATACTCTGCAACTCTATACAAAATTCTTGACATCTTGTTGCAATTATGGCCAATAATAATTTTCACTAACCAAAGCAAGGGTTTTATCACGACCAAAATGTCCTGCCAATCCTCCGCTATGCTTCTCCTTGATGAGATTCTCCCTCATAGAGATTCATGGAATGCACAGTTGACTCCCTCTGAATAGCATATCATCCTGAATGATGAAATCCAACCATTTCATCCTGTCTAGAATAACAGGTTCTGTACAAGCTTTCTAAGCTTCACCAAAATCAGGATCCTCTGGATACAAATTCTTGAGTTCCTTGAACCCAACCACTTCAATCTGCATTTTTGTCAGCAATAGTTGCCTTCTACTAAGAGCATCTGCAACCCTGTTAGAATTTCCACTCCTGTGTTTCAAAACAAATGTATAACTCTGCAAAAACTCAACCCATTTAAAATGCCTCTGATTCAACTTTCCTTGACTATTCAAATATTGCAAAGCTTGATGATCAGTATACAAAACAAACTCCTTAGGAAGCAGATAATTTCTCCAATTCTTTAATGCCTGAACTATAGCATAAAATTTCTGATCATAAACAGAATATTTTCTCTTGACATCATTTAACTTCTCACTAAAATCAGCAACAGGTTTACCTTCTTGGCTCATAACAGCTCCTATTGCAGTACCACTAGCATCACAATCTACTTGAAACACCTTATTAAAATCTGGAAGGGCTAAAATAGGTTGTTCTGTAACTTTTTGTTTCAACAATTGAAAACTCTTTTCTACCCCATTAGTCCACTTAAACTCTTTTCTATCCCCTCTCATTGTTTCAGTCAAGGAACTACAAATACTGCTAAAATTTTTGATAAACTTTCTGTAAAAGCTAGCTAGACCATTAAAAGATCTTACCTCAGTAGCACTCCTTAGAGTAGGCCATTCAAGGATAGCATGTACCTTCTCTAGGTCTATTTTTAAACCTTTTGCTGAGAATACAAATCCCAAATACGCTAACTCTTTTTTCACAAAACTGCACTTCTTCAAATTAATCAAATATTTCTCATCTCTCAACTTCTCAAACACCATACGAATATGCATCATATGTTCCTCCAATGTCTTGCTAAAAATCAAAATATTATCTAGGTAAACAATGATAAACTTACCCAAAAAAATTTTTAGAACCTCGTTCATGAGCCGCATGAAAGTGCTCGGTCCATTGGTTAGCCTAAAAGGCATGACTAACCACTCATACAGTCCTTCCTTTGTCTTAAAGGCAGTCTTCCATTTATCTCCTTCCCTGATCTGAATCTAGTGATATCCACTCTTCAGATCTATCTTTGAGAGATACACAGCTCCACTCAAACAATCCATAATATCAGTCATTCATGGTAATGGAAACTTATACTTGATTGTGATCTTGTTTATTTCTTTAGAATCTATACACATCCTCCACTCTCCATTATTCTTTGGTGCTAATACTGTTGGTTCAGCACAGGGACTCAAACTCTCTCGAATCAACCCCTTCTGCAATAACTCATGTACTTGTCTGTTCAACTCTTCACTTTCTGCTGGTGTCATTCTGTGTGCTGCATTGTTTGGCAAACTAGCTCTTGGAATCAAATCTATTTGATGACTGATCTTCCTTACCGGTGGTAATCCATCAGGTATATTATCAGATACAATATCCTAAAACTCATTCAACAAATCTGCAACCTCTACAGGTACATCCTCTACTTCTTTAGCAACTTTTAGAATTAAAGCAAAACACACATGCTCATGCCTCATACCATCTAGGAATTTTCTTCCATTAATAAATGTTATTTTTGCATTACAACATACATTTTCTTCGGTCTCCTTCAATGGCTTTAGCTTATAATGGACTCCATCCTTTGTCAAGGAATAGGTATTCACATGACCATTGTGTACAACACATCTATCAAACTACCACGGTCTACCCAACAACATATGACATGCATCCATAAAGATGATATTACATAGTACCTCATCTTGGTACCCGCCGATCTTAAACTTTACCAGGCACTGTTCACTGACCATGACCTTGTGGTCATCCTTCACTCAGGCAATCCGATATGGATGTGAGTGTTTTTATCTCTTGAGCTTCAACTTTGTCACCATCTCTTCTGACACCAAATTGTCAGTGCTTCCACTATCGATAATCACATCACAGCATTTACCCTCACACTTGCATCGAGTGTGAAACAGGCTCCTCCTTTGTTCAGGTTCGTTCTCACCACTCAGCAAGAATCTTTTGCTAATTAGCCTTTCTCCTCTTTCAGCATGTTCAGAATTTGATAATCTAGCATCTTCATTGAGATGTACAACTCTAGCCTAGCCTTCATTTCTCTTGTCTGTTCTACCTTGGCACTGAGGACATTCAAATACCCTATGACCTTCTTCTCCATAGTGAAAACATGTTCCACGGAAGCCTCCTCTTCCAGAACTTTGTCCTCTTCCTCTTCCTCTCAGATCTTTATTACTCTGATCTTGGAAATGATTGAAATTATTTCCTCTCTGATTCTGACTGCTACTGGCCCCATCCTTCTTTTTCGGATCTTCATTTCGGCCACCATATGACCGTCCACCAGATCGTCCACCGCGACCTCTTCTGTTTTGTCTGCTCTCAAACTTCTTGTTCAACTTTTCCTCTACTTTTAGGGCAAACTGGTGTGCCTCTTCAATACTGTTCATTCGAACCAGATTCAGCTCTTCCTAAATGCTTGGCCTTAACCCATTAAGGTATCAGGCAACTTTCTTTTTATCAGCTTTTGCATGGCCTGTTCTGATGAGAAGTCGATAGAAATCCTCTGTATACTCAAGAACAGATCTTCCTACTTGCTTCAAATTCTGCATTTTCTTCAGTAGGTCAAGCTCATAATCAATAGGAATGAACTGTCACTTCAATTTATCCACCATCCGATCCCATCTCGTGATTTTCTCCTTTCCCCTTCTATTTCGCTCCAACTGAATCTCTTGCCACCATATCTTCGCATGACCTTTTAGTCTGGCCTTCGCAAATTTGACCCTATCAGGATCCTCAACATCTTCATATTCAAAATATTCTTCACATTCATTGATCCAGTCGATCAATTCCTCTGGGTTAAGATTTTTAGAAAATGTATGAACCTTAATCTTAGGTCTTTTCCCAATCTTGGAAATCGTCCGAAAAAATCTTTCTTCCTCCTGGTTCACAATTTCAGCTTCTCCTTCTTGATATTTATCTTCAGCTTCATCCTCACTTTTGTCTCTGACATTAAGATTCATTCCTCTACGAATCTCTTCTTGCAATGCTCGCACTTGTCTCTGCAGCTCTCTAATCTCAGGTGTCACAACACTAGCTCTTCCGCCACCTTCTTTTCATGGAGGCATTTTGGGGATGCGCACTAAAACCATAGCCACGCTCCTGGTGCAAACTACCTCATAGTCGATGATCTATTTACACACTCAGGAACTCCTACTCTGATACCACTTGAGGAAGGGCGCTCCCCTTAATACCACAAACACATAACAGAAATAGAGAAACAACAATAATATGCAAGAACAGAAAATTGGCTTCTTATTATCTCCACAAATGTGGAATTAAAAACTTTCAGAATTACAATATGCAAAGCCACATGGGCATTCCCTTACAATATTCTGTACGACAAAGCCTCAAATCAATATCCAGATCTACTACCTAGAACTATTTTGAACTGCCTAAGACAATAATACAACCTTCCTTATATAGGCAATTTTCCACCGCCTGGGAAGGTTCCAGAATTTTAGCCAATAAGGCCGACCAAACTTAGAATTATTTTATTTTACATTTTATTATATCATAGTCAGCTCAAGATAACCTTTGAAACTTGAACAAAAATTTTGAAGAAAATTATTTTCTGCCATTTCAGGTGGCCCAACTTCTGAAGACCATAAGTCATCACCAGTTGACCCAATCGGCTATTATAACCCCATTTCAGAAACACCACGAAGCGCTCTACAGGCTTGATCAACACAAGCGCATGCCACCCAAATTTTTGACCTCATCCGGAGCCTCTAAAGCCTTCAAAACTGAGTTCAAAGTTTCTGTACCCTGCTGCCAATACCGAAAATCTTCAATATCTTCCAATATACACTTGATCTGGCAATGAAAATTTACTGGCAGACTTATATGACCAAAATGAACCTCCAAGAAAGAAATCAGATCATTCTAAGCACATACAAAAATTACAAAAAATAGTAACTTTCCATAAATAACAGCTCTGCGCAAAATAGCCCTTATTGAATATAAAAATAGAAATATTTTTTTGGGTGATGCAAGATTGCTCTTACACCCAGGATGCTCCTGCATCAGACACCCGAGGTAATTTGAGAAGTGACCCTCCCATGACTCAGGTGTGCAGAGGAAAACCAAGACGGTTAACCTCCTCCTTTGTTAGCCATGATGAATCTTCAATAGGTCATCCTTTCCATTTGACCAAATACTCTTCATATGTCCTGTTCTTTGTGCTTTTTCCAACACGACTATCCAGTATGTCTTCAATCTTCTTGATATCTGATCTAGTTGCTGGAATACTCCACTGTGCTGCTGCAACCTCATCTTCAACACCTCCTTCGTGATACTCTATCAAATCTAAAATGTTAAACACTGGTGAAATATTCAGCTCACTAGGCAATTCTACCTCATATGCATTTCTTGAATCATGCTTCTTCAGTATCTTACATAGCCCAAACTTCTTCATTTTCAACTTGTTATATGTACCAATCGAAAACTGCTCCTTCCGCAAATGAACCATGAATTCATCACCAACCTAAAATTTCTTATGTCTCATTTTCTCATTTGCCTTAGCCTTATACTGTGCATTCATCTTGTTAATATGCTTCCTCACCTCCTCATGCATGTTCTTCAAGTGTTCTGCAAAATCCTCAGCTTCAGCACTACTTATTTCTCCTTTATCTATCTTTCTCAATTCAGATGCATTTCTTGGACTACTTTTATATATAATCTGAAATGGTGATTTACCAGTGCTCCTATTAAAAGAATTATTGTATGCAAATTCTGCCTGTGGTAAAATCAAATCCCATCCTGTTGGCTTATCTCCAACCAAACATCTCAGCAAATTTCCTAAACTTTTATTCACCACCTTTGTCTATCCATTAGTCTGTGGATGATGTAATGAGCTGAGCTTCAAATCTGTCTTCAACTTCTTCCACAATGTTCACCAAAAATATCCAACAAACTTAGTATGTCGATCTGAAACTATGGTCTTTGGCAAACTATGTAGTCTCAACACTTCTCTAAAAAATAATTCTGCTACATGAACAACATCATTAGTCTTTTTGCAGGGAATGAAATGTGTCATCTTCAAAAATCTGTCAACTATTAAAAAAATTGAATCATGTCCCCGCTGTGTCATTAGTAAACCAAGAACAAAGTCAATACTGATATCCTCCCAAGGCTTCTCTGGTATAGGTAATGGCTGATACAACCCTATATTCTACTTCACTCCCTTCACCATCTGACATACTTTGCAACTCTGTACAAAATTCTTGACATCTTGTTGCAATTGTGGCCAATAATAATTTTCACTAACCAAAGCAAGAGTTTTATCTTGACCAAAATATCCCGCCAATCCTCCGCTATGCTTCTCTTTGATGAGATTCTCCCTCATAGAGCTTCGGGGAATGCACAACTGACTCCCTCTGAATAGCATATCATCCTGAATGATGAAATCCAACCATTTCGTCCTGTCTAGAGTAACAGGTTCTGTACAAGCTTTCCAAGCTTCACTAAAATCAAGATCCTCTGGATACAAATTCTTGAGTTCCTTGAACCCAACCACTTCAATCTGCATTTCTGTCAGCAATAGTTGCCTTCTACTAAGAGAATCTGCAACCCTATTAGACTTTTCACTCTTGTGTTTCAAAATAAATGTATAACTCTGCAAAAACTCAACCCATTTCAAATACCTCTGATTCAACTTTCTTTGACTATTCAAATATTGCAAAGCTTGATGATCAGTATACAAAACAAACTCCTTAGGAAGCAGATAATGTCTCCACTTCTTTAATGCCTAAACTATAGCATAAAATTTTTGATTATAAACAGAATATTTCCTATTGACATCATTTAACTTCTCACTGAAATAAGCAACAAGTTTACCTTCTTGGCTCATAACAGGTCCTATTGGAGTACCACTAGCATCACAATCTACTTGAAACACCTTATTAAAATCTGAAAGGCTAAAACAGGTTGTTCTATAACTTTTTGTTTCAACAATTGAAAACTGTTTTCTGCCCCATTAGTCCACTTAAACTCTTTTCTATCGCCTCTCATTGTTTCAGTCAAGGAAACACAAATACTGCTAAAATTTATGATAAACTTTCTATAAAAACTAGCTAGACCATGAAAAGATCTTACCTTAGTAGCACTCCTTGGAGTAAGTCATTCAAGGATAGCCTGTACCTTCTCTAGGTTCATTTTTAGACCTTCTGCTGAGACTACAAATCCTCAATACACTAACTCTTTCTTCACAAAATTGCACTTATTCAAATTAATCAACAATTTCTCATCTCTCAACTTCTCAAACACCATACGTCTATGCATCATATGTTCCTCCAATGTCTTGCTAAAAATCAAAATATCATCTAGGTAAACAATGACAAACTTACCCAGAAATTCTTTCAGAACCTCGTTCATGAGCCGCATGAAAGTGCTCGGTGCATTGGTTAGCCCAAAAGGCATGACTAACCACTCATACAGTCTTTCCTTTGTCTTAAAGGTAGTCTTCCATTTATCTCCTTCTCTGATCTGAATCTGATGATATCCACTCTTCAGATCTATCTTTAAGAAATACACAGTTCCACTCAAACAATCCATAATATCATCTATTCGTGGCAATGGAAACCTATACTTGATTGTGATCTTGTTTATTGCTCTGGAATCTGTACACATCCTCCACTCTCCATTCTTCTTTGGTGCTAATACCGCTGGTACAGCACAGGGACTCAGACTCTCTCGAATCAACCCCTTCTGCAATAACTCATGTGCTTGTCTGTTCAACTCTTCACTATCTGCTGGTGTCATTCGGCGTGCTGCCTTGTTTGGAAAACTAGCTCCTGGAATCAAATCCATCTGATGACTGACCTTCCTTACCGGTGGTAATCCATCAGGTACATTATCAGATACAATATCCTGAAACTCATTCAACAAATCTACAACCTCTACAGGTTCATCCTCTACTTCTTATTTATTAACTTTTGGAATTAAAGCAAAACACACATGCTCATGCCTTATACCATCTAGAAATTTTCTACCATCAACAAATATTATTCTTGCATTACCACATACCTTTTTTTCGGTCTCCTTCAATGGCTTTAGCTTATGTCGCACTCCATCTTTTGTCAGGGAATAGGTATTCGCATGACCATTGTGTACAACACATCTGTCAAACTGCCACGGTCTACCCAACAACATATGATACACATCCATAGAGATGATATCACATAGTACCTCATCTTAGTACCTGCCGATCTTAAACTTTACCAGGCGCTGTTCACTGACCATGACCTTGTGGTCATCTTGCACCCAGGCAATCCGATATGGATGTGGGTGTTTTTGTCTCTTGACCTTCAACTTTATTATCATCTCTTCTGACACCAAATTGTGAGTGCTTACACTATTGATAATCACATCACAACATTTACCCTCACAATTGCATCAAGTGTGAAATAGAATCCTCCTTTGTTCAGGTTCATTCTCACCACTCAGCAAGACTCTTTTGTTAATTAGCGTTTCTCCTCTTTCAGCATGTTCAGAATTTGATGATCTAGCATCTTCATCGACATGTGCAACTCTGGCCTAGCCTTCATTTCTCTTATTTGTTCTGTCTTAGCGCTGACGACATTCAAATGCCCTATGACTTTCTTCTCCACAGTGAAAACATATTCCACGGAAGCCTCCTCTTCCAGATCCTTGTCCCCTTCCTCTTCCTCTCTGATCTTTATTACTCTGATCCTCAAAATGATTGGAATTATTTCCTCTCTAATTCTGACTACTAGTGGCCTCATCCTCCTTTTTCAGATCTTCATTTCGGTCACCATATGACCGTCCACCAGATCGTCCACCGCCACCTCTTCTATTTTGTCTGCTCTCAAACTTCTTGTTCAGCTTTTCCTCTACTTTTAAAGCAAACTCGTATGCCTCTTCAATACTATTCATTCAAACTAGATTCAGCTCCTCTTGAATGCTTGGCCTTAACCCATTAAGGTATCGAGCAACTTTCTCTTTATCAGCTTCTGCATGGCCTGTTCTGACGAGAAGTCGATAGAATTCCTCTGTATAATCTGAACAGATCTTCCTGCTTGCTTCAAACTCTGCATTTTCTTCAGTAGGTCAAGCTCATAATCAACAGGAATAAACTATCACTTCAATTTATCCACCATCCGATCCCATCTCGTGATTTTCTCCTTTCCCCTTCTATTTTGCTCCAACTGAATCTCTTGCCACCATATCTTCGCATGACCTTTCAGTCTGGCCTTCACAAATTTGACCCTATCAAGATCCTCAACATCTTCATACTTAAAATATTTCTCACATTCATTGATCCAGTCGATCAATTCATCTGGATTAAGATTTCTAGAAAATGTAGGAACCTCAATCTTAGGTCTTTTCCCAATCTTGGAAATCGCCCGAAAAAGTCTTTCTTCCTCTTGATTCACAATTTCAGCTTCTCCTTCTTGATATTCTTCTTCGGCTTCATCCTCACTTTCATCTCTAACATTAAAATTCATTCCTCTACAAATCTCTTCTTGCAATGCTCGCACTTGTCTCTGCAGCTCTCTAACCTCAGGTGTCATAGCACCAGCTCTTCTGTCATGTTCTCTTCGTGGAGGCATTTTCATGATGTGCGCTGAAACCCTAGCCACGGTCCTAGTGCAAACTGCCTCACAATCGATGATCTATTTACACACTCATGAACTCCTACTCTGATACCACTTGATGAAGGGTGCTCCTCTTAATACCACAAACACATAACAAAAATAGAGAAACAATAATAATATGCAAGAACAGAAAATTGACTTCTTATTATCTCCACAAATGTGGAATTATAAACTTTTAGAATTACAATATGCAAAGCCACATGGGCATTCCCTTACAATATTCTATAGGAAAAAGCCTCCAATCAATACCCAGATCTACTACCTAGAACTATTCTGAACTGCCTAAGACAATAATACAGCCTTCCTTATATAGGCAATTTTCCACCGCCTGGGAAGGTTCCAGAATTTTAGCCAATAAGGCCAACCAAACTTAGAATTATTTTATTTTACATTTTATTACATCATAGTCGGCTCAAGATAACCTTTGAAACTCGAACAGAAATTTTGAAGAAAATTATTTTCTGCCATTTCAGGTGGCCCAACTTCCGAAGACCATAAGTCATCACCAGTTGACCCGATCGGCTATTATAACCCCATTTCAGAAATGCCACGAAGCGCTCTACAGGCTTGACTCGCGCAAGCGCCTGTCACCCAAATTTTTGACCTCATCCAGGGCCTCTAAAGCTTTCAAAACTGAGTTCAAAGTTTCTGTACCCTGCTGCCAATACCGAAAATCTTCAATATCTTCCAATATACACTTGATCTGGCAATGAAACTTTATTGGCAGACTTATATGACCAAAATGAACTTCTAAAAAAGAAATTAGATCATTCTGAACACATATGAAAATTACCAAAAATAGTAACTTTCAATAAATAGTAGCTTTGCACAAAATAGCCCTTATTGAATATAAAAATAGAAATATTTTTTTGGGTGATGCAAGATTGCTCTTACACCCAAGATGCTCCTGCATCAGACACCCGGGGTAATCTGAGAAGAGACCCTGCTAGGACTCACGTGTGTAGAGGAAAATCAAGACGGTTAACCTCCTCCTTTATTAGCCATGATGAATCTTCAATAGGCCATCCTTTCCATTTGACCAAATACTCTTCATATGTCCTGTTCCTTGTGCTTTTGCCAACATGACTGTGCAGTATGTCTTCAATCTCCTTGATATCTAAACTAGTTGCTGGAATACTCCACTGTGCTACTGCAACCTCATCTTCAACACCTCCTTCGTGATACTCTTTCAAATCTAAAATGTTAAACACTGGTGAAATATTCAGCTCACTAGGTAATTCTACCTCATATGCATTTCCTGAATCATGCTTCTTCAGTATCTTACATGGCCCAAATTTCTTCATTTTCAACTTGTTATATGTACCAACCAAAAACCGCTCCTTCTGCAAATGAACCATGACTTCATCGCCAACCTGAAATTCCTTATTCTTCCTTTTCCCATCTGTCTTAAGCTTATACTGCGCATTCATCTTGTTAATATGCTTCCTCACCTCCTCATGCATGTTCTTCAAGTGTTCTGCAAAATCTTCAGCTTCAGCACTACTTATTTCTCCTTTATCTATCTTTCTCAATTTAGATATATTTCTTGGACTACTTCCATATACAATTTAGAATGGTGATTTACTAGTGCTCCTATTGACAGAATTGTTGTATGCAAATTCTTCTTGTGGTAAAATCAAATCCCACCCTATTGGCTTATCTCCAACCAAACATCTCAGCAAATTTTCTAAACTTCTATTCACCACCTTTGTCTGTCCATCAATCTGTGGATGATGTGATGAGCTGAACTTCAAATCTGTCTTCAACTTCTTCCATAATATTCGCCAAAAATATCCAAAAAACTTAGTATCTCGATCTGAAACTATGGTCTTTGGCAAACCATGTAGTCTCACCACTTCTCTGAAAAACAATTCTGCTACATGAACAGCATCATTAGTCTTCTTACAAGGAATGAAATGTGTCATCTTCAAAAATCTATCAGCTACTACAAAAATTGAATCATGTCCCCGCTGTGTCCTCGGTAAACCAAGAACAAAGTCAATACTGATATCCTCCCAAGGCTTCTCTGCAACTCTGTACAAAATTCTTGACATCTTATTGCAATTGTGGCCAATAATAATTTTCACTAACCAAAGCAAGGGTTTTATCACGACCAAAATGTCTAGCCAATCCTCCGCTATGCTTCTCTTTGATGAGATTCTCCCTCATAGAGCTTCGGGGAATGCACAATTGACTCCCTCTGAATAGCATATCATCCTGAATGATGAAATCCAACCATTTCACCCTGTCTAGAGTAACAGTTTCTGTACAAGCTTTCTAAGCTTCACCAAAATCAAGATCCTCTGGATACAAATTCTTGAGTTCTTTGAACTTAACCACTTCAATCTGCATTTCTGTCAGCAATAGTTGCCTTCTACTAAGAGTATCTGCAACCCTGTTAGACTTTCCACTCTTGTGTTTCAAAACAAATGTATAACTCTGCAAAAATTCAACCCATTTCAAATGCATCTGATTCAACTTTCCTTGACTATTCAAATATTGTAAAGCTTCATGATCAGTATACAAAACAAACTCTTTAGGAAGTAGATAATGTCTCCACTTCTTTAATGCTTGAACTATAGCATAAAATTCCTGATCATAAATAGAATATTTCCTCTTGACATCATTTAACTTCTCACTGAAATAAGCAATAGGTTTACCTTCTTGGCTCATAACAGCTCCTATTGTAGTACCACTAGCATCACAATCTACTTGAAACACCTTATTAAAATCTGGAAGGGCTAAAACAGGTTGTTCTGTAACTTTTTGTTTCAACAATTGAAAACTCTTTTCTACCCCATTAGTCCACTTAAACTCTTTTCTATCCCCTCTCATTATTTCAGTCAAGGAACCACAAATACTGCTAAAATTTTTGATAACCTTTCTATAAAAGCTAGCTAGACCATGAAAAGATCTTACCTTAGTAGCACTCCTTGGAGTAGGCCATTCAAGGATAGCTTGTACCTTGTTTGGGTCTATTTTTTAACCTTCTGATGAGACTACAAATTTCAAATACACTAACTCTTTCTTCACAAAAATGCACTTATTCAAATTAATCAACAATTTTTCATCTCTCAACTTCTCAAACACCATACGAATATGTATCATATGTTCCTCCAATGTCTTGCTAAAAATTAAAATATCATCTAGGTAAACAATGACAAACTTACACAGAAATTCTTTCAAAACCTTGTTCATGAGCTGCATGAAAGTGCTTGGTGCATTGGTTAGTCCAAAAGGCATGACTAACCACTCATACATTCCTTCCTTTGTCTTAAAGGTAGTCTTCCATTCATCTCCTTCTCTGATCCGAATCTGGTGATATCCACTCTTCAGATCTATCTTTAAGAAATACATAGCTCCACTCAAACAATCTATAATATCATCCATTCATGGCAATGGAAACCTATACTTGATTGTGATCTTGTTTATTGCTCTAGAATCTGTACACATCCTCGACTCTCCATTTTTCTTTGGTGCTAATACCGTTGGTACAGCACAAGGACTCAGACTCTCTCGAATCAACCCCTTCTGTAATAACTTGTGTACTTGTTTGTTCAACTCTTCACTTTCTACTGATGTCATTCTGTGTGCTGTCTTGTTTGGAAAACTGTCTCTTGGAATCAAATCTATCTGATGACTGATCTTCTTTACCGGTGGTAATCCATCAGGTACATTATCAGATACAATATCCTGAAACTCATTCAACAAATCTGCAACCTCTACAGATACATCCGCTACTTAATCTTTACCAACTTTTGGAATTAAAGAAAAACACACATGCTCATGCGTCATACCATCTAAGAATTTTCTTCCATCAACAAATGTTATTCTTGCATTACCACATACCTTTTCTTCGGTCTCCTTCAATGGCTTTAGGTTATGTCACACTCCATCCTTTGTTAGGGAATAGGTATTCGCATGACCATCGTATACAGGACATCTGTCAAACTGCCACAGTCTACCCAACAACATATGACATGCATCCATAGAGATGATATCACATAGTACCTCATCTTGGTACCCGCCGATCTTAAACTTTACCAAGCACTATTCACTGACCATGACCTTGTGGTCATCCTTCACCCAGGCAATCCATATGGATGTGGGTGTTTTTGTCTCTTGAGCTTCAACTTTGTCACCATCTCTTCTGATACTAAATTTTCAGTGCTTCCACTATCGATAATCACATCACAGCATTTACCTTCACACTTGCATTGAGTGCGAAACAGGCTCCTCCTTTATTTAGGTTCGTTCTTACCACTCAGCAAGACTCTTTTGTTAATTAGCATTTCTCCTCTTTCAACATGTTTAGAATTTGATGATCTAGCATCTTCATCGACATGTGTAACTCTGGCTTGGCATTCATTTCTCCTATCTATTCTGCCTTGGCGCTGAGGACATTCAAATGCCCTATGACCTTCTTCTCCATAGTGAAAACATGTTCCACGGAAGCCTCCTCTTCCAGATCCTTGTCATCTTCCTCTTCCTCTCTGATCTCTATTACTCTAATCTTGGAAACGATTAGAATTATTTCCTCTCTGATTCTATCTACTACTAGCCTCATCTTTATTTTTTGGATCTTTATTTCAGCCACCATATGACCGTCCACAAGATCATCCACTGCGACCTCTTCCATTTTGTCTCCTCTCAAACTTCTTGTTAAGTTTTTCCTCTACTTTTAGGGCAAACTAGTATGCCTCTTCAATACTATTCATTCGAACTAGATTCAGCTCCTCCTGAATGCTTAGCCTTAACCCATTAAGGTATCAGGCAACTTTCTCTTTATCAGCTTCTGCATGGCCTGGTCTGATGAGAAGTCGATAGAACTCCTCTGTATACTCCTGAATAGATCTTCCTGCTTGCTTCAAACTCTGCATTTTCTTCAGTAGGTCAAGCTCATAATCAACAGGAATAAATTATCGCTTTAATTTATCTACCATCCGATCCCATCTCATGATTTTCTCATTTCCCCTTTTATTTCGCTCTAACTGAATCTCTTGCCACCATATCTTTGCATGACCTTTCAGTCTGGCCTTTGCAAATTTGACCCTATCAGGATCCTCAACATCTTCATACTCAAAATATTCCTCACATTCATTGATCTAGTCGATCAATTCCTCTGGGTTAAGATTTTCAAAAAATGTAGGAACCTCAATCTTAGGTCTTTTCCCAATCTTGAAAATCACTCGAAAAAGTCTTTCTTCCTCCTGGTTCACAATTTCAGCTTCTCCTTCTTGATATTCTTCTTCAGCTTCATCCTCGCTTTCATCTCTAATATTAAGATTCATTCCTCTACGAATCACTTTTTGCAATGCTTGCACTTGTCTCTGCAGCTCTCTAACCTCAGGTGTCATAGCACCAGCTCTTCCGCCACGTTCTCTTCGTGGAGGCATTTTCGCAATGTGCACTGAAACCTTAGCCACGGTCCTGGTGTAAACTACCTCACAGTCGGTGATCTATTTACAGACTCAGGAACTCCTACTCTGATACCACTTGATGAAAGGTGCTCCCCTTAATACCACAAACACATAATAGAAATAGAGAAACAATAATAATATGCAAGAATAGAAAATTGACTTCTTATTATCTCCACAAATGTGGAATTACAAACTTTCAGAATTACAATATGCAAAGCCACAAGGGCATTCCCTTACAATATTCTGTAGGACAAAGCCTCGAATCAATACCTAGATCTACTACCCAAAACTATTCTGAACCGCCTAGGAAGGTTCCAGAATTTTAGCCAATAAGGCCGACCAAACTTAGAATTATTTTATTTTACATTTTATTACATCATAGTCGGCTCAAGATAACCTTTGAAACCCGAACATAAATTTTGAATAAAATTATTTTCTGCCATTTCAGGTGGCCCAACTTCTGAAGACCATAAGTCATCACCCGTTCACCCGATCGGCTATTATAACCCCATTTCAGAAATGCCACAAAGCACTCTAAAGGCTTGACCATCGCAAGCCCCTGTCATATAAATTTTTGACCTCATCAAGGGTGTCAAAGTTTCTGTACCCTGCTGCCAATACTGAAAATCTTCAATATCTTCCAATATCCACTTGATCTGTTAATGAAACTTTACTGGCAGACTTATATGACCAAAATGAACCTCCAAGAAAGAAATCTGATCATTCTGAGCACATACAAAAATTACAAAAAATAGTCACTTTCCATAAATAGCAGCTCTGCGCAAAATAGCCCTTATTAAATATAAAAATAGAAATATTTTTTTAGTTGATGCAAGATTGCTCTTACACCCAGGATGCTCCTGCATCAGAAACCCAGGGTAATTTGAGAAGTAACCCTGCCACGACTCAGGTGTGCAGAGGAAAACCAAGACGGTTAACCTCCTCCTTTGTTAGCCATGATGAATCTTCAATAGATCGTCCTTTCCATTTGACCAAATACTCTTCTATGTCCTATTCCTTGTGCTTCTGCCAACAGGACTATCTAGTATGTCTTCAATCTCCTTGATATCTCAAATGGTTGCTGGAATACTCCACTGTGCTGCTGCAACCTCATCTTCAACACCTCCTTCGTGATACTCTGTCAAATCTAAAATGTTAAACACTAGTGAAATATTCAGCTCACTAGGCAATTCTACCTCATATGCATTTCCTGAATCATGCTTCTTCAGTATCTTACATGCCCCAAACTTTTTCATTTTCAACTTGTTATATGTACCAACCGGAAACTGCTCCTTCCGCAAACGAACCATGACTTCATCGCCAACCTAAAATTCCTTATGCATCTTTTTCTCATCTACCTTAGCCTTATACTATGCATTCATCTTGTTAATATGCTTCCTCCCCTCCTCATGCATGTTCTTCAAGTGTTCTGCAAAATCCTCAGCTTCAGCACTACTTATTTCTTCTTTATCTATCTTTCTCAATTCAGATGCATTTCTTGGACTACTTCCATATACAATCTGAAATAGTGATTTACCAGTGCTCCTATTGACAGAATTATTATATGCAAATTCTGCCTGTGGTAAAATCAAATCCCATCCTGTTGGCTTATCTCCAACCAAACATCTCAGCAAATTTCCCAAACTTCTATTCACCACCTCTGTCTATCCATCAGTTTGTGGATGATGTGATGAGCTGAACTTCAAATCTGTCTTCAACATCTTCCACAATGTTTGCCAAAAATATCCAACAAATTTAGTAGCTCGATCTGAAACTATGGTCTTTGGCAAACCATGTACTCTCACCAGTTCTCTGAAAAACAATTCTGCTACATGAACAACATCATTAGTCTTCTTGCAGGGAATGAAATGTGTCATCTTCAAAAATCTGTCAACTACTACAAAAATTGAATCATGTCCCTGCTGTGTCCTCCGTAAACCAAGAACAAAGTCAATACTGATATCCTCCCAAGGCTTCTCTGGTACAGGTAATGGCTGATACAACCCTGTATTCTACTTCACTCCCTTCACCATCTGACATACTCTGCAACTCTGTACAAAATTTTTGACATCTTGTTGCAATTATGGCCAATAATAATTTTCACTAACCAGAGCAAAGGTTTTATCACAACTAAAATGTCCCGCCAATCCTCCTCTATGCTTCTCCTTGATGAGATTCTCCCTCATAGAGCTTCAGAGAATGCACAACTAACTCCCTCTGAATAGCATATCATCCTGAATGATGAAATCTAACTATTTCATCCTGTCTAGAGTAACAGGTTCTGTACAAGCTTTCCAAGCTTCACTAAAATCAAGATCCTCTGGATACAAATTCTTAAGTTCTTTGAACCCAACCACTTCAATCTGCATTTCTATCAGCAATAGTTTCCTTCTACTAAGACCATCTACAACTCTGTTAGACTTTCCACTCTTGTGTTTCAAAAAAAATGTATAACTCTGCAAAAACTCAACCCATTTCAAATGCATCTGATTCAACTTTCCTTGACTATTCAAATATTGCAAAGCTTGATGATCAGTATACAAAACAAACTCTTTAGGAAGCAGATAATGTCTCCACTTCTTTAATGCCTAAATTATAGCATAAAATTTCTGATCATAAACAGAATATTTCCTCTTGACATCATTTAACTTCTCACCGAAATAAGCAACATGTTTACCTTCTTGGCTCATAACAGCTCCTATTGTAGTACCACTAGCATCACAATCTACTTGAAACACCTTATTAAAATATGGAAGGGCTAAAACAGGTTGTTCTATAACTTTTTGTTTCAACAATTGAAAACTTTTTTATACCCCATTAGTCCACTTAAACTCTTTTCTATCCCCTCTCATTGTTTCAGTCAAGGAACCACAAATACTGTTAAAATTTCTTATAAACTTTTTGTAAAAGCTAGCTAGACCATGAAAAGATATTACCTCAGTAGCACTCCTTGGAGTAGGCCACTCAAGGATAGCCTGTACCTTCTTTGGGTCCATTTTTAGACCTTCTGCTAAGACTACAAATCTCAAATACACTAACTCTTTCTTCACAAAACTGCACTTCTTCAAATTAATCAATAATTTTTCATCTCTCAACTTCTCAAACACCATATGAATATGCATCATATGTTCCTCCAATGTCTTGATAAAAATTAAAATATCATCTAGGTAAACAATGACAAACTTACCTAGAAATTCTTTCAGAACCTCGTTCATGAGCCGCATGAAAGTGCTCGGTGCAATGGTTAGCCCAGAAGGAATGACTAACCACTCATACAGTCCTTCCTTTGTCTTAAAGGTAGTCTTCCATTCATCTCCTTCTCTGATCCGAATCTGGTGATATCCACTCTTCAGATCTATCTTTGAGAATTACATAGCTCCACTCAAACAATCCATAATATCATCTATTCGTGGCAATAGAAACCTGTACTTGATTGTGATCTTGTTTATTGCTCTAGAATCTATACACATCCTGCACTCTTCATTCTTCTTTGGTGCTAATACCGCTGGTACAGGACAGGGACTCAGACTCTCTCGAATCAACCCCTTCTACAATAACTCATGTACTTGTCTGTTCAACTCTTCACTTTCTGCTAGTGTCATTCTGTGTTCTGCCTTGTTTGATAAACTGGCTCATGGAATCAAATCTATCTGATGACTGATCTTCCTTACCGGTGGTAATCCATCAGGTACATTATCAGATACAATATCCTAAAACTTATTTAACAAATCTGCAACCTCTACAGGTACATCCTCTAGTTCTTCTTTACCAACTTTTGGAATTAAAATAAAACACACATGCTCATGCCTCATACCATCTAAAAAATTTCTTCCATCAACAAATATTATTCTTGCATTACCACATACCTTTTCGATCTCCTTCAATAGCTTTAGCTTATGTCACACTCCATCTTTTGTCAGGGAATAGGTATTCGCACGACCATCGTGTATAGCACATCTGTCAAACTGCCATGGTCTACCCAACAACATATCACATGCATCCATAGAGATGATATCACATAGTACCTCATCTTGGTACCCGCTGATCTTAAACTTTACTAGGCACTGTTCACTGACCATGACCTTGTGGTCATCCTACACCCAGAGAATCCGATATGGATGTGGGTGTTTTTATCTATTGAGCTTCAACTTTGTCACCATCTCTTCTGACACCAAATTGTCAGTGCTTCCACTATTGATAATCACATCATAGCATTTACCCTCACACTTGCATCAAGTGCGAAACAGGCTCCTCCTTTGTTCAGGTTCATTCTCACCACTCAGCAAGACTCTTTTGTTAATTAGCGTTTCTCCTCTTTCAGCATGTTCAGAATTTGATGATCTAGCATCTTCATCGACATGTGCAACTCTGGCTTGGCCTTCATTTCTCCTGTCTG
>BSBK01007672.1:82500-140000 GCA_027943335.1 Chamaecyparis obtusa | reverse complement strand
AGAGAAACAAAACCCTAAATCCAAGCTCTCCTTGTTCAATATAATACCATCAACAACCTAGGACCAAAAAGAAAATTTTTGGAACCCCCCCTAAGTCAAAAAAAAACCAACTACTTATACCCATAGTCACCTTGGAATCCTCAAATAGGATGCATCAAGCTTTAGGTGACTAGGGTTAGGGTTTCAACTACCCAACCAACCAAAATTACATCAAAATTTAAAAGCAGGGGATGAAAGCCATACAACCCAGTCGGAACAAATCCTAAATTGATCTTCACTCATGACAATCTTCTAAAAAATGTACCAAGGACCAAGAATTTGTCATGTCAATCAATCCTATCACCCACCTACAACATGCCTTGAGAAAGAAATCCCATTCAATGATAGCACAAAAACCCTCTGCAGGCCATCATGAAACTTTGGACCACTCTGCAAAAGCACTGAGAAACCAACCACACCAAATCCAGCCGTGAAAACAATAAATTTTGGTCCTTTCTGTCACTGGAAACCCTCAAAATATTTGAATTTTTAGGAGAACAGCTACTTTCATGGCACCGATAGTGTATCAATGGCCTATTTTCAAATTGAGATCAACTTTAAAATGTGACTGTTTGATTTCTTTCTTTCCCAGGCTTTATGACTTTAACTCATCCAGACACCTCAGGTTAACTCCTAGCGAACTGGTGACAAAGCAATTCCTATTCGTGAAAATAAATTCTAACTCATCATTTAACCCCATGGACTGGTGACTAAAGGAAACTTAACTCACCCTAGCTACATTTGGAAAATTGGTGATTGAAGGCATTTCACCAGTTCACAAAAACAATAGCACCACTACTAAAATATTTAGCAATCATGTGCACATTGCAAACATTTATTGAGACCGCCAAAAATTTAACTGCTTTGCCAAAAAGATTGAGAAATTTTACTGGGCCCACATCAAGAAGATCAATGGCAGTCTCATCTTCGCATAGACCTCCAAGATTCCACTAGATCATAAGACAACCATTGGATGAAGAATCTTACCCTTTGCCCTGACAAGATCTGACACAAATGAAGATCAACGACTGGTGCATGATCTCATGTGTTAGAAAAATTGCTTGAGAACTTACGCCATCTGTTGATGCTCTGACATTTTTAGGGCCCACTGAAAAGTTAGAAATTCAGGTCCCACTGATAGAATATATCTAGTCACTCACCTGTGGACCAATCAAAACATGCCAAACCAGCTTACCTGGCAAGTGGACCCACTTGAAAAGAAAGACTACGTCACATAATGAAATCAATGGCAAGCATATCTTCGCATACCTCTGACAAAACTTATAAGAAGATGCGCCAATCATTGGATGAAGGTGGTGTTAGAAAGAGGCCCAAGGAAACATTATGACCAAACTATTAGGAAATATTAAAGCTCATGACTTAGGAAAAATTAACACCGAGGAGCTTAGGAAAATAAAATGGCTGGGGGGACTTAGGACTTAGGAAAAATTAAAGGGCAAGCCACCAGACATAAAAACCTAACTGCAAAACACATAAAGGTCATTTGATTAATCACATGCAGACTTTAGGCTTTAAGTGGGCCAAAAAGGTAATGTGAAATTAGAATAGGGCTAGGGTAAAGTTATCCAAATTTTGAATTATTTTCCACCCAACGACTAGCTATTTGAATTTTCAATGAGGGTTTTCAGGCCAGAGACCAGGAAAAACATTGCAGAGATTGGAATAAAAGGGCAAGAACCATGAAATTTTTCACACACACTAACAGTATTTTAGGGTCAAAGACCAGATTCCTTATAGGTTCCCTAGTGGGGACATTACATTTGGTATCAAAGCCCTAGGTTGCTACAATGGGAGCTCTAGGTTCTATTTGTGTTTAACTTAGTCTCTTCTTCTTATTATTAATTAATGTCAACACTATACCTATTGAATAGGGGTAAAATGGAATCACCACTATTCAAATGTATGGGGGAAATATGAGATCTACTCTTGAATCAAAATTCCCAAAGGAAAGATCCAATTTGATCAATCGAATGGTTAATGCACAATCGAATCAGTCTATGGAGAATATGAAAAAGGAAGGAAACCTTATATTTCCCTATAAAGGAATTGTGATTTAAATCTGCAATAATTGCAATACAAGTACTAACCTCAAAATGGGGAAAATCTGGAAAATGCCAATTTTTTTATGTTTGTGTGTACTTTCAGGCAATTCCGCAACGAATTTCATACTACAAATGCTGAGATGAAGAAAACCCAGAAATCATTTATCTTTTTGATAGCAGGTAGTCTTTGAGGGTTGTTCCTTGTATGATATTTGTGAGCTATATAATCTTGTTCATTGCAAGAATCCATAGGTTTACCTTTGATAGTAATGTGAGGGCAACCTTTGATAGTCAACAGGGGTTTAGGATAAACCATTTTATTTGTCTCAACACTACAAATAGATTCACAAGAAGGAAGAAATGAGGACATCCGAGGAGGCGATGTGGTAATATCTTGATTCTCCATAAGATCATCACTAAAAGGGAGAGCATTAAGGGAATTCATATCATTCTCCGCTAATGCATCATCACTAGAAGGAATTGTAAATGGAGGTACAATATCTATAATGTCATCTTCTTTCACTAAAATGTCTGCATAAAGGGAGCGTGTTTTAGGAAAAGAGTCACCATCATGTATTAATAAATCACGCTCGTGTATCAAAGCTTCTTCAAGAGGAGGTGATAAATCAATGTCTTTATCGAAGGGTTCATTCACAATGGTTTCACGAGTAAGAGAAAAATCAACATCCCCATCCAAAGGTTTAATAAAGCACTTAAACCATGCTTGAGATAACTTGTGCAACATGATAACAAATAAAGAAATGCATATAAAATAGATCTAGATATATCTAAATGCATTCAAATGAAATGTTTTTGTATTTTTTAATAAATTTTGCAAATTTTTTATATTTTTGAAATGTAAATGCAAGAGCATGAAATAAACCTGTTAGCCCATTTTCATGTCATAGTTAATTTACTAAGAAAATGATCTATCTCTACAAAATTTTCATGGCTCTAGCCTTTTTCTTCGGGCCTCTGCAATTGTTTTTGTGTGTCTGGCTCAAACCCTAAGGCAAAAAATTTCATATCTAGTCGTTGCAATGAAAAACCCTTTCTCTGTCTTGGCCTTGTTGTATTTCCTCATTACCTTTTTGGGCCACTAATGTCCTCCTGTGTGCACATGCTTATTATCTCCCAGAAGAATATAAAGCGAATATGTGAACAAGCAGTCAGTTGCACATTCTCCAAGTTCCTAGCAGTTAATATTTTATTACTCAATGATTTGGTGAATGCGGTTATCTCCTATTCATGTAATGTAGTGGTTAAGTTATGAGGCATATAGTGATTTAGTGTGGACCATTGGATGGAGATATAATCAGTGGAAGAGATTAATTTCTAGGCCACTTAAATCTTCTATAAGGCATGTGTGCATTTCCTTCCTGAAATGTTTGTGATTGGTCCACATGGTAGTGACGGGATGATGTCGGTGGGCCTGAGGTTTTTAGTCTATGGATGAGGTTAAAGTTTAGTTTGATCTTGTGGCTATTGTTATTCCACTTGGATGAGATGCTTGACTTTTAACATAGCAGTATAGCGATAGCCGTTGATTCTTTTAAAGGAAAAAGTAGGCAAGTCCACTGCTAGGTAAGCACAGGTGGCATCTTCTAGTTGGTTGATGTGGATACAAGTTGGATGATGTAACAGGGTGGGGCTGTTGTCAGAGAGGTCGATGATGAGGATAAGATCTAATGGCTAACGTATGTTTGCATGGAATATTCCCACCCCATGTGATCATGCACCCACCATTCGATTAGATGCCAGTATGCGGGTGGGTCCACGGTGCCACGTAGTGATGATGTGCTCAATTTTCATTGGTTCACAGGGTGATGTGTTGGCTCTGTTATATTTGTTAGTTACTTTTTGGACCACTTAAGTCTTTTATAAAGAATGTGCACATTTCTTTCATAAAATGTCTATGATTGGTCCATGAGGTCATACATTGGTAGTTGTTAGTGGGTCCTGTGTCAGAGGTGACGAGGTAGTAGCATATGATATGGTGACAAGTGGCATGAATAGGCCCATTTGTGGGTTTTAGCAGTTTGGTAGTCCTGATAATACTTTTGGCGGTCTGACTAATTTTCAATGAGTTCTCATGTTCGCATGATGTTTTGGCAGAGGTCTAGTGGACTTGGTGATTTAGCAAATAGTGGTCACATAATCGCTAAGTGTTTTAGCGATGGTGGTAAGAATTTCACAAAATGGCAGAGGTTCTTCAGTCGCTAATTCACCAGATAAAGTGGGGCCAAGTATTTGAAGTTTGCAGTGGGTCCTGATGTGTCAAAAGATCAACGATCGGTGAAAGTTCTTATAGAGCATTTCTGACACATGAGGGTTTAAGACCAGCCGTCGATTTTCCTTTGCGGGCCCGATTGAATTTCTCAGTCCATTTGGTAGTTTAGTTAAAATGGATTAGTAGCTTTGACAAATCTCAAAAGGGTCACTCATTCACGAAGAAAAATGGCAATGCTCTCAATGGTTTAGCAATTCAGCGAACACTATGTTCGCGTAATCGCTAAACAAACTGGCGGTGAGAAAAAGCATTCGGTGAATGTGCGAAGCCCCTTCAGTCACTAGTTCAGCAAGTGTGACTGGGTTAAGTTGGTTTCCTCTATTTTCTAGTTCACCGAGTTAAAGGTGGGTTAAGTATTTCATCTTGCAAATAAGAATTGCCTTGTCGCATGTTCACTAAATGTAAACCAGGATTCCTATTAAGGTTAAACTTGAGAAACCCATGAAACATAAGGATCTATGGTCATGATATAAAGATGATCTTAGTTTGAATGCTAGCCATAGATATATTAGTGGTGCCATGATAGTGGCCCTTCTCTACAGAGTTGAAATTTTGAAACCTTTCCAGTGGCAGAAAGGACTAGAATTGAATGTTTTGCGGTCAAATTTGACTGGTTTGATGGCGATAGGTGTTTTAGTCTAGTCGAAGGTCCTTCATGATCGATTGCAGCAATGTTTTGTACCTAGTGGACTATGTTTTTGAGCTCAAGAGGATTTTTGTAGGCGGTGATTTGTATTGGTTCTCATGGCTATCCCTGGTGTTCTGTACTGAATCTTGTAGATTTTCATGATTGAAGATCTGTTTGAGATCTCTTTCTCTAGGTGGCTTCTTGTTCTTCCCTTGCAATTAAATTTTGATGTAAATGTGATTGGTTGGGTAGTTGAAACCCTAACCCTAGTCATCCAAAGCTTGATGCATCCTTTTAGGATTGCAAGATGACTAGGGGGTATAAGTAGCAGGTTGTTTGTCTTTGTAAGGGTTCCTTCTTCTGCAATTTTTTGAAGAGAATTGGTTCCATGAAGGGTCCTTTTCCTATAGATATTTCTCCTTTTCTTTGCATATAGGGTGTTCTCTCTTTCCTCTCTAGTTCTAAGAATATAATGCATATTGTATTTGATTTGTCTTATTTATGAGGATTTAATATATTCTTACTGTTACCAAGCTATCTCCATTTGAATTCTAGATCCATTAATCATACATCAAGGGTGTTTGATTTTTCTATTTGCATTGCCTATGTGTTTGCAAGTGGAGTTGTCTTCCCAGAGATAACTGGTTCAGGGTTAGTGTTCATGTATGTATGAGCTGAGGTGTCAAAGATATGTCATGCTTATCTTCCAGTGGATGTTGGTTAATGTATTTCCTGTTTATAGGTCTCTTCTAAGGGGAGGGTTAAAATCCTTTGAATGGGTAATAACATACTTAAATACACAGGTGGGTTGTTAAGTTGAGGTTCGGTCATGGTGTGTGATTGATGTTAGGTATCACCACATTGAATATATTATCTCCTTGTTTCATAGCTGTCACTTGCAATAGAGTATTTGACTCTGTGGCCCATTAGATAAGGCACTGGTCTATGAGAGACTTAGGGTATCTCAGGGATCCCTTCAAACCCATCATTAGAATTATTTCCTTAAGTTCCACCCTTTCCCTTTCATGTTGGTAGTAGTAGGAGGAGGTCCTTTCTAGTCTTCAGATTCATTCTACACAAATAGGGCTATTGCATAAGAATTGTTTTCATTGGGGTACATGATACCTAAAAAGGTTTGAAGACTATTCCACAGTAATCTATCTGCAGGCCTATTGTTTATCATGAGGTGTCTTAAGTGTGTAGATTAGGCAATACTCGCCTGAGTGATGTGGAGCTCAAAGAAGAAGGAGGATGTTCTTTATCCTCATAAATTGGAATATTTTCTTGTGAAACTTGAGTGCCTAACCTAAGATTCAAGCCCACCTATTGATTCAAGTTTGGTCCTATAAGGAAAAGCTCCAACAAATTGGTGACTCTGCTGGGGAGAACAATGAAAAGGAAGTATATTTGTTAGAATCTCTGGTTGTTTCAAAATTTTGTAGTATCTTATTGACTAGATTGATTTGGCCCATCTGAGTTACCAACAAATTGGTGACTCTACTGGGGAAGAAGTAAAAGACAACAAGCTTCCTTGTTTGGCTGGATCATCCCAGAGTCTCGGTTGAAAGTACAGAGTCAAATAGAAAAAACACATTTGTAAAATCTTTTCACTAAGCGTTGAGTGGTGACTCTGAGTCTCTATTTGGTTAGTGTTTTATAGAAAAGTATGATATATTTGTAGTCCTGACAAGTAGTTATCCTATGAGATTGTGTTGTGATTGTGGGTTTTGAAGAAGGTGCAGAGTTGGGAAAGGTTCTCAGTTGATTCTGATTTGTCCTCTGCGAAGAGGTGGTGACTCTACCAAAGTTTGAAAGGTGATTTGGAGGAGGCTTTAGATCAATATTTTGTAGCATTCACAATATCTCTAGATAATCCTATTTCATCAAGCAAGAATAGTCCCTAATTAGGTGAACAAGTCATCATTGTAAAGGGAAATTGATTTTGAAAGTTGGATCATATTTCTGGATAGAAGCTTTGGTTGTTGTAAAGAGTATCAAAAATATGTTGAGGTATAATGAAGACACTGGTTGCATTAATTTGGATAATCATAGTGTCATGTGAACAAGCTGCATTGTTTTGTTAGTATAGTGAAATGGAGTTTCCATCCTTGACAGATCAGGTTGATGTTTCTAGGTCTGAAAGTTCTCTATCAGATTATAGAAATGTTCATAGAGAAAGAGATATTTATTTGATGAGTCAAAAAATCCAACAAACTTGCATAAAGATTCTAAGGTGTGCAATAGGAGAAAGAAAATATGAGTCATCCCATTCATACTATAAGAAATTTCTTATAGCTTGTGATGAACTTCTTGTGGGTATTGAGCTTCAAGATTCCCAATATGCTGAAATGTTTTTAGATCTTGGTATGCCTGAGTCAATCAGTTGGTCTACATCTGTTAGAAATGAAGCATTAGAAGATGTTAAAGAATGGATGGCTTCATTTGTGGATGATGAATCTTGTGTTGCTAATGTTGATAATAAAATTTGTGAGACAGAAGATGAATCTGCAACAAATATGAGTTCCTGTAGTGATGACTTAACACAAGATTTTTTAGCCCCTGTCTCAGATGAGGAAGATGTTTGCAGCATTTGTAGTGAGACAAATGAGATAGAATGTGAAGTTCAATGCTTACTAAGTAGTGAGAAAATTTCAAAGCTCTTGGATGCAGAATTTCAGAGATGCACTCCCAAGTATGTTTCCAAATTTCCATGCTTGGTAGATATTATTTTTGATGAAGATGATACAAGTGATGACATCATGTGTGAAACCTCTATTGGGGTTCTTTCTCCCATTTTTGATATACAAATGGATAGTACACATCATTGTAATGAATTTGATAATGTCATATTTGATGAGTATGATGGTGTATGTACTACTGTGGATTTAGTTTTTCAAGAGCCTAATGTCAGTGGTTCTTGTTTATATTTTGATGCTGGAGATTGTGGCAATTCTAAAGGGGTTTTCTCAGATTTGCAAATGACTAATGAGTCATTAACTGATAGTGCTTGTTCCTTTCTAGAAGATGCTGATGTGATTTTTGATCAGCAAGTTGCTTCCAATTTCATGCAGTCAGAATTTTGTCCTGAGAATTTTTATATTAGTTTGCAGAGTAAGGAGACAGAAAGGATTTATTCTTTATTGCAAACCAATGATCATCATGCTGATGTGTCCATCCATGAGATTGCGAAAGTGTGTTTCTTTTTTCAGCATGACAGTGAAAGTGAAGAGTGTGACATTCTGATGTCACAAAATGATCAACATTTATGGCATTTTGATGGCCCTATCTTGCCAGATGGTGGTGAGTTTAATAATCATTTTTTATATAATATGTTGAATGTGGATCACAATGTTTTTGGCAGGATGGATGGGAGATGTATTTTCAGTTTTCCTTAGCTAAATGGAGATGAAAATTATTTATTTGATAGAGGCAAAAAATGATCGAAAGTTTTGGGGCCTTGAGCCTTTTTGTAAATTTGTAAATCATGTAAAATTTTGTAAATATTTTCCCTTTCCTATTGTGTGTTTTTCCTTCCTGTTTCCCTGGTTCGGTTGCCAGTTTTTGAGGGCCCTTGTTTTTTGTCCTTTGGGTGGTCTACTCTCCTAGAAGATCTAAATACTTTCCATACTTATAGGAGGCATGCATCCCCAACTAGAGCCACTATTAGCCCATTTTCATGTCACAGTTAATTTCTTAAGAAAATGGTGTATCTCTACAAAATTTTCATGGCTCTAGCCTTTTTCTTCCGGCCTCTAGAATTACTTTTGTATGTCTAGCTCAAACCCTAAGGCAAAAAATTTCATATCTAGCCATTGGAATGAAAAACCTTTGCTCTATCTTGGCCTTGTATTTCCTCATTACCTTTTCAAGCCACTAATGTCCTCCTGCGCGCACATGCTTATTATCTCCCAGAAGAATATAAAGTGAATATGCAAACAAGTAGTCAGTCATGTATTCTCCAAGTTCTTGGCGGTTAATGCTTTATTACTCAGTGATCTGGTGAATGCGGTTATCTCCTATTCATGTAATGCAGTGGTTAAGCTATGAGGCATCTGGTGATTTAGCGTGGACCATTGGATGGAGATATAATCGATGGCAAAGATTCATTTCTGGGCCACTTAAATCTTCTATAAGGCATGTGCGCATTTCCTTCCTGAAATGTTTGTGATTGGTCCACAAGGTAGTGATGAGATGATGTTGGTGGGCCTGAGGTTTTCAGTCTACAGATGAGGTTAAAGTTTAGTTTGATCTTGTGGTTGTTGTTATTCTGCTAGGATGAGATGCTCAACTTTTAACGTAGCAGTATAGCGACAACCATTCATTCTTTTAAAGGCTAAAGCAGGCGAGTCCACTGCTAGGTAAGCACAGGTGGCATCTTCTAGTTGGTTGACATGGATACAAGGTGGATGACATAGTAGGGTGGGGTTGTTTCCAAAGAGGTCGATGATGAGGATAAGATCTAATGGATGGCGTATGTTCACATGGAATATTCCCACCCCATGTGATCATGTATTTGATGTCCGATTAGATGCTAGTATGTAGGTGGGTCCACAGTGCCATGCAGTGATGATGTGCTCAATTTTCATTGGTCCGTGGGGTGACACATTGGCTCTGTTATATTTCTCAATTACTTTCTAGGCCACTTAAGTCTTTTATAAAGCATGTGCACATTTCTTTCCCAAAATGTCTATGATTGGTCCATGAGGTCATACGTTGGCAGTTGTTAGTGGGTCCTGTGTTAGAGGTGATGAGGTAGCAGTGTATGATATGGTGACAAGTGGCACAAGAAGGCCCATTTGTGGTTCTGAGCAGTTTGGTGGTCCTAATAATACTTTTGGTGGTCTGACTAATTTTCAAAGAGTTCACATGTTCACGTGATGTTTTGGCAAAGGTCTAGTCGACTTGGCGATTCAGTGAATAGTGGTCATGTAATTGCTAAGTGTTTTAGCGATGCTGGTAAGCATTTCGCAAATTGGTAGAGGTTCTTCAGTTTCCAGTTCACTAGATAAAGTGGGGCCAAGTATTTGAAGTTTGTAGTGGGTCTTGATGTGTCAGAAGATCGATGATCGGCATAAGTTCTTATAGAGCATTTTTGACACATGAGTGTTTAAGTCCAGCTGTCAATTTTCCTTTGTGGGCCCGGTTGAATTTCTCAGTCCATTTGGTAGTTCTGATAAAATGGGTTAGCGGTGCTGACAAATCTCAAAAGGGTTGCTCATTCACGAAGAAAAATGGTAGTGCTCTAAATGGTTTAGCGATTCAATGAACACTGTGTTCGTGTAATCGCTAAACAAATTAGTGGTGAGAAAAAGCATTTGATGAATGTGTGAAGTCCCTTCAGTTTCTAGTTCGCCAAGTGTGATCACGTTAAGTTGGTTTCCTTTGTTCGCTAGTTTGCTAAGTTAAAGGCAGGTTAATTATTTCATCTCGCAACTAAGAATTGCCTTGTTGCATGTTCGCTAAATGTAAACTAGGATTCCTATTAAGGTTAAACTTGAGAAACCTGCGAAACATAAGGATCTACAGTCATGATATAAAGATGATCTCAGTTTGAATGTTGGCCATAGATATATCAGTGGTGTGATGATAGTGGTTGTTCTCTATAGAGTTGAAATTTTGAAATCTTTCCAGTGGAAGAAAGGACCCAAATTGAATGTTTTGCGGTCAGATTTGACTGGTTTGATGGTGGTAGGTGTTGTAGTCTGGTCAAAGGTCCTTCATGATCGATTGTAGTAATGTTTTGTACCTGGTGGAGTGTGTTTTTGAGCTCAAGATTCTTTTTGCAAGCAGTGATTTGTACTGGTTCTCATGGCTATCCCTAGTGTTCTATACTGAATCTTGCAGATTTTCATGATTGAAGATCTATCTGAGATCTCTTTCTCTAGGTGGCTTCTTGTTCTTCCCCTGCAATTAAATTTTGATGTAAATGTGATTGGTTGGGTAGTTGAAACCCTAACCCTAGTCATCCAAAGCTTGATGCATCCTTTTAGGATTCCAAGATGACTAGGGGGTATAAGTAGCAGGTTGTTTGTCTTTGTAAGGGTTCCTTCTTCTGCAATTTTTTGAGGAGAATTGGTTCCATGAAGGGTCCTTTTCCTATAGATATTTCTCCTTTTCTCTTCATATAGGGTGGTCTCTCTTTCCTCTCTAGTTCTGAGAATATAATGCATATTGTATCTGATTTGTCTTATGTATGAGGATTTAATATATTCTTACTATTACCAAGCTATCTCCATTTGAATTCTAGATCCATTAATCATACATCAAGGGTGTTTGATTTTTTTCTTTTCATTGCCTATGTGTTTGCAAGTGGAGTTGTCTTCGCAGAGGTAACTGGTTTAGGGTTAGTGTTCATGTATGTATGAGTTGAGGTGTCAAAGATATGTCGTGCTTGTCTTCTAGTGGATGCTAGTTAATGTATTGTCTGTTTATAGGTCTCTTCTAAGGGAAGGCTTAAAATCCTTTGAATGGATAATAACATACTTAAATACATAGGTGGGTTGTTAAGTTGAGGTTTGGTCATGGTGTGTGATTGATGTTAGGCATCAACACATTGAATATATTGTCTCCTTGTTTCATAGCTGTCACTTGCAATAGGGTATTTGACTCCGTGACCCATTGGATAAGGCACTGGTCTATGAGAGACTTAGGGTATCTTAGGGATCCCTTCAAACCCATCATTAAAATCATTTCCTTAAGTTCCACCCTTTCCCTTTCATGTTGGTAGTAGTAGTAGGAGGTCCTTTCTAGTCTTTAGATTCACTCTACAAAAATAGGGCTATTGCATAAGAATTGTTTTCATTGGGGTACATGATACCTAAAAGGGTTTGAAGACTATTCCATAGTAATCTATTTGCAGGCCTATTGTTTATCATGAGGTGTCTTGAGTGTGTAGATAAGGCAATACCTACCTGAGTGATGTGGAGCTCAAAGAAGGATGATGTTCTTTATCCTCATCAATTAGACTATTTTCTTGTCAAACTTGAGTGCCTAACCTGAGATTCAAGCCCACCTATTGATTCAAGTTTGGTCTTGCAAGGAAAAGCTCCAACAAAACCTACTTTTGTAAGCAAAAAATGTAAATTTAACACCAAAAAAGAAAGAGTTGTCTTGTAACGCCCCGCCAGGGAACCTAAGAGAAGTTAACCTATAACTTGCTACTAAGTTTGGTGAACATTTTTTTTTAAAAGTTAACATACAAGATACACAACAGTGCGGAAGCAATTACCATTTACTCACATGAACAACATTCAACATAGATTACAAAAGTCGAGGGTCCCATGATGTAGAATTACTTAAGAACAAATAAAACAACTAAAGCAGATAACAAAAGATTCCATAACATAAATGATACAATTACAGCTTACATCAATATTACAAAATTCATGGACAACCATGATAACAAATAAACTAACATCCACTGCACATGTCGTAGGGTATGTAATAATAAAACTAAAACATAAAAGTATAATGTCCATATTAGGTATCACATGCGATACTCTAGTATAGGACTACAATAAAGAAGCTATGATAAGAAACCAACAATGAAGAACAATGAAGAACCAAGAAGGCATCCAACTGCAGAGTATCCACAGCACCGGCACCAGGACGTCGAATCTCAAATGGTAAAGAGTCACTACCACCTGACCTCGTGAACCTAAACGGTCCACTCCCACCGTGCTGAGGAGATAACCACAAACCCCAATCGGATGGCCAAAACCAAACAAGGATAAAACCACTGAGCAAGGAATCCTGGAAGCTCTCTACTCAAGGTACACAATAATACAGTGAAAGGAGAAACACACTAATATAGAGGCATAAATAGAAAACTCAGGAGATGACTTAAGCTACATGCTACGGGAGTGTCATCACATGTCTACCTACTTGAGTTACCCTGGACTGGTCACTCTGGACCCCAGACCCTCAAGCATTGAGTTACCTTGGAACTGACCACTCTGGGCCCCGGACCCTCAATACAATCCATGTGGGATTAGAATGCTCTCTCTCTCAGATATGAGGAGTTCTAATCATAACCATACTCTAACTTATCTTTTTAATGAGCTCTCAAAAATTTTAATTACTAAGTTATCACTTAATTACATAACCTACAATAGGTTACCCAAGTGCTGACCACTTCGGGTCCTGGCCCCTATTGCAAGCTACTCCCCTAAGATGCACTTAATCAATTCCCCCCCTTAGGCTCAAAATCACATAAACATCCAATAGGTATACAATCAGGTAATCCTAGATGCAGTTTCACACATAGAAACCCAAATGATTACATAGATACCAAATACCGATATTAACCAATAAGAGCCCATAAGATTGATTCATAGATGAAAATCAGAATAAACACTCACATAAACATGATATTGAAATACAATTCGACTGATACAAAAACCCTGCCTCTGTTTCCCCTAGGCCATCTAATGCCCGAAAACACATAATGAACAGAAATATAGTTCAGGCACGAAGAAGACACAAAGTATCATATACCACTTAAATTCATAAGAATAACCAATTCCATTTTGAACATAATTGATTTCAAGTACATATACAAAGAATCCCACTAGAATAATCAGAACATAATCATTACATTAGCACCACAATTTAGAAATTATTCCTTAGTATTGCCCTATATCTTTGACAAAATAAAAGACCCAATTTGTCTAGTAATTTAATTAAATATACCAATTATCTATACTAAATTAGGTAACCAATTAGCTAAACCAACTAATCAAAATGAGGATAAAATACCTATAGATTAATTTCTACATTAACTCATATTGCTTCTTAAATGAGTTATAAATAAACTAAATTTCAATTATATAAATTACCAATAAAACAAATTATATATATTATATTCTAAACTAACTAAATTTAATAACAATTTAAAATTACTAAATTTAAATATTAATTAAAAATTAATAAAATAAAATGACTAACATAAAATTTTAACTAACATAAAAACAAAATTTACATAAAATAAAATTTACAAAAGCAAAGTTTGTGGGGCCCGCGGCTCTTATCCCCACGGCAGTACCCTGGTACTGCCGCTGCAGTCCTTTGGGGACTGCGCACGACAGTGCCCAGGTCTGTCGTGACAGTCCTTTGGGACTGCTCACGATACCCTGGGTGCCGTGAGGTGGATGGGTAGGGGACAGGTGGTCCCCGCCCACCACTAAATATTAAATTTTTTTATTTTAATAAATCATTTCTTTAACATAATTTTGAAAATGTATTTTTTTTTAATTTTATTTATTTTTATATAAGATTTAACTTATATGCAAAGTCATATGTATATATATATTTTTAAATAAGAATTAATTTATATATATTTGTTTACTGTGTTTTCAATACACAGTCAATCTGCACTTTTTAACAGTAAATCAATACATATTATTTATATATATATATATATATATATATATATATATATATATATATATATATATATATATATATATATATATATATATATATATATATATATATATATATATATATATATATATATATATATATATATATATATATATATTTTACAATCTTATTCACAATGAGATTCTTTTGGTAAAGAATCTATTCCTTCCTCATATCTACTTTAAGCATATACAAACAATTTATTCTTCCCATACAAATTTGCACAGTAATATATTTTTAACCAGAATAGAACATTTTGTACTAATCTATAGGTATTTTATCCTCATTTTGATTAGTTGGTTTAGCTAATTGGTTACCTAATTTAGTATAGATAATTGGTATATTTAATTAAATTACTAGACAAATTGGGTCTTTTATTTTGTCAAAGATATAGGGCAATACTAAGGAATAATTTCTAAATTGTGGTGCTGATGTAATGATTATGTTCTAATTATTCTAGTGGGATTCTTTGTATATGTACTTGAAATCAATTATGTTCAAAATGGAATTGGATATTCTTATGAATTTAAGTGGTATATGATACTTTGTGTCTTCTTCATGCCTGAACTGTATTTCTGTGCATTATGTGTTTTTGGGCATTAGATGGCCTAGGGGAAACAGAGGCAGGGTTTTTGTATCAGTCGAATTGTATTTCAATATCATGTTTATGTGAGTGTTTATTCTGATTTTCATCTATGAATCAATCTTATGGGCTCTTATTGGTTAATATCGGTATTTGGTATCTGTGTAATCATTTGGGTTTCTTTGTGTGAAACTGCATCTAGGATTACCCGATTGTATACCTGTTGGATGTTTATGTGATTTTGAGCCTAAGGGGGGGAATTGATTAAGTGCATCTTAGGGGAGTGGCTTGCAATAGGGGCTGGGACCCGAAGTGGTCAGCACTTGGGTAACCTATTGTAGGTTATGTAATTAAGTGATAACTTAGTAATTAAAATTTTTGAGAGTTCATTAAAAAGATAAGTTAGAGTATGGTTATGATTAGAAATCCTCATATCTGAGAGAGAGAGTATTCTAATCCCACATGGATTGTATTGAGGGTTCAGGGCCCAGAGTGGTCAGTTCCAGGGTAACTCAATGCTTGAGGGTCCGGGGTCCAGAGTGACCAGTCCAGGGTAACTCAAGTAGGTAGACATGTGATGACACTCCCGTAGCATGTAGCTTAAGTCATCTCCTGAGTTTTCTATTTATGCCTCTGTATTAGTGTGTTTCTCCTTTCACTATATTATTGTGTACCTTGAGTAGAGAGCTTCCAGGATTCCTTGCTCAGTGGTTTTATCCTTGTTTGGTTTTGGCCATCCGATTGGGGTTTGTGGTTATCTCCTCAGCATGGTGGGAGTGGACCGTTTAGGTTCACGAGGTTGGGTGGTAGTGACTCTTTACCATTTGAGATTCGACATCCTGGTGCTGGTGCTGTGGATACTCTGCAGTTGGATGCCTTCTTGGTTCTTCATTGTTCTTCATTGTTGGTTTCTTATCATAGCTTCTTTATTGTAGTCCTATACTAGAGTATCGCATGTGATACCTAATATGGACATTGTACTTTTATGTTTTAGTTTTATTATTACATACCCTGTGACATGTGCAGTGGATGTTAGTTTATTTGTTATCATGGTTGTCCATGAATTTTGTAATATTGATGTAAGCTGTAATTGTATCATTTATGTTATGGAATCTTTTGTTATCTGCTTTAGTTGTTTTATTTGTTCTTAAGTAATTCTACGTCATAGGACCCTCGAGTTTTGTAATCTATGTTGAATGTTGTTCATGTGAGTAAATGGTAATTTCTTCCGCACTATTGTGTATCTTGTATGTTAACTTTTAAAAAAAAATGTTCACCAAACTTAGTAGCAAGTTATAGGTTAACTTCTCTTGGGTTCCCTGGCGGGGCGTTACATGTCTATTGTGGGTTCACCAAAATGAATAGGGATAAAATGGAATCACCACTATTCAAATGTATGGGGGAAATATGGCATCTACTCCCGAATCCAAATTCCCAAAGGGGAGATCCAATTTGATTAACCAAAAGGTTAATGCGTAATCGAATTAGTCTATGGAGAATATGAAAAAGGTAGGAAACCTTATATTTCCCTATAAAGGAATTTTTCTTTAAATCTGAAATAATTGAAATACAGGTACTAACCTCAAAATAGGGAAAATCGGGAAAATGCCAATTTCTGATGTCTGTGTGTACTTTTGCGCAATTCTGCAACCTATTTTGGACTGGAAATGTCGAGACAAAGAAAATACAAAAATCATTTAAATTTCTGATAGCTGATAGTATTTGACCCTCATAAAAGGTCAAAGGCTACATTTTTATTCTGAAGGCCAATTCTAACTTTGTTTACAGATCTTGTAAATTTGGTGAAAAGGGTATGCAAGTATACTCTCAGATCTAAAATTTTGCATCTGTACCTGCAAGAAAAATGGTTTTGTTGTTTATTTGGGTGGTTTGCCGTGGTCAAACCCCAGTTTGAAATCAACCTTAATATTGAAATTGAAATGAAGAATGCTAGCAAGTAGTAGAAGTAGATCTAATAATGAAGCTATGACATTCAATAGAAATGCAATTGTATTTGAAATGTAATCAAGTATGTTGATATGAAAGCTTAAACATAACATCAATAAATGTAAATCAAACCTCCATGATTATATGCTTGGAATCTACCTTGAGGGAAGAATGAAATGGATCTTGAAGATGAACAAAAGGATCTTGAAGGAAGATCACACCATCATGATGGCTAGATCTAGGGTTTGAATGATGAATCTTGCATACTTGAACCAAATCCCTTAAAAGGCTTGAATGCTTGAATCCTTGATCTTCAATGGAGAACTTGGATGGTGAAGAAGACTTGAATGCTTGAATGGATGCTTTCTTGGAGAAGACTTGAACATGAAAACTTGATGGAGAAAATGAGAGAGGAAGGCCTCCTTTTATAGTGAACTAGGGCACAATCCTCTAGATGGGCCACCTTGGAGAATTAAATCCCAATTAGGTCCTAACCTTTAGAAAATATACCTAGATTAAATGAAATTTGAGGATTTTCTATTTTGAAACCTGAAATGGCCAACCCGGAGGTGGGAAAACAAATATCCCTAAAACCTGACACCCAAAAATCAAGGAAATTTGAAATCTGGATAGGGGGTCAAGGATGAGCTTGGAATTGACCAAGTCAGGGTTGAGGTCAATCCTAACTAGGTCAAGGTTGAGGTCAACTTTGACCCCATAAGATCAACTTTGACCTTATGGTCAAAAACCTCAGGATCCTAACCCAGAATGCTAGGAAATGCAGATTAGAGTGAAAATCAGGGACAGATAGAAATAGAATGAGGAGAACAAGTATGATTTGAGAAGAAAGCTGATTCAAGGTGCTTGACATGACCTAGAACACTCACTCAGAGGGCTAAACACTCTTAACATGTAAGTGCTTCCCTTTTAAGATGATACACCTATACTAAGGTTGTAAAACTCTTCCAAGATGCTTTCCAAGATCATAAAGGATCTTAGGAGTGAGCTCAAGATTCTCCCTTATCATATCAACATAGAAAATTTTGATAGGAATATGTGGGAGAATAAAATTTGAGTAATGACTCAGATGGGTCTCAAATGAGATAACTCTCATAACTAATTTTTCTAAAGCTAGAGCCCATCAGAAGCAAAGTTATCCTTGAGGAGGCAACTTACTATGACCATTTTGATAGGGATAGAAATATAAGCCCTAGGTTAGTCTCCTAAGAACCTTGGGACTCATACTTGGCCTACTCACCATACTTGAGTCTATGGTGTTTCTTCAAGTCATTTTTTATTTCATCCAAAGAAACTTGGATATGTGATGTGTCTTCTTTTCAGATATTTTCCTTATGTTAAAAAAACTTGAGTACTAGACATAAAAGGTACATTTTCTATTTTTCCACTATTATATCTTGCAAGAAAGGATTATTTATGTTTTTCATTATAAGATTCATGTGGTCCAAATATATGGTCAAGAATTCATGATGCTTGAATGTTGTATTCTTATCCTTGCTCCAAGAAAATCTTAAAAATAGTAAGGAAAGTTGTTGATCTTATTTCCTGATCTTATGATGATTACCATGAATGACTACCAAAATAGTTTGAAAAGTTAAATACTCTACTTACCTATAAATTCTAGATAACAACATGATTGTTATGTCTGATTATTTAGATCTAGATAGATTTGAATCATTTTGTGGGAAATGAGGAATGATTTTGTTCCTAGGATGAAAAGGATTGTAATATTGGATGGTTATAAAACATGTTTAGTAGAGGCATCTTTTAGTCCTCCCTCGAGAACTTTGGAATTTATCAACTTATGTCATCTTGAAACTATGATAACATGTTGAAATTAGGTAATATCTAATATTTAAAAATATGGAAAGATAAAAAAATCTCTCTTTGACATACCCTCTCAAGTAAGAAATTAAATCTATTGTTGAATGAGACATGTCTCTCCCTTCTTTCTCAAGAAATATATTTAAAAGGCTAAATTTCATAAGGGAAAATCAATTTGTCAATAAGGAGAATGTTCTTTACTGGAGGAAACCCTTGGGTAAAGGACCTATGTCCCCAAGGTTTTGTAATAAATAGGATCATAAGTGTTGGAATCAAAAGATAAGGGACTAAGAGGGGAGGGGTGAATTAGTGCCCTCAAAAATATTTGACTGATTATCCAATCTGCAAATAGTAGTAACTAATCTATCCAACTGAATCCATTGTTTTCAACATTCATTCAATAGACTTGATAAATGTAAAGTGCATGAAAACAAACAATAATTCAATCACATAACACAAGTATTTTGGTTATGCAAAAACCCTTGTTAGAAGGTAAAAATTGTGGTGGGGATGACACCCACAAATTCTTCACTACTACAAATAATAAAGTATGTTGGTTAAGGCTACAAGTTGTGATTACTTCTAGTGATCTTACCCTATTAGGAGTAACAATCAGATCAACTAGATCTACCTGTTAAAGGATTTAAACAACACTACTCGAATGTGTACTTAGTTAAGAGATTTACAACAAGACTGTTAATTCTACTCTATTAGGAGATTTTACTAACTCTATTACAATGATTAGAGAATAACAAAAAGTATCTATAAATGACAACTATACTTTGTCTGAATTAGATCTATGATATACTGAATAAATATCACCTCAATGTGTAGTAGTCTGTCCTCTATTTTTCTTGGTAGCCTTGACCACTTTTGAATAAATTGAAATGTATCTCTGATCACTACTCAAACCATGTCTAAATTTTGATGTCTTGAAAGTGGCTACTACTTCAAGATCTTCTTCTATACATGCATGTATTCACCTTCTTCACACTTATGTCTCCTTATCATCAAAATGATAAAAATTACAAAATACATAGCAAACTGCTATGATTTACATGACTACCATGCCCTAATTAGGTTTACATCTTCTTAGGAAAACCTAAGATCTACGATGTACAAAATTAACCTAGATCTGACTATTACTAGGAATCATTGTTAGATTTAATGATTACATCTACAATAAATAATCCTTGATCTTGGTAAAACATTTTTTGAATCCATTGTAACCATTTACATAGATCAATGTGCCATAATAGATTGCTATGTTATTTCCTAGATTGCTTGGTAAACACAACCAATTCTACTCAGTGAATATATTGGTGCTTCATGTCGAGTTTGCTTGGTGTTTACTGATGCTTGATACTCAGTATAATCTAATGCTTGCTAAACCTACTCTGGTGCTTGGTTAAACCTATTTCCATTTATCTCTCGGTACTGCCTTGTGAATACTTGGTATGAAGGCTTGTTTGATTTAATGACTAGCATATTGTAGCTTGAAGTTCTTCCTTTTACATGACTGATCAGCATAGAGAACTGACTAATCCAATTTGATACTAATGACAACATCTAATGCTCAAATAGAGATAACAATCTCCCCCTTTGGCATTAGTATCAAAACTTGTAATCTATATAAACTGATATATCTAACACTATCTTACTTCATATATACATGACAAAAATTTACTCAAAAACATGCATAACTCCCCCTTGGTGCATGCTCCTAGTATATATGTAGTACACTTAGCATATATTTACACAATTTGGCATATACATTAGATTCCCTCCTTTTTGAGATTAATGCCATAATAAAAAGTATGTACTTACATCCTGTCAAAAATGTGTTGATGGGTTTTCTTTAGAGAATCTAATAGGTTTTTCCATTCCTCTTTCAAGTTGGTGAAAGAAATATGCTCAAGACTGACTTGTGCATGCATGCCAAAACACTAAAATTATTGGTGTTGTAACTAAGGCTTGCACCTTGACAATATGCTGCTCAATAATTTTTAGATGGGGAAGAAACTTATAGCTCCGTGACTTGGTCACATGTTTTATCCTCCTACTTCCTCAAGTCTTCTCTTAATTGCCTGAGTTATTTTACTTTGAGTAAATACTTTTGAAAAGCATTTGGCTCAGTTAAGGATGCATTTGCACTGGCTTGGATTTCAATATCCAGCTTTTTAATCTTTTCATTGATCTCAGCAGTGAAACTCTCTATAGTGCAAATCTTAACTAACATCTGAATTATATTCGAATTAATAGATTGAAGATTGGTTATTACCTCAAAAAGTATTACCTTGTTTATTGCCACTTCTTGGCTAATCTTTTTTGCCAATTTGTCCCGAATCTTAAACTCTTCCCTTTCTTCAAGTCTCTTTTAAGCATCAATGTCTGGGGCATTTATTTCTTGTACAAGAGTGGCAAGCTGGTCCATTATAGGTGTCTCTTCATTTATCTAGACCTCAGGTACAACCTATTGCAAGATGTCTCTTACATCCTCAAGAATTTGCTTTCTCTTGCACTCTTTCCTCATCTTCTCTTGAGCTGCCTTCCTTGTGTGTAGCTCCCCATATTTTCTTAACTCCTCAGGGTCTAATGTCCTTGGTTCATAGTAAGGTATTTCAATGACTTCATCTAGTGTGACCAACCCTTTGCCATTAATTTTCTTCTTCTTTTTAGGATCTTGTGGCAACATCTTAACAAAAGGAATAATATAATTTACCTCAACACTCAGAGTTTCTTGCCCGGTAGACACATTATCTTCCTTCTTTTGCTCCTTGGTAACCAATGTATCGATTAATAAAGATGGAGCTTTGGATGTAGTGTCTAGTGGTGTGGTCTCAGTAAGTTTAGGGTCTCCTTGTCCCTATGCATCTACCTCTTTTTCCTTAGGCTCTTCTATCTCTGCAAGTGTTCTTGTCCCTTTTTCCCTTGATGTATCCTTTGGTTTCTTAGGGATTGATCCTTTGGGTTCCTCAGAAATAACTTCAATTGCTTTCATCGGGATAGGGATATCACCCAGTATATAGCTTACTATTAGCTCGATTATGATTTCCTCTTCTTATGATTTAGCTCTAGAAATAGTGACATCCTCATCATCTTCAATTTTGTCAAGATCACCATTTTAGATGTCCTCAATGACTACATCAAGTGCATTATTATCAATCCCTTTGATTTCAACGTGATTTGGTGCATCCTTAGTTAAGCTCATCTCCTCTGTGGCATCTATTGTATTAGGTACCTCAGTATCTAATATGTCAATTTTTTACTTAGGTTCCAGATCTGCATCATCCTTATGAATTCCCTTGCCTTTTCTTTTAAGTTTCTTCTTAGGAATAATGGCTAAGGCCAAATTTTTAGACTCTACTCGGGCAAGTAGTATTGAAGTCCACAAAAGTTTACTGTCTTCTTCAATCTCTGCTAGATTTTCATCAAGTATCTATAGTTCCTAGATTTTAATTCAAAATCTCTTAGAATAATTATTCATTACTTCCTTAGTTTCAGGAACTGTCACTGATTGCATTGCCACAATTGAGGATTGTTCCCTCATTCTTTTCTCTGCATTCAAGGAATATGTCCATTTCCATGTTATCATTTCTTCTAATGCCATGGGTAATTAATTTGTAAATTATATTGGTACTCTTTTGATTCTTATCATCATTTGTATGATAGATTCTTCTATCTTATTATGGTCTTCTATTAACAAGTGTTCAAACTGACCAAGTTCAGGATCACTTAATCTTGCATTTTCAATTATGTCCTCAGCAACTTCATCTATAAACCAAAACTTATTACTAACAAATTTGAATTGATCATTATCATCTTCATCTTTATCTACATCATGTTTACCTTTGATTAATTTCCTTCTTTTCTTTGGAGCCTTGATAGATGATTTTGTACCTCTTTTCTTGTATGTTTTTGTTGGTGTCGCTGCTATTGGTCTTGATATCTTCACTACTCCTTTCTTTGGTGGAGGTGAAATTGCAGTAGTAGACCTTTTTCATGCCCTTGTCTGCACTTCTAACTTCTTCTTTGGAGTGAGTGAAGGAGAAACTGGTGTAGATTCTTCATGTTTATCTATCTTGATTTCTTCATTGTCATGAGGTTTGTTAGTAAGAAGTAACTAACCTTCGGTTGTAGGTTCAACTGATATGCACTTAGATGATCCACCATCATCACCAAATTTCTTAACTAGATTTTTCATCATTTTCTTTTACTTCTTTGTTATTTTGTCAATAACTAGGCCTATTTTGATTCTTGTCTTGGCCTCTTCATAGGTTCCAAATCTTTCTACATTAGCATCCTTAGGCACAACTAATAAAGCCTTTATTGATGTGAGGCCTCACCCCAAGCCCGTCATAGTCATTCAGTTTTTGCATTATGATAGACATATTTGATGATTATGTTTTGATGCTTATTGGAGTACTGACATTTTATGTTATGTTTTTATCACTTTAGTAGTTAGATGAACATTATGTTATGTTTGGATGATGATTACTGAGACATCAATTTGGAACCTACATGTGTGTTTTTAATTCTATTTATTAAATGAATTATGATGTCATGAGGATATTTAATTTGTAAATTAAATTATATATGTATGCAATGATTATGTTTCAAGTTCAATTTAGTGAAGAATTGTATATTTCATGATGTGATTTATGTAAGTTATAAATGAATGAATATGCCATGTGAAATTTTGACTTAATTATGATTAATTTCTTGAGAATTATTTGATTATGGAAGTTATGCAATTTACATGTATATTTCCTTGGACTACTGATATTGGACTTGAGTGTGCAGGGAAATAGGTCATGGTAAATTCCACGAACCATCGCAGAGACCAATGTGAAAATTAGTTCGAGCCAAGGTTGCTTCTAGTGAGAAGCCAAAAACCTCGTTGTAATGTATTTAATTCATAAAAGTATGATGCATGAATGTATTTGATTTATATGTTAATTGTAAATGTTATTTATGTTGAGAGTGCCCAAGTGGATATGCCACATGGCTTGTGATGTGTCATTTTTGGTTGTGTCACATGACACTTGGTATTAGAGCCTAGGTTTGAACATTGGAACCTTAACCCATTACATTTCTTAGCTAACCTTAAACAAAAAGGGGCCACAGTTTTTAAATTTGTTTTTTTTTATAAATAAAATTTATAATAGTATTTAATATTATTAATATTATTTATTATAAATAATAATAATTATAATTATTATTTATCATAATTAATATTAATAATATTAAGTACTATAAATAATACTTAGTAATTTTTATATTATTAATTATTAATTATGTTAATTATTATTTTATTAATTATGTTAATTACTATTTTATTAATTAATATAATTAGTTTTTAATAATTAATTTATGATTAATTATATCAATTTAATTATTTTAATTAATATGATTTTTAATTTAAATTGAGATTTTATAAGTATATTAAATATTAACGATTAATATAATTATTTTATTATAGGAAAGCTTTATTTATCATAAATTTAAAGATTATGTTAAGTAATATATCATATTAATTAATATAAATAAATTTCTTAATCAACTATGGTCTTATTTAGATTTATTTAAATTAATTAAGGGGATTGTTAGTATGTTTCTTTTAGATAGAAATCGTAATTTAATCTTTAGTGATTTATAAATTAAATGTAATTTCAATATAATGATTCTTAGAATTATTGGGTAACTAATTAGTTCATGGGGATCATAACTATAGGTGATAATGTTCTTATGGTGAAATTATTTTACCCTCCTATGCCAAATAATCAAACTAGGATTTATAGCATCCTGATGTGATTTTGAACCCTCCGAGTAACCTAGTAAACTTCACTGAACGTGGCTTTAGTTCCACACTTCCATACTCATTTCACGAACCTTTGTTTAAGATCAAATCAAGTTGATCGACACCCTCTTAGTTTCAGCCTATCAACTATAGTCAACTGCTAACCTTAGACATAAACTTTTTACCTTTAAAAAAAAATTGGTGTGTTTTTGGAGTGAGATTTTATGGGCATGACATGATTTGCAGGAAAAATCAATGTCTATTTCATATCCCATGGGGGCTAACCATTTTGTCCTAGGCTCCACAGCCTTAATCAATGTATCATCAGTGTCAACTAGAAAAGATATATCCTGTTCATAGTCTTCAACTAGTTGACTTAGAATTCTGCTCCGAGAATTCATCTTTTGTTTGAATTGCTCAAAATAGTTATCAAAAATACTGTTAAGATTATTTCCCAAGCTCTTAATCAAATCTATAATTTGAACTCTAACTAGCTTGTTGGTTGACCATTCTATATTACCGACCAATGGGAAAAAATTTTGCACATAAAAGAATATGCAAACTAGCGGGGATCCAAACTTACATGTATTGGACTTCACCAACTGGATTGTCTTCATGTTCTCTTCAATCTGCTTGAAACTAAGCTTGGCGAGGTCCAACTAAAAACCTATCTTGACCATTTTGAAAGCAATGTCAATAGCTCCACATGGTACACTATTCATTTTTCTCGACTGATAGATCTTATAACCAATGACATGAGATGCAAATTTTACCTCTAGGTCTTTAATTATGTTTATCTTCATAGCTCAGTCATCTCACTCAAATCCTGTGTTCTTTTCAATTTCTACCCTAGATGCACTATGAAGTGCTTTTGTCTTCTCAGTGGTAGGATAACCAGTGACAACATGAATCATGTTCTTAGTGATTTTCACAAGCTTATCCAACCAAAAATTTCCATCAAGGAACTGACTGAGAATAACCCTAATCCATTCATTCTTAAATTCTTTCAAAAAAACTAGGGCATTCACTAGTCCTATTACTTCCAATTGCTTATAATCAGATTTTAGTTTTCCATATTCTCCACAAAACCTCTGATAAGTTGCATACATATCAAATCTCCAATTTCCTCTATCTTGCAGTGAATGTATGACTACATGTCCTCGACTAGTAGAACCCTAGGTGTTATGCAGAAATTATAAGATTAACTTCTTCCTCCTTTGTAAACTTAGACTTGTTTATCTTTGATGCAAACACCATAATCTCTTAATTTAGGGTTTTAGTAAGTACGAGTGAACAACTTGGTGATAATAGTACTTACATGAATATGATGATGAAATCACTTGGAATACTTTGAAACTGTGCTCAAATAATCTAAAAATCCTTTTCATAAAATCACTCTGGAAACTTTTTTCTCTTCGTAAACACTAGTGAAAAATGAACTAAGTTCATCACATATTTATAGCTTTTTCAAATTCCCTCTCAAACCATTCTGTAATAAAAGCTTAGCCTAACCACAGCTTGATAACAACTTTTAAACTTGGTGAGTACCACAAAATACCAAAAGCTTGGTTAATACATAACTTTTCACTTGATTAATACTGATACTCGGTTAACCTTGCATAGTAGTCACTGACGGGTAACTTCTTACTCGGTCTAGCATATACCAACTATAAAATATTTAAAGTCCAAAATTTGTAAAACCATAATGCATCTCAATTCATGTAGATTTAGTATGTGCACATCAAATATAAGGGGTTGTACATTAGATAGAATCAATTTGGATTCTTAGTTCCATACATACCTTTTTTAGCTTAGGTAGAGGTGTCGATGTCACCCAATCCAATGGATGAGGTTTCACCGACTGTATTTATTGACTTAGCATTGTCATTTGATGCCTTTCTCCACATAGTGTTTCTTATTCTCATGATATCTACAATTATATTGCCATTCTCAAAGATTTATGTTTCTAGTGATCAGTCTCTGCAATCTTTACTTAGGTGACCAACTTTGTGATAGTGTAAACATGCCATACCAGTTCTTGTCCAACTTCACAATTTTCCAGCCCATCTCTTCCTCATGTAATTATCTGAAATATGTACATACCTTCCATATAATATGCAATTAACCCATGTGTTATAATTCCAAGTTTAGGCATTACCTTGTCTTCTCGGTTGATAGAATTTATTCTATCATTTCAGTGTCTAGACTTGCTTCATCTTTGTTTTGCATTCTTGTGAGGTGTGTTCATGCATTTTTCAAGTGAGATAGTGTTTCTCCATGTAGGGATTATTAGGAGTCCTATTCAACTTAGATCTACATTCATGTGCTTGATTTCTAAACTTGTTACAATTATAACAATGACCATTAAACTTAGGAGTGGTTTTAGGTTTACCTTTTGCTTTACTCCTACAAACATTTGAATTGTGGCCTAGTTTACTAGAGTGATAACATGTCAGTGTCTTAGGTCTTTGACTATTATTTTTTTTCATCTAATCAGCTTTCTTAGAGGATTCTCCTTGCTTGGTGTATCCTAATCCAGTAGTACTTCCAAGTTCTCTTTGACTAATCAAGAACTCATCAATTTTCTTGGAATTATTTTCAACCTATTTGATCATCTCATTGTGTTGTTTCATTCTTACTTCATGCTTCAGTCTTTCATTTTCTTCTCTAAGTTCACCAATGCCTTCAAATTTCTTTGTCAACTCACCAGTCACTTGGTTGACCTCCTTATTTACAATAACCATATGTGCTGCTTAACTGATCTGCAGTGCTTTAACTTGTTCAGTGAGCTGAACATTTTTATTAGTTAAATCAGAAATTGCACTTTTAGAACAATCATAAATACTGCCTAAACCAAATCCTATATTCTCAAATGGGTCATCAATATCTTCTTCATGATAATTGGTCTCACATTGCCGAATAGCCATGTCCTTTCTCTGAGTCAGTAACCTTTTTAATTCATCCTTAGCTTGCTTGTATTGCTCAACAAGAATCTAGATCTGAATCTTTTGATTCTCTGTAGTCTTGTCCAACTTGTATCTCTCCATGTTTAGATCTTTCCTCTTCAGTGGTTAAACCTTCCAATAAGAGATCTACCTCTGATACCAATTTTTGGAATGGAAAGATAAGGGACTAAGAGGGGAGGGGTGAATTAGTGCCCTCTAAAACTTTTGACTGATTATCCAATCTACAAATAGTAGTAACTAATCTATCCAACTAAATCCATTGTTTGCAACATTCATTCAATAGACTTGATAAATTTAAAGTGCATGAAAACAAACAATAATACAATCACATAACACAAGTATTTTCGTTATGCAGAAACCCTTGTTAGAAGGTAAAAACTACGGTGGGGATGTCACCCACAAATTCTTCATTACTACCGATAATAAAGTATGCCAGTTAAGGCAACAAGTTGTGATCACTTTTGGTGATTTTACCCTATTAGGAGTAATAATCAGATTGCCTAGATCTACCTTGTTAAAGGATTTAAACAACACTACTTAAGTGTGTACTCAGTTAAGAGATTTAAAACAAGACTGTTAAGTCTACTCTGTTAGGAGGTTTTAATAACTCTATTACAATGATTAGAGAATAATAGAAAGTATCTGTAAATGAAAAATATACTTTGTCTAAATCAGATCTATGATATACTAAATAAATATCACCTCAATGTGTAGTATTATGTCCTCTACTCTAATCAGTAGCCTTGACTGCTTCTGAATAAACTGAATTGTATCTCTGATCACTGCTCAAACCATGTCTGAATTCTGATGTCTTGAAGGTGGCTACTACTTCAAGATCTTCTTCTATATTTGCACTTATTCACATTCTTCACACTTATGTCTCCTTATCATCAAAATGATAAAAATTTAAAAATATATAGCAAACTGCTATGATTTACATGATAGGCATGCCCTAATTAGGTTTAAATCTTCTTAGGAAAACTGAAGATCTATGGTGTACAAAATTAACCTAGATCTGACTATTACATAGGAATCATCATTGCATTTAATTATTACATCTACAATAAATAATCCTCTATCTTGGTAAAATGTTTTATGAATCCATTGTAACCATTTACATAAATAAATGCACCATAACAAATTACTATGTCATTTCTTGGATTTCTCGGTAAACATAGCCAATTCTACTTGATGAATATACTGTGCTTGGTGTCCAGTCTACTCAGTGTTTACTGATGCTCAACACTCGGTATAATCTGATGCTTAGTAAAACTTCTTTGGTGCCTAGTTAAACCTATTTCAATTTATCTCTCCGTACTACCTTGTGAATACTTGGTATGAAGGCTTGTTTGATTAACCGACTAGCATATTATATCTTGAAGTTCTTCCTTTTACCAACTGATCAACATAGATAACTAACTGATCAATTTGATACTAATGACAACATCTAATGCTCAAATAGAGATAACAATAAGTACACAATTGTTAAAAGGAGAACTGTTTGAATATATGGTAGGAACTCAGAATTATATATGATCCTCGTAAGAGGTGTGAATTGAACCAATGAAAAATCATGAACTATAAGGAAAGAATATGGTATTAAACAAAATTGTGTAGTAATTATTTACTTTGTTTGCATTTTGTGTGTGAAATGGAAGTTGAAGCTAGCAACATTTCTAATATATAGGAATGATGAGTCATTATGAAAAGAATAATGATATGTCTATTAGAGTAAGATTTAAGTCAAACTTTCTAACTATCCTAAAATGGAAATATTAGAAGAATGTGGGTTTTTAGGTAATGCTATCGATGTCATATTGATAATACATATAAAGATCACAATACATGCGGTTACTCCTCAAATTTGTTTTATCAAGATAAATATGAAATGAATGTAAAAAGTTTAGTGAGTTGAACATATTAATTTGAGTGAATAAGAGGGTAACCATAGGACTCATGTATTTCTCTCCCTCTATTAAAGAATCTATGACATTTATTTTGGAAAATGGTAAATTCAAAACAAAATTGTTAATGTTGGGAAAATATATACTCGTAAGAGCCTTATTATGAATTTCTGGGATATAGAATTGGTTAAATACCTAGTTAATAAGTAATATTGATGAAACCTTGGCTTAATGAATCATGTTAAAATTTCTTAGGAATATCTTTATGAGTATTGTTGTAGTACAACTCTAATAAATGGTTACAATAGAATCATAAAGGGTATCTTAGCATACATTCTTTAGAGAGGATGTGAATTCCATCATGTATGTAAGTTTGATACTGGTGATTCTCCTATAAGTTTTCCATAGGCCTTATGAGAAAAAGTAACTTGTTGCATAAAGAGAATTGTTTTTGTCTTATCCCATAAAATTGTGTATTGTTATATGTGGCAATTCAATATTTGAATGATTTTTAGTTTGAAAATGTTTACCAAGGCATTAGTATGATAGTAGTATCTTATGTATATGCATTGAGAAGAAATAACCCCTATAATAATCTGTATCTAGTTTACAAGATGAATCTTGAATTCTTAATTGCATTTTGGAATCTTAGAATATAATTTAAAGGACTCCTAGTTCCTAAGGTGAAAATTATACCTTATATGTTAGACTAGAGTGGAAATATTTGTAATATTGTTACTTTATGGCTTAAAAAATTCCAACTTCCACGAGTAATTTGAATCTTAGGGAGGGATGATGTAATGCCGCTCCAACACTAACAAGTCCTGGTTATGTTCACTACAAATTCGAAAGTATTATATGTGTTTTCATAGTTTTTTTATAAGAGAATAATCCTTCTTGAGATGGTTGCTTCCTAGTCACTATAACTTCATATTTTAATAATATTGCATAAGTATGTTCCTTTATATCTCCCTATGTGTCAGTGATATGTTAGGACCTTAATTCTATGGATCACCTGATAGATCTATATGATTCTTTGCGAGATGCTCATTATTAAAGTTTATGTTTATATTAGGGTGATTGATTAAAAGGTTAGATGTGTTACTTACTCTAATGATGTTACTTGTTATACTCAACATTAGACATGGTTTTCTGTATTAAAGATTGTATGATTTGATTATCTTGATTTGATAATGAGACATTATGAGTACACGCCTAATGATTGAACTAGGTTGTGAAAGTCAATAGATGATTTATACTTACATGATTATGTTATGATGCATTCTTGTTATACAATATGGAAAGAAGATTATTCTGGCACTAACCAAACTAATCCAATTATGCTTTGTTGATGTCATTGTCTGATGTGAGTGTAGGATGAGGGAAGATAGTCGTAGTTACTCCTATAGGAGGTCCACAAGATGTCGTACTCTCCCTCCTTGTTTGCCATTGTTTGTACACACACACACACACACACATACTCAATTGGTGTTGTAGGATGCAGGTACCAGGCATTGACTCCACTTAGCTATACAGGTCTGAGCATGCCTTAAAAATCATAAAACTATTGTTATTTGGAGATATTACCAAGATTACTCTCAAGGTTACCCATGGACTTAGGATTTTGTTTAGGAGGCTACCCTAGTTGGGGGATTTGAATGTAGTATGTTTTGTGGTCTTGTGATTTATAATTTGATGTTACTTTGAGATTTATGTTGTGAGTTAGAATTGTACTTATATATATCTATATTATTTATTCTATATCTATGTTATAATTGATTGTATGTTATATAGGTATGTGTATATCTAGGTGCACACGCATATACCCATGCATATATAAATAATATTATTTCAATGTTTTAAATTTCTTGTGAAGATGGTAGTTTAATAATTAGATAAAGTGTATTTAATGAAGTGTGTTAAATAAAAAGTTAAAATAATAAGTAAGAATAGTAATTAATAAAAGAAATGCTCTTTGTAGTAAAACTAACTATCTTGGAGGGAGTTGAACTCAAGACATCCTAGAAGTTAGGCTAGTTGGATTACAATTGTGCTATGTGGTTTCCTTGAAAGATTTTTGTTTATTCTTTTGTTATAGCTTTCTTTGGAGGCTATTTTAATTAAATTTATTAAAACCTTTATTATGTGTTACGGGAAGATTTTTAATTAAGCCTCTACCAACCATGGAAGTTGGAGAAGTTACTTCCTGTAAAGAAACTCCTCAAACCATATAGTTGGGGGGATAAATATATGGGGTTTGAGACATTTGGAAGGGAGAGTTTTTGGAGGAAATTTTTGGAGTTTCTGTAAAGCATCAGTTCAGAAGTCATTTGGGGAGATTTTTGTTCTGTATGTATTGGTTGTCATCTTTTTGTGAGTGAATTTGAGAGTTGTCTAAGGAAGGAGGATAGGATTTATTTCCAGAGAATACTCCACCCAAGATGCTACCTTCTCACTCAAAGCTTGGAGGATTTGTAGAGGGTGCTCCAGCCATTGTGAAGTTTCTACGCAAAACTCCGGGTAGGATCTGGATCGGCAAAATTCTACTTCTTCCTGTGCGATTGTGTGTGTGTTCTTGGAATCATTCATATGTGTTTTTTTATATTAATTTAATGATAGGATGATATAGATTTTATTTATTTGTATTCAAAATATTACTACCAAGAAGATATGATGTGTATTGTTTTAATGGAATTGCTAAATTCCTTCTAGAAGTCTATGATTGATTATTTAATTATAATTTGGCATATTTATGTGTGTGTATGTGTGTGTTCTTAAATATTTATATTGTTCATATAGTCTGAAAAGTTTATTTTGGTGAAATAATTTGTAATTAGGATGATAATGAAAAATAATATGTTAATTGGAAATAGATAAAGTGTTCTGGTTTATTTTCCTATACCTGTACTCTATTGTGTATAACTTTTGAACCAAGTCTTATTATGAAAATTTCTCTATTGAGAATGTGCACAATTAGGTTTTATCCAACATATGTGAAAATTAGGAAAATCCAATGGTTCAAAAAAAATTTATGCTCACGACACCGAGACTGTATTTTTATGACAATCATATATATGTTTCTAGAATTAGTCATGCATATATCTCTGAGATAATCTCTAAACTCACACAAATAAAGGGTCTCTTGTGATTCTAACCACTAGGATACATCTAAAACTCTATTTTACTCCTTTCTTGATCTATATCCCTCTTGTAACCAACCTAAAAGAGTAGATTCATCAAAACTTAAATATGTAATATCTTGTCACCTTTCTAAGACAATATTACTTTGTCTTCTCCCTTGATTCATTGGTCCCTGCAGGTTCATTAGTTTATAGTACATTCATTTCCCCATAAATATTTATTAGTTTATAATTTATATTTCTTTTATGTTTTATTTGGACCTAATTTGTAAACTTTGGAGTCATGGATTTTAGTGTTGGGTACCTGTTTGGCTTGGGGTTTGGTATGTATATTGTAACGTTGATCCTAGCCTCTGTCTGCATCTTTGTACCTCTCTTGATTTTCATTTTATTTCTTTTAGTTTATCATAATGTTTTGTTAATGCATGTGGAAATTTGTATCACCCATGTATATTCATTACTAGTTTTGTTGATTTAATATGGTGTTTCTACACTTGGCATATACTTGAGCTTAGTTTATGAGGCTAGTACTCGTCTTGGTGGCCTATGTGCACGAGAGGGTTCCCTAGACCTATAAATAAGTTGTGGAAAGTTGTATTTATGAATGTGGAAAGTTATATTCTATTATTTAATGTGTCTTATGATAGACACTCTTCCAATGGTTCCTATTATGTATATGACTAAGGTTAGGACTCACTCTAAGGGCCTAAGTGCATAGGGGAGTTTCCTAAACCTATGGATTGAGACTTGGAAGTGTTATCTTGTATCTTTGATTTGTGATGGGGTAGGGGACTAGGGATCCTAAGTGAGTGTCTCACCATAGGTTTTGGAACCCTAAAGTGGTTTCCAGATGATCCTATGGTTGGGTTTGTAAAAAGTGACAACCTTCAAAATTAACCTGGGAAGGGGGGATTCAAAAGATAATGAAAGAAAATATAATAATGGCCACACAAACTTGATTGGAGTATTGCGACTAGGGATAACTTCTAGGGAGGATCCCTACTAATAAAGGGGGTACCGGGGTTACATGCTTTCTAGGGAGGATCCCAATATACATGAGGTGTGATGACACTCACTTAGGTGGTATCCTAGAACCTTTACCTCGGTGTTATATTATGATGATATTTTATGTGCTTTATTCCTATTCTTTTGAGTCTTGGATTTATTGGTATTTGGGACTTAGATTTCATTAAGGTCTTGAGAGTACCCTGGTTCTATCTCCTAGCACGGGGGGTGGAACTTTACCAATTTCACATAGTTGGGTGGAAAATCTCTTTCGAGGTATTGTTTGTGGTTTGTGTCATGGCTTGGATTCTAATTTGTTCAGTGATAAAGTTATCCTATCTTGTATCATGTATCTCTATCTTTTGAAATCAAGGTGTAAATATGTAAATTAAGCCTTTGGGAAACTTGATGTAATTATCTTTCCATATGCCTTTAGGCCATGTGCAACAACTGTAATTGTAATTGTGTTGAAATTGTAAGAAATAAGTTATGTACTTAGGAAGGGTAGTTTTAGGAATTTCAAAAGGGGATTGAATATTGGTAATCGGGCATGGATTATGTTTAAGTAATTCCTACCCTATCTCACTTATGCATGTTAAAATGAAATTGAAAGTAATGATTCTATGTAAGTATTCACAATGCAATCGATGAAAACTTCTGAAAGGAAATTCATTTTGATATGTGGAATAGTGAAAAGATATGCTAAGGGTTGAAGGGTAACTCCAAGTGAAATAATAAGGGAAAGGAAAAATGTATTTTATCAAAAGTAGTAATGAGATGTGATTTCTTAAATGTATAAGTTCAATGTGTATGATGTAAGGTTATTTAAACTAGGTTTTAATCTCAATTCTTAAATAGATTTATACAAGGTTATAGATGATAATTTGTGGAAGTTAGACTTGTGGAAAAGAATGATTCAATGAATGGTATATGTTGGTTAGCAATAGATGGTTAAATACTTTACACTTTTCTATTATGATCTTTGAAATGAAAATGGAAAGTAAGGACTTTTAATAGAATATTTATGTGATGATAGTGCATAGATAAGGTTAAGGAGAAAACAAATGATAGAGGAAAGGATATATTTATTTAGTGTATTAGTTAAAGGAGGTGCTTCTGATTCATTTCTAAAAGTGAATATTTGTGCAAATTACATAAAGAAAATGAATTCAATTAGTTCATTAATGTAATTGGGTTTGATGTGGAATGAAAGAAATGTTTGAATGTAAATTGAAGTTGAAAAGGAAATGGACTTCATTTGATTAAGTAGTAAGATGCAATGCTTGATATGGTAAATGATTTGAATAGGGAACCTTAAGGAATGCACTAGTGATTTCTAATAATGAAATGACATAATATTAGAAAAAAAAAATATTAGTTGTTTTTTAGGGTCAAAGACCTGATTCCTTATAGGTTCCCTGGTGGGGACATTACAACACACATATATATATTACTGTTCATTTTGGCATGTACATGTGTAAATTAAATAAATTTAGTTATTGATTGTAGTTTGTCTATTGATCCAATTTTATTGTTTTTTTTGTAATTTTAGAAATACATGCTTATAAAATGCAATTTAAGGCTTGGTATTAAATTAAAACTTTTAGGTAGACATATATAGAATTAGATATCATGGGAGATCATCCTATTCTCCCTGATGATATATTTGATCGAACTAATCAGGAGATTAAGATATTGAATGATTCCATCAATAATAGTAGTAACATGAGTTTTTATAGGAACACTTGTCAATCTATTCTTGATAGCCCAATGCACATTAGATACATTCAAGATGATAGTGCCTTTTCACCTGCTACTATAGAGGCCATCCTTGATAAGACAAGGCAAGAATTTAATGTTGGGTTGTCTCTTTTTGAGCTACAGAGTTTAGTGCCCAAAGAAACTCTAAAAGGTAAATGTTTCCTATTTTATGTGGGAAAGAATCTTGTAAAGGGATGCTAGGTCACTAGATGTCAAGATCCTATTATAGTCACATTAATATACCCATGCTTTCTTACTACTCATGTCATTATCCAAATAATAACCAAATTACACTCTATTTTGCACAACTTTAAGAAGAGGTTCGGTTATGGAATGTGGTGAAATACACTAGTTTGCCACCAGATCTTAGAAAGGGGCATGGTAGGCTCTCAGAAAGAGATGCTTATCATCGAGCTAATAGAAAAGTACTAGTGCATAGGGTCATTGTTAATGAGAGGGTACCTACCATTACTCTTGTGTTTGGTCCTAAAGCTGATGAGGTTGTTCATAGTATTCCACTTTGAGGAGCCATTGAAAGTTGGGGACATTGTAACAATCACCACTTCCATATCTAGTGATCAGGTTGGCCAATATTTGATGTCTCATCGACACTCTAGATCCTTAGGTGGAGCATCCAAGAAGCAATACCCTAGATGATATTTATAGTGCATTGGGAATCCCTTCACTTTCCATCTTAGAGGATCTTATGAGAGATGTGGCACGTGTTACATTGAATAGTTTGGCTAAGGATTTACTGGATGCATATGTATTTATTACAGAAAACCATCATATCCCTATATCACATGTTAGAGCTCATGTGGGTACTATTAGATACTCTCAAGTGCATCATTCTCACCATCTCCAATGTGGCCATAGTGGTAGTATTAATGAGGATCCACCTACTCATCACTCTATTTCTATTGAGGAAGAGGCACAACCTACAAACCCTTCAAAGAGTGTAGTGCACCATTCCTTTGATCTTGGACTTGATGATGTTTCATTCAACATGATGACATGTTACATTGACATGTGATGATTCAACTTCCATGCCATCTTAGATGGTTAGTTCGCTGCATTCTTCATTATTGGTATGTGTGTTGATTAGTCATGCTACAAATGTAGAGTTGATCCCGAATGAAGCCCAATAGAATCTTGATATATTGGTTGACATGATTGAGGCTAGGGATTTTGAGTACTATCAGATGCCACCATTTACATAGGTAAATTTTATTTTTAATGTATTAAATACAAGTTCATGCTGCAAATTTACCTTTTTAAATACATTCATGCATGTATCATGTGTACATATATAGAATTTTTGTAGGAGGATGCCTCTTTTTACTCCTTCCTTAAGGTGTGATCATGTATGTCGACGAAAATCACTCAATGATGGGAGCAATATTGTCACTAGGGATTGCACCTGAATATGGTTAAGTGTAGAACCTAGCAATCTCGTGAAACATGGGACTACTCTTAGGCTATGGGTAACCTATCTGAGAGAAGACCTCTGGATTAGGGGTTGACTTCCCGTTGAATCACCTAAAACTTAACTAAACTTTGAAGGAAAAGGGAGAGAGAGTGCATGAGACTGAAACTAAAACTAGGTGATTCACCAAACATTGATAGATCCACAAATTGAAGAAAAACTCATAATGACAATTAAAATAACATGGTAACTCACAACTTGACCCTATCTACCTTGATAATCCTTGAAATAAAGAGGTATTTGGATTAAAAGAAGGGAACACCTCACACAACTTAAAACCAAATGTACATAGATTATAACAAAAATTGTAGAACAATTTCATGAACCTTCCACTTGAACAAAACATACAAAGTAAGGGATAAACAAAATCATAACTTTGACATGGATTTCAAATAGAAAAACTTAGAAAATAATAGGGAAGAGAAGGGATACTACTTTATTCTCAGTGAAAGGAGCCAAGTACATCAATCTTCTTCTCTAGAGCTACAAGAATCCACCTAAAATAAAGAGAGAATGAAGAACTCACCTCCATCACACAAGTGAGAGGTATATAAAATAAACCTACACTAGTACATTTTGTACACACTAAAATATGCACTTCTATGAACCATTACTTGCAAGGTTACTCAAGGATGAGGCCTCACAAAGCGGCTCATAGCTCTCTATGCATGGAGTTGCAAGGGACTATGAATTTTGCTCTCAACTAGAGCTACAAGAAAGTGACCTTGCTAGTCAACCATACAATGAGAGATTCACAATGAAGACAAGGGAAACAATGCCAATATCTCCAAGAATCACTATGAAATGCAATGCAACTAGTATGAATGTGCAAGACTAATCTATCAAATGAAGTGCAAACTAAGCTATGAAAGGAAAGTACAAGTCTTACAATCCCTCCTAATTAAGCTATGTGAGATTAATCTATTGCATAAAGAAAATCTATACTAAGAATGCCATGAAAATGAAGCTACTATGCAAGAAATGAAATCTAACTATGAAGCAAGAAAGCCATGATAATGCAAGAATGAAGACAAGAAGATAGAGTGTTGATGAAGATCTAAGATGAATGCCAACAATGCTCCAAATCTTCAAACCCTAGATGCAAGAATGTCTCCAAAAGCTCCAAGATGACCTAAAAAACCTGTAGCATAACAATAGCATAAAATATGGATATGCAAATGAAGGAGAGAGCTCTCCTTTTATAAGAAATGAGGTGAAATGGACCATGGAGATTAAGAGGCAAAAAGTCTTAATCAGTGGTGGAGCTTAAAAGAGGAGCAATCCATGTGCACAAACATCCTCCAATGAGAGTGAAGTGTTGACTTTTGAGCCTCATGTGAGACAAAAAGTGCTTTTTCCCTTTTTATAAAATATGAATAATGCTTTATTTGTGCAACTTAGGATAAGAGGGAAAGTGGGGGCTTTTTATTTTAAAAAGGGGAGGAAATATTCCTTTTAAATAAATAAAGACTTAGGATAAATGGTTAGCCCAAGGATAAAAATCCAATATATGATCGAAATTAAGATTTGATCAAGAAATTGATATTGTTGAAAATATGATTATTGATAAAAATGATTCAGGATTGATAAATTGAATAAATGGGGCCCAAAGTCTAGGTGACCATTTTAGGGTGCATACATTTGCCCCTCTTTGACTAATGTGTGATCGATTTGGGAACACATGCAGTCAAAGAAGAATTGAAATGTGAGATCGATTTGGGATCACAAAACAACTTAGATATGAGGTCGATTCGGGATCACATCCGGACAAAACATAAACAAAAGCTTAAACCAACACCGTCGCTGCTAGGTGCAAATCAAGCTTTAGACAAAACTATTACCGTCGCTGCTAGGCAATAATCAATGTCTAAAAATGGGAGATAATAATCTCAAATTTTGAGAAAAAGCTCACAAAAGATGTCTGAATCAAGAGAATCAAGAAAATCAGGGATGAGAATCCCATAAATACTGCCCCCTCGGAATCGAAATCGAAATCAAGTAGAGGAGAGACAGAAAATTGATAAGGTTGATCAAATCAGAATGAAATCACAATTGAAGGTAAATGATAATAGGATAACCATTAGGCAATGAAACATGCCCCAGCCTGACTGGAAAGATGCAGTCAACGTGAGAAATGAGGGAGTGGAATGAATATGAATGAAAGACTAAAAGTTTGGAAGACATGGAAAGATGACGATGCCCCAACAAAGATTAAAAGATTAGGCCTCAAAAGATCAGCCAACTGTGCAGAAGAAGGGAAGAAATTTTGAAACACGACTCAGATTTCGATTTCGAGTCTGAAAATGGATAGAAAATGATGTGATATGAAATACTAGAAATGAAAGATATGATCAAGAAGAATTAGAAGATGAACACAGTTGACCAACTAGTCCGTAGATGATAAAAAGGAAAGCTCTCTCCATATGCAAAGTGAAAAACTAATCTAACATGACCCTAAAAATGCAAGCTACTATGAAAGTGGTTGACTTGCAAGGTCACAACGCTTATAGACATCTAATTATCATCATCGAGCATTATTGGTAGCATCGTAAGATCATATAATGCACACTAGCGTAACTATGTGGATATGAATATGATCTTTATCAGATAGAGATGTGGGAATCTCACCTAGGCATCAAAGACATATAGGTCAAGATGACTAATGCAGTGAGATCACCTAAGTTTGATATGGCGAGATTATGCTTGTATCAAGACACATGAAAGTCAGGATAGCTAAAAGCATGCACTCGCAAAACAGTCAAGGATAATACCTTGTTAATCCATAGTGTCAAGTAAGACTAGCATAAATGCTCATGACAATTAGGACCAACAAAATATACCCACAAGCAGATAAAGAAAGAAAACATGTTCTCATACCCTCAGTCTTCTAGCTATGCATCATCGAAGACTTCTCAGGGAGAGACCACTCATCAAAGAAATCCTCACAGACAGCACACAAAGAAAAATAAAGTCATCATATCTCAAGCGAGTTGATTGTTTAAGTGCGTGTGTGTTGGTCACAGAGTCAAATTCTGAGTATCTTATCTGCAAATGGGAAATATCGCATCATGCGAGACTGTTGGATAAGACATCTGATAAGTGTTAAGAAACACTCGACGCAAGGGTAATGTTGAAAAACACTGTTTGGGGTGGTGTTGAAAAACACCTGTTGTGAAATGCCCCAAGAGACAAACGCACCTAAAAGACCTATGCGAACAGTTATGCCCCCTAGTCAAAGACAAAGACCAATTCCAGACTAGGCCAAATAAGGTCAAGGCATGATGGGAAGTGGCTAAGTGTCGAGGACGCATGCTAACAAATAAGGGTGCAAAGGCCTCAAGTAGCACCTAGTTTTTCTACCAAAATTTTTGACCATGAAGCCAAAAGGTTTTGGTTGGTCAGAATATAGAAGGAATTTTTTTTTTTAAAAAAAAGTTATGCTTGGTCAAAATTTTGACTAACATGGGCATGACTTAAAAAAAGAAAAGGTTTCATTTCTTATTCATTATTACCATGACAAATTTGTTTTAAGGGAATTGTAGCTAGCTAGCACGTGAAATGAAAATTCAAAGATCTCTGAGATTCAAAGGGAATTGTAGAGCACATCACTAATGGAATGAAGTTTAGTTGACCTAGTTTTTCTACCACTAGTACAAATCTAGGCTCATTGCTAGGTATCTGGGCTGGTTGAGCGTCATCGGCCTCATCCCAGGGTTTGTCTACAAACATGAATTAGAAATTTGGGCTCATTTCTAGGTATGCATCATAATTTTCCCTAGGCTCTATTCTTCTAAAGGAGAACACAAGAAAATATATCACATTTTTGTTTCTTTTACCTATTCTTTTCATGGCTCGATGAGGTTCCATTATATAATTTTATGGTCAATGGTTTCCACATTCTCTATTTTGTATTATTCTTGGATAGGGTTCTGTATTATGCTAGTTTGTATGGATGTGAAATAGGATAAGGGGTATTCAACATCCAATAGCTAGCTTTTCATGGATGCACTTTGTGCACTCTGGGCATCCGCATCTCTGAGATAGTCTCTTAAATTTGTGAGCTTCTTTCTCAACCATTCAAAATCACTTGTGAAGTTACAAACAAGTGAAACCTCCTTGTTTATCTCTTCTAAAAACATCCCACCAAGATTTTCAAGAACAACATCAATCACAAAAAATGCCAGAATTGAATTTTTAAGTAACTGGGAAACTGAAGCACTCTCAAATATTACTGTGGACTACATAGTTATATCTTAAAGAACTCTCAAACACTAGAATGAACTTCTCAAAATTTGATGGCTCTTAAAAACTAAGAAAATAAATATTAGCGCTCATTTATTGACCAATTTGAACCAAGTTAAACTAATCAAGTTGCAATGAATGTGAGTACAACTTAGGAAGAAGTAAATTTATAAGAATGAATACAGATTTTATTAGGAAGGATTCTCAGTCTTCTTGCCCAAGTTATTCTCATTACTTTTACATTAATTATTCTCATCTTCCTTTCGACCTATGAATATAATAATTGTCGATACTAGTGTGCCATAGTTTCCCATAGACAAACCTAGGAAGAGTGCAATAGTGGAAGACTCAATTCCAAGGTGCTATGTACTCTCACCAAAGACTTCTAAGTTTCAAATACTTAAGGAAAAAGAAGGAGATCAAACAATATTTTCCCTTCTAATGATCAACTTACAGATACCTCTTAGGACTCCTTGAGATCTGACTCACAAAAAATCAATTTTAGGTTCTAATGACAAATTCCTCCAAATAGATCCCTTTAACGATCCTGCCAAACTACTTTGGAACTCCAAAAATTTACAAAGGATAGACAAAGAAAATGTTAAGGATTTTCATCATTTAGATATGTCTAACTATCCACCAAAAGATAGGTTACAAGTCTAATCCAACACTTCAAACTTCTTCCTAAGTACATAGTCCTAATCAGGCCTAATTAGGCTTGGTTTTCAAAGGAAGTCCTAAGAAATGGGTACATAGTTCCAAACCAACCTTGTGAACACTTAGAGGGATGAAAAATTACTACAAATCCACCATTCACTTGATTTCTTTCTTCATGCAAACTACTGCACACTCAAACTCCTACAATTCAGGACCAAATACATAGAGTATTTGGTCTAGGGCTCATTTGTAAAAATAGAAAACTTCATCCCCTAGTTTCCTCCTTCTGGAATCTTTCAAATAATTCTAATATCTTTCATTTTTATTGGGTTTCATGGAATTTTTCTGGTAGAGTCATGAGATAGACTTCCATTTGCACAAAACCCTATTGGAGCAACAATTTTTGGACTAGTTTTAGAGATCCTATCACAACTTGGGATAGAAATCACCAATTGAACTTAGACTTGTTGCATTTGAAATTTAATAGGATATCCTTCCAACAAAATTCATTTATCACCCTTCACCAATCCGTACAGATTGTACACACTGCAAATAACAGGGATTTTATAAGAGAAAACCAAAGAACTTTATTGACTTTTCAAAACAAAGTTGTACAATGGAATCTATTCTATTTGGAAGGTTCTTAGACATATATATAAACTTCCTTCACTAAGAAACCACCTTTGAATTGGTTGGAGTTAGTTAGATCTTCAAATTAGCCACAAAATAGAACTTTGACAACTTTTTGAAAAAGTTGTTAAAGTTGCTTAGCAACTTTTTGTTGCCCTTTTCAAATCTTGCTAAAATGTCTTAAACTATGACTCTACTCTATCCTCAGGACTGGGTTATCCTTTTCCTTGGTCTAACCTAATATTTTAAGACTTAAAACCTTAAACATCCTACGCCAATGTCCCTTAGGACTTAAGGAACTCAAGGTTTAAAAACACCTATGAGTCCTTATCCTTTACAAATAGACTTGATGATACTAGAATCTATAAGAGACTACTGCATAATCCTAAGTTGATAATTTTGTAATACCAAGGATAAATCCAAGTTGTAGTGCCTCTATTGGAGCCAGTGCCTTGCACCATACTACCCACCTCAAAGGAACTCAAGTCCCTTGAGTTGGAATCTCTTCAAGCTTGTACCCTATCTTTTCGATCTCTGACTCAGTCATCCAAGTGGCATTGTCTGCTAGAGAATCTTTCCATTTTATCAGGTATTCATAGTAAGTGCCTCTCTTGGTTTGTTTGGTTACCCTCTTGTCCAAAATACATTCTATCTTTGGAGTAACTGTTCTTGGAAGTTTTGTTGTATCTACATTGACTATATGACCTATTCCAGGAACATTCACATCACTAGAAGACTTATAAGAATAAATTTCAGCCACATTGAAGATAGGTTAAAGTCCTATGTCAGGTGGAAGGTCTATTTTGTAAGAATTGTTGCCACATTTCTTTAGGATTTTAAAAGGGCGAGCCTTCTTCATCATAAGTTTGGTGTGTTAGCCTTTTGGAAATCTTTCTATCTTCAAGTGAATCATCACTAAGTCCCCAAATCTAAACTAAAAATCTCTCCTCTTCCTATCTACCTAGTGTTTTTATTTTTCTGTGGTATATTTCAGTCTGTCCCTGACTTGTTTTTGAATATCTTTCATTACTTGCGCAAAGTCTTCTGTTAGAGCACTCTTCCTGTCTATATCCTTCACATCTCTTAACTCTAAGACTCCCCTTGGGTGGCTTCCATAGACAATTTTAAAAGGTGTTAGACCTATGCACCTATTCACTAAACCATTATTATATGAGAATTTGATGCAGGAGCATCTTGGGTCTTTGAGCAATCTTGTATCAACTAAAAACATTTCCTGATTTCTGTACCTATTTGCTGTTGTTTTCTTTATCATCTTTGCATTTGATGGTTTCATGGTGTGAAAATATTAAATTATGTTGAGGACCTATTTTGGAACCTTCTCCTATCAGCACATAAAGTTTGGATGGATTTTTTCAAAGTTACAGCTATTTTCCTTGTCGTCAGAAAAGTGCTTTCCTGTAGTTTCGGTGCTGATTGTTCATGTTTTTGCTCTTGATCCATAAGGAATTAGCCTTTGTAAACCTAATGAGTTGTAGAGGAACTAAATTAATATCATTCCCAAATGGTTCAGCTCCTAACTCATTATGAGTCAAAAGTTATACCCGTTTTACCCCGGGACCTATTTTATGCCAGTGTTCCCACCAGAGCCATTCCTACAGTTTTGGTGTTGATTGCGCATCTTGGACATGTTGATCATTAAAGAATAAATATTTAATAACTTAAGGATTTTTATAGGACCTAAATTAATATCATTTCCCAAGAGCACAAACTCCAATTCATTATGAGTAAGAAGTTATGCCCATTTTGTCTCAGGACCTATTTTCTGCCAGTTTTCAGGTGAAACGTGTGGTGTTTCTTCTTGCGATGTTCCGTGTGATCAAATTGGACCTTGAAAACTTAATGGAATGTTCTTGGGTCATTTTAGGACTAAATAAAAAGGTGAATAAATTTATATTCTTTCTATCATTAGTTTTGGTTTAAATCTTGAGACTGGACCTATACTGTAATTAAATGCCTGACTGGCTGACTTGTGGCTTAGCTGGCTATATAAGGAGTCTAGATTGATGTAGTAGGGAAATAAAGAGATCATAAAGGAGATATAAGAAGGATAAATTTATAGATATATTATTGGAGACAAATATAGGATGTGAGTTGTGATTCTGATTTCATAATTCTCATTGTATAAGGCCAAAACTCGGAAGGCCTCATAGCCGGGCATGTTGAAAGAAATAATATAATTCTCTATTGTTGCTGCTAGTTGATTGTCTCATATCCATTGTGAATTCATTTCTTTCATGTGATATTTATATTTATTCCATTGTGTAACTCTGAGTAGGGCTTGGTTGTTGATTCAAGTGGACTCAATTTTGCTTGATTTTGCTTGTATCTACCCTGCCCCTGCGTCAGAATTCTTCCTGTGGTAGAATTGTGTCCCATGAACCTCCATGTTATTGATTGAGGCATCTTAGAAGATTTCCTAAGGACCTATTAATTAATTCTATCTATCCATCTAATTGCAAGTGATAGGCAGAGGAAAATGAAATGTTTGTCCCCAACTTCTTCCATAGGGTCCTCCAAAAATGGTCTAAGAATTTGGGATCTCTATCTGAAACTATGGACATAGGTGAACCATGTAGCCTAATAACTTCTTTGATGAATAGTCCTAAAATGTGAGATGCATCATGTGTTGTCCTACAAGGAATAAAATGGGCCATCTTGGAAAACATATCAACTACTACAAAGATGCTATCATGTTCTACCTTAGTTTTTGGAAGGCCTAATACAAATATGCCCAAATACTAGTGTGCCATAGTCACCCATCTATAACTAGTGAGATGCACATAACTCATGTACCTCATGCTAGTGTTCTTGGATTCCTTGTATACAATATTTTTCATTAGACTAGACATTATCCAAATAGTGAGTATTTATATAAAGTGTTATAACACATAGGTGGTCATCCTTTTACACCAATTAATAAGAGTGACAACCCTCACAGGAAGTTGGATAATGTCTAGTCTAATCCAAGCACACTAGTAGGAAGTACATGAGTTATGTTCATCTCACTAGGTATAGATGGGCATTAATTCTCAATTGAATGATATGTTCCCATAAAAATGTGAACTCCTATTAATCTATAAACTGTCATGTTAAACAACTACAAAAGAAAGTCAACATAGTTCCGTTAACACAACCAAAGTTAAAATTAAATTATTTTGAAAAGGGTTTGTGTTTTGAGTTAATTGGTTTATGTAAATATGTTTTAGCAATAGGTGATGAACATTCATATTTTCCTAAGTAGTACTTTGAGCATTCCTGCCACACATGTACTATTGTGAAAATCATCACAAGTCTATTTGTTGTAGGAGAGAGAGAGAGAGAGGAGGGGAATGATGAGGATATTGATGCTCCACTTACTAGCTGTTACCTTAGAAAAATGATCAAGAAACCAAAAAAAGAAATGATTAGCAAAAAATGTTAATTACAATCATTTCTTTTTTGGTTTCTTGCTCATTTTCCTAAGATAACAGCTAAGAAGAGCATCAATATCCTCTTCATTCCCCTCCTCTCTCTCTCTCTCTCTCTCTCTCTCTCTCTCTCTCTCTCTCTCTCTTCCCTACTGGTTTAGTTTTGTAATTTTTTTTGTGTTAAATGCATTTAAAATAAAGGTGTAATTCTATAGACTACTGATGCAGAGCCCTCTACTATCACCTTAAATAGGCCAACTCAACTTGAGGATTCAACAAGAAACATAAATGGAATACACCAAGAAGTACCAAATGATGAATGCTCAATTGTTGTAATGGCAAAGCAATATCAGAACTGCCCATTTCTAGAACTTGATTTTTCTATATTCCTAATGATTTATCTTATTTCTTGAACATTGTTGACATACAACTTAAATGGAATACATAATACCAAATGATGAATGCTCAATTATTGTAATGGAAAAGCAATATTAGAATTGTCAATTTCTAGAACTTGATTTTCCTATAGTCGTAATGATTTTTCTTATTTCTTGAACATTGTTGACATACAACTTAAATGGAATACACAATACCAAATGATCAATGCTCAATTGTTGTAATGGCAAAGTATCAGAACCGTCCATTTCTAAAATTTGATTTTGTATAGTCTTAATTATTTTTATATACTCCTAATGATTTTGAAAATTGTTGACAAAGAGTGTTTCTTTTTTTTTATTATAGTATAAATGATTTTTATATATTCGTAATGATTTTTCTTATTTCTTATCTTTTGTCCCTTTTTTATTTCCTATGTCTGTGCTTCATGATAGGATTTTGTCACCTTCTTTTGATGGTATATTTCATTCACTCTATGTTGAATACTATTTTGTTCACTATTTTATTTTAGCTTGATATTTCTTTTATTTTTCATATACACAGAGACTACACATGTTGATAAAAAAATGAGCTATTTGATTTAGGTTTACTTTTCATTATTGTAAATGGTTAATATTCATGAGCTATAAAAATAATCATATAAAAATAATAAATGTAATAATGATGGTGTGGTGCATTATTGATATAGACTCGATGGCTCTTGTCAATGTGCCAAACTATCAATGTGGTGGTCGATACTGTGTGTTGAAGACCTCATGGACACAGAACAACCCTAGATGAAAATTTTGGTGCTACCCAAATAGAAAAAGGGTTGCTAATGTGTATATATTTAATGTTTCAAATGTAGATTGGGCATCACAGGGAAATAATGACTATGGATACTTTAGTTGGGTTGATGACAACTCATCTACATCTATGCACCCATCTCCACTTATCCGTGATGAAGAATTTGAGTGAAAAATGTGTCAGGCTAGGGAAAATTCCAAAATTATATTTTTATGATGCCTTCTCTGTATTGTAATCACATATCTTTATTGTGACCATATGCAGAGATGAACTCATGAATTAGTTAGTTTAGTATGTTCATATTGTAACTAATATTTTAATATGGATATGACGTAACTTCTCTTTTCCTCAAGTGCACATATATATGGTTTACATCTTTTTTTAGAATAATTCATCATGTTTATGGCTCAAGTGAGCCCCTATCTACTATCAAACACATGAATTAACGTATAGTGTTTTCTTGGTTATTCCATTTTTTCCTTGACCTTTGAAGGTCATTTGGTAATTTCAACTACACCTAAGGATCCATCAATAGTTGTGGAAAATAGGATTCATGTTGTAATGCCCAAGATGTGAGATGGGAAAAGAGAGGCAAGAAGAGTGGAAAGAAGATGATATTCCTGAGATCATGGATCATTTTCAAGCTTCAGTGAGGCTTTGTACCATGCACTATCCACAAATTTGTACACAACCCTGATTTAGGATGGAGGTAAATAACATGGTTGAATGCAATCCCTTTTGCATGTTTTCAAGAGTTTTCCCACCAATACAAGCATAAATAATGCATTGAATGTAATATACAAACACTGTGTGGTATGAAGTCTCATTGAAGTTTGAAATACAAGAGCAAGTGACATGGATCCCCCACATGATAGAGGCCGCAGGATACTCCTCCCACCCATTTGTCAGCAACCATAAACCTTATTGAATTTGTACAAATTAGATAGTTGAAAAATGTTATATTATTATGTTAGTTTATTTATGTTTTTGGAGTTATTATGATAGTTTTAATGATATTCTTGTCACAATTTGATGTTCAGGATAGGGGAAATGAACCTGCAACAACAAAGGCAATGGTTGTAGATACAGATGAGGATATCCCAGAAATCCCTAATCTAATAAATATGTTGAAGAAAAAACTAAAAAGATTCAATACATAAATTATTAGCAAAAGAAAATTTTAGAAATAGTTGCCAAACATGTTAAGACTATGAGGGACTCATATAGAAGGAGTCTCATCCAGAACCCAAAGTACGAGCATTGTTCCTTTATTCTAGTGAGGGATTGGAATGAGTTAATTTTGGATGCAAAGGAGAAAGGGGATACTCAAAGAGGAATTACACTAGAAATTGAGAGAAGAAGGTATGAAATAGTATTAACTACTAGTAGAATGTAATAAACACTAATTAGTGATCTTTATATCTATATCATGTAACATATTTCAAACTTTTCATAGGTTGTAGGACACTTCAAAGGAAACAAAGGTGACACTACAAAATATTTCACAATAGCTGACAAACATAATTATAGCCATCATGGTCACATTTTTTTGGAGACAACATAATTGAGTTGTATATCGATGGCGATGGAGTGCAACCTTTGCTCCTTCGATTCCAAGTTGACACTATGGGATGTAGAACAACTTGGAACTAGAGGTGCATAAGTTTCTCTACATCATCTGGGTATACCACTCAACTACATTGTCTCCAAAAAACTGTGACCATGATGCCTAGAATTATGTTTCTCAATTGTTGTGTCCCACGACCCCTCATGACCCTTTATGACCATTTACAATCCCTAAGAATAAATCTTGGAGGTCTTAAAATGTTTTAAAGGGTCATAAGAGGATCCTAGGAGGGGCTGGATGAGATTCCACCTTCACGTGGTTGGCCCTAGTAAGTAGAGAATGTTAAACTATTCTCAAAACAAAGAGAAGCTCAATAATTTAATAAAGGGATTATGAAGGGATTCCATTCCAGTGCGGGAGGTGTATTTAGATAGGGCATCTTAGTGGAAAGATGTCTCACACCATCATTATATGGTGGAGAAGAAGTTGAAGCAACAAAAGAGTTTTTGGAGAGCCATGTTTTGGCACCAGACATGTAGTACAAGCACTAGAATTTTGTTTTTTGGCATGGGCTGGGAATTTTTTGTATATCAACATGCGATATAGTTAGGGGATTTTTTAGTATTTAAATACATATGTGGGATGTATTTTAGAGTTCAGATATATGTGAAGAATGGTTGTTAAAAAGATATTTCTATTTTTCATTTTGTAAAGATCCAGAGTGATTTTGAGTCACAAAAGAAATGTCCTAATCCTTCAAGAAGTGCTATTTCGACAAGTTATGATCACTTGAGGGACAAAAAATTATCTATTGATCACTTGATTTTCTTTTCAACTCAATAGATAATTTTTTGTCCCTCAAGTGATTAGAACTCATTGAAATAGAACTTTTTGAAGGATTAGGGCATTTCCTCTGTGACTCAAAATCACTCTGGATCTTCTCAGAATGAAAAATAGAAATATCTTTTTCACAGCCATTCTTCCCATATATATGAACTCTGAAATACATCCCATAGATGTATTTAAATACTAAAAAATCCCCAAACTCTATCACATGTTGATATACAAAAATTTCCCAGCCCGTACCAAAAAACTCAATTCTAGTGCTTGTACTACACAACTGGTGCCAAAACAGGGCTCTCCCAATCACTGATTGTGACCCGCTGGCTACAAGAAATAGAATGAGTGTGGACACTTGAAGATAAATATTAGATAGCAGAAAATCACCTGCAGCAATAGAGGCAATAGTTGTAGATACTGATGAGGATATCCCAAACATCCCTAATATATTAAATACGGTGAAGAAAAAACTAAAAAGAGTAATGCAAAAATTATTACTATTTTCAAAGATGCAAATCCAACCGAGGAGATGTTGAAGAGGACAGATGAATTGATGGCATGAGCACAACATTTTGAAGTAAGTAGTAATGAATCTTTAGTTATAACAAAAGTTCAATAAAGGTTTATATTTTATACTCTTTTGTGTCATGAACTAAAATATGTATGTGTTCTTGTTACAGGATTTTTTGCTTGCTCAATTACCTAGTCATGGACATCGTGGTGAGGCTAGTAGTAGCATCATACAAAATAATAATAATTTTTTCATTGAATCTTCTTTGGTTTTTTCTTCACCATATTTATTATATTAGGGATTTCTAGGATATCCTGATCAGTTAATTATATTATATGTCATGTTAATGAATATTGTTATGTGTTAATGAATTCTTGATTAGTGTTGTGTATTAATGAATGTTATATCATATTAATGGATGTTATGTGATTGTATTGATTGAATGTTATAGTTCATAAATGGATGAATGAAGTGTGTAATTAGATGTTAATGGGGAATTTAGATTGATGTTAGGGGGAGGGTGGGTGAGGCCAGATGAGCTTCCACATTGATGTGGTTGGCCTTGTTAAGTAGAGACTATTAAAGTATTCTCTAAACCAAGGGAAGCTTAAACTAACATACCTTCATTATTTAATCAATTTCATTTGTTCTAGGTCTTTTCTCATAAGTGCATTTTGAACGTGTCATTGTTAGGCAACTATCAAATAAAAAACTAGAAGGGCCAATAGTCAACTTCTCATTGTCATTATCTAGCATGATTTGGCTTCATTTTGTGTAAGTATTCTCGTATTGAATGGGTCAACCTCTCTTGGCCTAATGTGGATTATTTCATTGGTTTGTGTTTTTGAGTAGGTGAAGTGTTAAATTAGTTCCTATCTTCTATTCTTAATTCGATCAAACTGCATGAGGGCCTGACAGATATACTCAACATAGAATTGACTGCTAGTCTGGGCAATTGAACACATTCAGTCTTTGGCTTGAGAGAAAGAGTTGGGTAATGTTGTTTTTGGAGACCTGTGCAATTTTCCTCAGTGGCCTCTTTTTTCTTAATAGGTATTTGTATATATATGTAGTGTCCATGTTTTTTTTAATACAGATTCTTTTTGTGTATATGCTAGTGCTATGGATCCTAAATAAATAATTATAAATGCAATAGATAATGTCTTCAATGAAGGAATTGATGTACCACATGTAAACCAAAATCTATGCTTAATTCCATTTTTTGCAAAATGAGTTTTTCTATTAGCATATCTGATTTTGTTACACCTTTCATGACTGTAATGTTTAAGTTAAGTATTGATGCAATTTTCTAAAGTAGCAAGATCTGTTGTCATTGTTTTTTTTTCTAGTGGTTTTGAGGAGATCAAGAATTATCAAGGAAAGATATTGAAGTAGAAAGGAAAAGTTTCTGAGAGGTTGCAAATATTGAGTCATCGATCAAGTGTACTTTTTTTTAAGTAATCACTATAGAAATGGTTAAGTTTTCTTGAATTTTGAAAATAAGTCATAATTATTCAGTATCATATTCTTAGTTGCAAGTTGCAGGTCTTCATACTATAAATTTTTGAGTTCAAATCTTACATGGACAAAGTTGTAGGGTATATTGAACCATCTGTTATCTTTTTTGACTCTTTAGTTGCCAGAAAGATTAAATTCACATCCTAGTTTTCATTATGTTTGGGACATAAAGCTTTATTTAACTAAATTAATTCTTTTAATATTGAGATAAAAAATCTATAAATAAAGCCTACATTGGGGACTGCATAGAAAACTATCATATGAAGAACTAATGAAATGGTGGTATCAAAGTTCCTTACAAGAAATCCACATATCAAAATCTAGTTGTAGGATTGAAAAAAAAGATAAGATGAAAAGTTCATAGGCCCATACAAGACACCCACCAAAATATAGACCATCAATTTATAGAACCCTTGCAAGATATCCCAAGGAATGATAGGTAGTGAAAACTAGATAGATAGAAAAAAGAACATAACCATATGTTGTCTCACTTGTTTGAGGTAAGCCAAACTCAGTCCAATACTCTTAACAATGGTACATATCCATCCAAGTGCAACAACCTTCAAAGATTTGCAGTGGTAAAGAGAATCCCCATATTTTATCAGCCTAACATAGTCTTTGGCCACTTTGGCAATAAGATTGTGAGTAATATTATTGATCTGGCCAAGGGCCAACTTGTAGTGATCTTTATCATATAAAACATTTAGAAGATCTCCATAAAATGGATGCATATCATCTTGGCGGGGAAAATCATCTTAGTAAATACATCTGAAGAAGTAGCAGAAGTAGAAAATACATCACTGACACTTTTTAGGCATATTTCATTGACTTCTCCAAATGAGAAGCCTTTATTTCATCTACCTCATCACTAGCATCCTCATCCATTGCCTCGGGGTTCTCACTTCTTTTTCTTTCATGTTAAATATCCTATAAAAGTGTAGAGGAAAGAGAACATGATAAATTGAAATAATAAGATACAAGTTGAGGAAAATTGAATAAAAAGATGTAAAATTCTAACAAACCAGTTCAAAAATAACCATTAAGAAATTCATAACCAAATCTAGTTTGCAAAAGCTACCACAATTGAAACTCACCTTCTTAATATTTTCTATAATAGCATACTTGCAAGCCCGCTGACAAATCTCTTTAATACCAGCTCCATTGAATCCTTGGGTATAACAGGCTAATGCCATTAGGTATAATGAAAACTATTTTCTTGGTTGTCATACCATCCATCTCCGTCAACAACTGGTTAAGGACTCTATCCATAGCACCACCAACATCCCCAACACTACTTCCATGCTTCAAACATGCAAACCAATTATGCATCACCAGTCAGAGCCTATCTCTCAAATAGTTCAAACAAAATGAAAAAATGCACAATTTCATGTAGAGAAGAGAAGATGGATTGCTAGAGCCCGCTGACAAATCTTTGTAATATCTCATTAATAAATATAATGAATGGGGTATTCTTCTCAGACTCCTCAAAAGGCTTTCAGAGATTTATTTCACTTTCTCCAACCAACTTTGACATGATCTCAAGTCCATTGATGCAGAAAAAGAAGGCATCAGTTTTATTTGCCACTACCCTAGCAATTAAAGTTTTCCCAGAACTAGGAGGCCCATAGAGTAGAATACCCTTTGGGGGCTTCACACCAATATATTTGAAGATTTTTGGGCATGTAAGAGGAAGCTCTACCAATTCACGGATCACCAATCAAAATTAGTTGAACTAGACTTTCTTTGTTGTACTAGAATTGATTTAGCATAGAATATTTTCTAGTAGGATTTTTTTTTTAAAAAGCAAGGTTTTCATAGAATTATCTACAACTTGAGAAAAAGTTTCCATAGCTAAATTTCCTTGCCATAGTTAATATTTCTCTAAAGACTTACACATTAGTAAGTCCTCGGCTAAAGGGCTGATAAACTAAATAAAGTTTCAAACATATGAACAGATAAAACTTATACGAGCAAAAGTTGAAGCCAAATTGAATAGCATTGGCTATTTGTTAGCAGAAGGTCCCTGCTAGAACAAACACATTTAAAACTTCATTAAGATGACAATTGTGTACTAAGTTTCCTAACTGTATAAGTCATCATCATCTTTATTATTTGATGTAGTAAATACATCTGAAGCACCAGTAGAAGCACCGGGAAATCAAAATTTAGAACCAAAGCCTCGAGATTGCTGTAGTGTTTATGCAAAGGCTCGATACTTTCGAATATCAGCATCATTGACACTTCTTCGGGCATATTTCATTGAATCCTCAAAATGAGTAGCCTTTATTTCAGCTACCTCATCACTATCATCCTCATCCATTACCTCGGGGTTCTCACTTATTTTTCTTCCATGTTCAATATTATCTTGTAAAAGTGCAGAGGAAAGAGAACATGACAAATTGAAATAATAACATACAAGTTGAGGAAAATTGAATCAAAAAATGTAAAATTCTACTAAGCCAGTTCAAAAAAAACCATTAAGAAACTCATAACCAAATCTAGTTTGCAAAAGCCTCCACAATTGAAACTCACCTTCTCAATATTTTCTTTAATAGCATACTTGTAAGCCCGCTAAAAAATCTCTGTAATATCTCATCAATAAATATAATGGATGGGGCATTCTTCTCAACCTCCTCAAAAGCCTTCTGGAGATTACTTTCACTTTCTCCAACCAACTTTGACATGATCTCAGGTCCATTGATACAAAAAAAGAAGGCACTGGTTTCATTTGCCACTGCCCTAGCAATTAAAGTTTTCCCAGAACCAAGAGGCCCATAGAGCATAATACCCTTTGGGGACTTCACACCAATAGATTTGAAGAATTTTTGGCATCTAAGAGGAAGCTCTAGCAATTCATGGATCACCAGTCAAAGCCTATCTCTCAAATAGTTCAACCAAAATGAAAAAACCCATAGTTTCACTTAGATTAGAGCAGATGGATTGCTAGAGCCCAAAGTAGTCTGAAAAATAGAATGAGCAGGGACCCACTGGCAATAAGCAGCAGAATAAGTGTGGACACCTAAAGATAAATATCTAGACTAATCAGCGATCAGGATGCTATTGGTGATTAGTTTGGATATTTATCTTCAATTTTTTTTAAACACTTCACAGTGCATCAAAATTTTGACCCACCTGTGTCAAAAGTTTGGCTTAAAATCTACCATTCTATGTCGAAATGTGGCATCGCGGGTTTGGCATCCTGGTCGAAGGTGCTAAATATTTTGACCAAATGTGGTGGAAATATGACCATCACAAGTTTGGCATCCTAGTCGGTGCAACAAAGTTTTCAACCAATATTAATTTATATTGGTCGAAAGATCGACCAATACACCAACACTTGCCAGTGTTATTTCCAACCTAGATTGCCCTCATTTTTTACCAATATTTGTGTCGATATTTTGACTGTTGCAACAATGGGTAGATATTTTGATGCAAATAATAGAGACAAACTAGTTGGTCGACCATTCTACCACATTAGGTAGAAACTTTAACCAATAGTGCATCAAAAAATGGTGCAAAATGTACTAGTGCTAGGAATCTGCATTGAAGATGCCTCATAAACTCAGATGCCAAATTCTTGAGTTTATAGGGGGTAGTGGAAAAGTGAGCATCCTAAAAAATATGGTCATTAAAACTACCCTGTTCCCTTTAAGTCATTCTTTATAAATGATATTCTGACAATGGTTTATAAAAACACCATTTATCGATATCTTTCATTCGTAAGAGAAAGTGACTTTTACATTTAAATCTTATCCCTATGCCATGACTCTATTTGGACTTTTTAGCACATGTGGATTTAAAACAAAATTACTTCATTAAGTTAATAAATAGTTCTCAACTCAATTAAGGGGAGAACATATTTAATAACCCTACATACTAAATAAACCCACTTCTTATGAAAAGAAATCCTAGCATCAAAAGACATTTAATAAATTCTTAACCCGATCTAGAAAAGGGGAAATCATATTAAATGAGCATCTAGATTAAAAATCCTCTTTCCAAGATGAGAGAACACCCTATGCATCAGGCACTTCAACTGTTGGCACTTGGAAAGGTTGCTATTTTCACCGACCCTTTGCATTGTGGACTCAAGCTAGATTTAGAAAAATTCAGTCTTCTCCTTCATAATATCTTGTTCTGAGGGAGGCAATATGAATTATTCATGTTTCTAGTTCCTCCCTCGTGGCCCTAGGGCATCACTATTTTCTTTTTCTTTTCATCTATGAGAGCACACTATTTTCTATATCATTGGTTATCCTCTCTGCATGGCATTGTATAAGACATCTATAATTATATTTAATTATTCGTGCATATATTACCTTGAGGCATCAATATTTGTTGTTTACATCCCTTGTTTTGGATTAGGGCTGAAAGCCACAACACTATATCACTTTTGAATGCCTTTTTGGTGCCATCTTAATTCACTTCCTTCTATGTTGCATGATATTATAGCATGTGAACCTAGGGCATCAATGTATGCTAAATTTATTCTTCTTTGTTACTACAATCTGTGAACCCTTATGCTTGTTGTTGTTATTTTTCACTGGTATTCTTGTTGATGCTAGCCCGCGAGCCTATTGGGGTATTGTATTTTCTATTTGATATTCATTGTTTATTGATTTGGAGTAAAGGCATCATGACATGCATATTTGAGCTGAGCCTAATACATCATGCTTGATGTGCTTTGTTGCAACTTACTATTTTTGTGGTACAGTGAACTTCAATAGTGGCATCATATTGTTGTTGATGCCCACCATTTTGAATGGCTTGGGGCCCATGGAGACTCATTGTGGCATCCTTGTTATTTCCAAGTGATTATGTGCTTGGAGTCCATGAGAAATCTAGGGTATATTGTACTATCTATATTTGAAAAGAAAATGTGAGCCATTATATTGTTGGATTTTGTTTAGAGCTCGCAAGCTTGGCATGGTCATGATGTTGCCTCCTTATTTTTGATGCTTTGATTATTTCTTAACTAATTTTAAAATCCTATACTGTATGCATTGCATTTGAATTTAGGGCACCATTGATTCCATTTGCTATCATTGTTGAAGCTTTGCATCATTTTTTGGCATGTTTTAATTTTATGTATATGAAAATGGGTTCATTGTCTATACCAACCCATGAAGATTTGTATCTTGGAGCTTGTTGTTATTGACTTCACTACTGATGTCAGTCTGTGAGCTTGACATGACATCTATGCTTCCTCATTCATTGTATTTTTTGTTTCATGTTCTAGATTTCTGGCATTATCTATTGTTTGATGGCATTTCTCTATTATGGCTATTAAATGTTCATTTCTCTGATCCTTGCAATGCCTTCTAACCATGCTTGGTTTGGAATTGTCATAAGGCTTGTGAATCCTTAAGCCACATTGTCATGTTGCATGTTCTATTACTTCATATGCTTATTAAATATCAATTACACTCACTATTTTTATTTATGTTGATTAGAAAATAAGCATGGATCCTCATTAATGCATTGTCCCTTCTTTGTGATGATTGGAAACTTAATAGCATCAGTCATTGTGGTTAGTCATACTTGGAATAGGGGTATCCATTATTTTCTCACTTGATCTCATTACCTATTATGAATGATTGCCACTTTGATTGGCACTGGTTTTTCAATGTTGACACTACTCCTTAATGGCTTGATCCCTATGCCATGTTTTGGAAGTATCATGTTATCACTTTGTTGCTACATAAATTTCATGGTGCCCCATTCTCATGGTCATTTGCTGACTGCATAGTATTCACTATGACTATTTTATTGCACCATGTTGGCGATGTATTTGATAACATACTATTTGGTGCCAATTTATATTCCCACATGCACTATATGTTCACTACTCCACATGAGATATGCCATATTGTGTCACTGATTTACCAATTGTAGCCCCTTACTTAGCTTCATAATGCAGATTTGAGTATGCCTCATGTCATGATGTACTTTCCCTTAGTATGCAAATTGAGTACCTTTTTTTTTCATGCTGATGATGTATGCCCTCCTTTGAATCTGCCAGTTCTTGACCATGCTTCATTTGATTTA
>BSBK01007672.1:0-77500 GCA_027943335.1 Chamaecyparis obtusa | reverse complement strand
CTACCTGCTTATTTTTTCATAGGTAATAATGCCAAAATGGTCCATCTACACCCAACTACTTGGCGATGGACGTTGATTGATCAAACAATTAATTCTAAATTCATTCTTTTGTATTTGTAAGTTTTTTAATATATTAATAATTATTATTTTAGAAATGAGCTGAGAAGAGAAGTAGACAAAATAAAGGATGAAACATATACATGGGTTATGGAATGAGCTGAGAAGAGAAGTAGAAAAAATAAAGGATCAAACAACCGAGCTTCAAGAAGAGTTGTTACCATACGTTGAGGTGATGTTGAGGCATGTAAAGAAAGCTAAAGATCTAGTAGCTACTCTCGAGGTATCTGTAGTAGATCATATATTTGATATGCTACTACAACATTTGGGTTCAAATTTCAACACCAATTGTGACGGCACTACCATTTGTGTTTGTTTTTTGTGTTTTTTTTGCAAGTGCCCCCGATGGTGTCGTAATAGCGATGGTGACGTCATAATTTCGACACCCATGTGATTATAAACAAAAAGAAAAAGAAAAAGAAAGGCTCATTTGTAATTTTTGTGTTCGAGTTGCATTTGCGAAGAGGGCACCGTGCGCGAAGAGGGTACTGGACTTTTGCGTGTTGCAAAGAGGAGCGTGCGTAAAGAGGGAATTGGACTTTTGCGTGTGAGAAGAGACACTATGCGAGAAATTCTACATGGATTTGACGTTTATGTGTATTTTTTGTAGATTCAAATGGCATTGTATTTCACTGGTTTGAAGCCAGGGCATCCATTTATTACTTGTTTTCTCACTACTTGGGGCCCATGAGTTTTGATATGGGCATACATGATGTAAGTTTGGTCACTCTTTTTCCTTCTCCATGTACATCTCGTGAGTTTTGATTACGTAAAAGCAAGTTTTTAAAGGATCTGAAACCTTTTACATCAATATTAGAGAATAGGCATTTAAGCTCCAATAAGACAAATGTAACAACACCAAAAAAAGCCACACAAATGAGTCCTTAAACAAAAAGATTAGAAAAAAAGACAAAGGATAGCAGGACAACAAGTTGTTGTCTAAACATCATGTACAGCCTGTGAGTTATAAACTAGGGCATCATATATTTATTTAGGCCAGTAAGGAAATAATTTTTCACAACTACATACTCTATATCGCAATCCACTAATTTGATCAATTTGTCCCCCAGCTATTCAAATTCACGAACCACAAAAATAGAACATTGTTGGGATTCAAAAAGAAAATTGTGATTAATAACAATACCTTGATAGTTGTTAAGGATCAAAATAGGAATATAAAAACCAAAAACACAAATCACCTTACCATACATTGATAGCCCTTAACTTATAATATTTCGAATAGAATTCAAATTCTAAAAGTGTGAATGGACCAAGGTTTGAACAAAATCTTCATTAGTGATATCAGATTTCCACAATCCATATTAACAATTCATGAGCATTTCTGGATTTGATTGTGTTAATTTTTGGCATTATCAAATTAACACTTAAATAAATTTGTTAGGGTTTAAACATAAAATATCCTAAACTCTGAGCAATACATTAGACACCGAGTTCACAAAAAAGGGTTCAACAACAAATATTTTTTACAGAATGATAATCATTAAAAAAAATATTTCCCTTTGAAGATACAAGAATACAATTGTATGGTTTAAGACAAATAGACAAAATCTATGAAAACCTTACCCTAGACAACAAAAGAATCATTATTCTTTGTTTTAACAAAACCCTTAACAAAAAAGATAAGATGAAAATAACACAATACAACCTATACACAATATACACTCGAAGTATTTACATCTAGGGTGTAGATAAATACACAAGCATTAACAAATGAGCTTTAACAAAAATAAATCTTAATGCTCAAAGATGAACAATCATTCGAAAACAAATGACCCATAAATGGAACAAGTACACCTATCAAGAAGAGGCCTGTAACTTCTTTTCAAACCCCACATACTCTTCTCAAATATCATTCTCATGTTTTTTCCCAAATATTCTCTCAACCAAAACCTAAATATACTTCACAATATTTTAGGATTCTTCCTCAAACTCTTTGTAGGTGTCATGCCTTTTCTACCATCAAAATCTCATGATAACTGTCATACTAATGTCATGTCCTAGCTCGGGATATTTATCTCTTTGAGCTTAAACTAATAATATAATGAAACTAGAAAAAATGGATGCCTTTTAAAAGTACATGTCGATAAGTGTGGCATGTCATTTCATGCCAAATCAAAATTAATCCTCTACTAAATGCTAGATGACACAATCTTAGCACAAGGTACTAAGTGTTATACTTTTACAACACTTTAATTCCTAAAAAATGCCATCCCAAAGGTATACTTTATAAAACATTTCAAACATATATTTTTCCCTTTCCAATGACACTTAGTCATTGATATAATACAAAGACAATTTCAAATTCTACTCAAGCATAATACAACTTTATGAGCATTGTGATTCTACAAATCTGATTCATAATTTGACTGTCTAGATATAAAATTGAAATTGATCTATTCAAGTATCAAAATGAATGAAATTTCTCAAAAAAAATTCAGATTTAGTTATTTAATTATAATTCTAGGCCACTTACACTTGATGTTACAATCACCCACCAATTCACATACCAAAAAAATTAAAAAGAATATGTCTAGGAAAGGTGTAAGAGAACATCTCCCCTAGATCATTTCAATTATAAATCCACATTTACTACCACTTAGAAGAAGGATCATCCAAGAGTCATGTCTCTATCAGAGTTACATCTTTGCATTTTTTACAACAATTACATCAACTCTTATATCAAACATAATTTTAGCACTCAATCTACTAGTCAAGCATTCTTTATAATTAGGTGTCAAGAACTCAAGTTCATTGTTTAGCATCAAAGTATAGAAACTAGCTACCCAAGAAGGAAATCATAAATCAAGTCAAATTGGCGCTTGATCCAAACTTATTCAACTTAACATCTAAAGGTTTGACATGCATAAAATATTTCAACATAGGAAAAATTTTCTTCCTCACTACAATTGTCCAAGAAGATGTGTCATTTAAATCTATATTTGTAAGGCAATAGAGGAGAGAATCTTGTTTAGAAGGCCTATAAAATAGAACTACACCATATGAAGAAAAAGTGGAGAAGACAAAATAACCTTTTCAAATATTGCGGGATATTTTTTCACTATTGTTGTAAATTTATGATTTCTAGATTAAAGCACTATTTTTCTAAGATTTTTTTTATGAAGCCATTTCATGTTAATGGTCAATCATGATACAAACATGTTAGATTAAGTAGAGAGTTTTTTCCACAAAAAGTCCATTTGTGTACACTATTTTTGAGCACCACACTTCAAAAAATCAAATAGATAATAGTAATTGTACACTTCACCCCTACCAAAAATTGTAATTAATGAAGTTCATTTATTTTGTAAATATTGAATATTTAATGTTCATTAAAATAGATCAAATGAGTTAATATTGTAAAGACATAGATTCCTTCCCAAGAAGTTGGAATGCATAGACATAGATTATCATATAGAAAGAAGTTGGAATACATATACATTATCATATAGAATCATTATTTGAATAGTTTCAAATATTTTTATCTATATTTTAATTAAATATATATACATTAATAAAAATATTCTTCATTCAATTTCCAAAGAGAATATTTCAATATAGACAACCCCAACTAAGAAAGCAAATTTAGAACTTCAAACATTATACAATTGATTTGTTATAAATTTTAAATGAGATTAAATTTCAACAACAATACATTATTTTTAATTTTAGCTATTTTTCCCCTACTTTACAATTAAATTTATTTCTTATTAACAATACATTTAATAAATTATCAAATACTTTTATATCTCAAAGATCTCTAAATCTCCTGAGAGGTTTTCAGTTTTTATGTGTTGGTCCCCAATTGAAAAGAAGTAACCATTCTCTTTGATGAGAACAATATCTACAAGAACTCATGCACTCCATTTCTATTGGAGAAACATTTATTAATAGTAACAATAAATTTTCTGGTCTTGTTTCTCATGTACATCACTTTTTGTTTTGAAATCTTAAATATTCATAATTTAAAACTTACAATCTTGAATACTATGATCTGTACTGTCAAAATGAATACATGATGGGATGTAGTCAATTGAATGGTTGGGTAAATGAAGTAGAATTTTCTATCCAAAACCAATGGTGGCATTGGCAAAAAGCATTCATGTGGCTGGTGCACCTCTTTAATACAAGGAAACAATTTTTTTGTTATTTTACTTCAATTCACCAGTCACATTATGCCACTACATGTCTCTCTGATCTGATTCTCTGGAAGGAAACCAAAGAATTAGATCTATCTAAGTAATCAGTCCAATTTGACTTACCAGTGAAGCATAGGATATACTAGTATTTTTAGTTCATTGGTAAGTCATCCCCTGCCAACTAGTATGTAGATTCTCCATTTATTTTACTCTAGAGTTCTCTCAGTCATTCTGAATTCATATTTAAGTTTCTTAGCTTCAACTTTAATTTGTCAACTAGTACACTTCTGCAAAGACTTCACAATTCTGTATCATAGTTAGATATCTTTGCATTTGTCAGAATAATTACAATAAAATTGTTAGATTTCCACAATTCATATTATCACTATATAATTTTCCAAAATTCCATTGCATCATAATTACAATAGTTCTTACATCAACAAATAGGTCTTACAACATAAAGTTTAGGGCCATCAATTTTAGAATCGAGGTCATCTAGAAGTCTAGGGTGATAAGTCTCAGAATTAAGATCACCATGTTAATCTCAATGTTTCACAAATTATGAGTATGATCAAATTTAGATTTCATTTCTATGGTTTCAACACAACTAGTTCATAGGAATTCTGAATGACTATATTAGAATTATGCTTGAAATAGTGAAAAATATCACTATTAGGCTCCTTTTAAAGGCCAAGGATACACAAAAGGTTCAAGGTCACCTTCAAAAGGTACAATACTACCTTGACAACCTTAATTTAAGTCTTTAAAACAATCTAAATTTTATTTAATAGAACATTCATCATAGGTATCACAGTCAACATAGGTGTTTGTGTCTAGATCTAGTCTCTAAATCTAGATATCGAGTCTCTACCACTATTAAATCAAACTTCTATTTAATACCATCAATTATTTTTAATTCTAGATTTATCTATCATAGGTACACATTTAAACTTAGCTCATATATATAGATTGACTTGTATTGGGACCTTTGATAAATTTATTAGCTAAAATTTTAGTGTATTTGTATCTTATTATTCCTCTAGATAAATTTGTTAAGCCAAACTTGCATGTCTAACCTTTAGGTTAAGAAATTTCATCTTTAATCTATTTTAGATTTTTATGCTCTATTTTTTAATGATATTTATTTTATCCTTATGAATATAGTGTTTCACCTCATATTTGAATTTTATTTCTTTGTTACCTTTGAAAGTTCATTTATTTTGGTTTGTGTTTCATCATTAGTTCCTCTAATTTCTCCTTTACAATGCATATCATGATTTTACTATGCATTTCCATCAAGATAAGGGACGCAAAAGTTTCCATAAATACATATAATTTCATAACATAATCATGCTACTAAAAGTAAAACTAGTCCATATATTCCAATCATTATAATCATTATGTCTTAATCATACTTTATAGTAGCATAATCACACTATAACGTGACTATATTAGAGTTTGAACAAGAGAAAATCCCATCATTAAACATGGAATAATTTTGAATTATCATCCTAAACCTTCTTCCTCATCAACTGTACATGTTTTTGAATAAAATTTCATGAAACATCCACATTGTCAAACTATTTGTTTAGATTTATAAAAAAAAAAAAAATCTTGTACAATTTAAATTTAAATTAAAGTATCAATTTTTATACTTTTAGTGATGTCTCAAATACATCTATGTTACTTCTTCTACATATGTTTTTCTATAAGTTGGCTATGTGCAGATCAAAGGCAGGTTTCAAATGGTGTTTTCCTAAAATGGAAAACACTAATCTTGGTGCCCGTGCACCATTCTCCCCTCCATGCAAAGAGATCTTGCCCCAAGAGTTGGATTTCTTGTGTCCATTGTGTGTTCCTATGAAATTAAGATGTTGAGGGATGGGATAATCCCCTAGAGTTACCTGTCTTGGTCTTCCACACCCTACATTCATACACAAGAAATTAGATAAAAATTGATTGGTACTTGACTATATTTTCTCATGACAGTACCACTATTGCTCAACAATTTTGCATTGTTGATCTCATTGCTTAGATATTTTTTATGTAACCCCTATCTCTCTTTTCTTTGTAGGTTTTGGATCACACAAGAGCACACTACATTCATACCCAGGTCAAAAATTCATCACTTCAGGTAATGTCCGGTACCCTTATTATTTATGTTCATCCTCTTATGTATGCCTATACTCTTGCATATTCTTTTGAAAGTTGGCTATGCTCATGACCTATGTGAGCCCATATGATTTTATCTTTCATTTTCTTTCCTTGTATAGTATATATACAAGTTATTTTGCATATATATATACATGAAAAAATATGGTAACAAGAACCATTACTAAGGATTGAACATAAGTGATTATAAACAAAAAAAAGAAAAACAAAGGCTCATTTCTAATTTTCATGATCGAGCTATGTGCACGAAGAGGGAATTGGACTTTTGCGTGTGTGAATTGGGCCCTAAATCTACATTGATTCAAGTTAGGCATTCAATTTTCACTCCTCATCTTCTCTGCATTCTTTCATGTTTATATGTATTTGTTGTAGATTCAAATGGCATTCTATTTCACTAGTTTTATGCCATGTTGTTCTTATGACTGGTGAGCTTTGAAGCTAGGGCATCTGTTGGAAATTGTAATTGAAGCAATTGTTGTATTGTCATTGACACTAGTACATTTTGCACCATTTTTCTACCAAAATTTTTGACCATGAAATAAAAAGGCTTTGGTTGGTCGGATAATAGAAGGAAAACTTTCTTTTTTTTTTAATCCATGCTTGTGTTAGTCAAAATTTTGACCACTACCGTGTACATCCAAATTTTGATGAACACGGGCATTACTTATAAAAAAATTAACTCATTTCTAATTTCATTATCACCATGGTAAATTTTTTGAAGGGGTAGCGCGCGAAACCTCATCGACCAGGGAAGATTTGGCATTGTGTATAGGGGTTGCAATAGAATTCATTTCTCATTTGATCATTATCTCCATGATGAATTTTTTCAAGGGGCAGCGGATGAAACCTCATCGGCCAAGGTGGATTCACCACTATGTATAGGGTTGGTAGTTTTTATTTGGACTTGGGCCTTTGATCTTCGAGCTTGGCTTTGGATACTTGGCTTTTCATCTCCTTATCAAATGGAAGCTCATTGAGGTAGGGATTGTTTCGTTATCTCCTCTGCATTTTGATAGAATTCATTGTATTTGATCATTTGATTGAATACCATCATGTATTTTGAGGGCACATCTTACTATGATATTCATTACTCCATGCTCTATTGTATCCATCACATTGAGTTCATTTCTTTGGATGATTTGATTATGGTATTTTTCTGTGTTAGTGAACTAGGGCATCATGTTAATGTGTGTTCATTAGATTCTCTGGTTACCCATGAGCTAGGGCATCCATTTATACAAGCTAGGGTATCATTGATTATTTCCTATCAATTATATGGCGCTGGTAAGTCTTTCCTAGCCCACACAACGGTTATTAATACCAATATGAATAGACATGGCTAGCATCATTTCATTATTGATTGATTAGCATCATTTCATTATCTTACACAGTGATATGAATAACCACTAATTAGTGGTTATCATAACACATTAACAATGTGTTATGATAACCATTAATTACTAGTTATCTTTTGATCAAGCAATCGACTAAGTCGGTCTTAACAGTGACTTGATAATATATTAACAGTGACTGGTTAATTACCTTGTTCCAAACCTCCCATTTTGGCATAGGTAGGGAGGATGCTGGAAAAGGTTAACAAAATAGTTCAAGACATTCAATGACTTAGGTTTCACACTCATGAAGACATTAAAAATGCTCCCTTGCACATCTAATAGAGAAGATCATTAAAAGCATATACTCCAATTTCCAACTATTAAGACAAACTTAATGCCTACTAACTATACTTCCAAACCTTCTCACTATAATTATAGCTAGCCTCTAGTTTCTCTGCTACTATAGATTATGTGGATTTTATTGTTAAACAATCAATCTCCTCTACAAATTATACAATGGTATTTTCATTTCATAAATTTTTATAATTCATCTACCTGGACTTTCTTATTCCTTCTCAACATTCAAATTTAATTTGGAGAATACATACAAAATGTATGAAAATTATTATTTTTGAAAAAATAAAATAAAACATAGAATGATTTAAAAAGTATTTAAATAATTTTTAAAAGATAGAAGGGTATCTTAAGATAATATTTAAGAGTTATTTTACTAAGAATTTATTTGATTTTAGCCTATTTTTCTATCATATTTAAAATATCTTACAGTGACTACATAATATATATAATGTGACTGCATAATATATTAATAGTGAATGGTTAATTACCCTATTCCAAAGCTCCCATTTTGGCACAGGCAGGGAGGATGCTAGCAAAGGTTTTGGAATTTAGCTTTACACCTACCATTTGCATTTTCTTGAAAATTTCTAAAGCCTTTTCAAAAAATCCATTTTGTACATAGCCCGTAATCATGGCATTCTATGATACCACATGTCTTTGATGCATTTTGTCAAAGATTTGATGTGCCTTGTCTATAGTTCCACATTTTGCATACATGTCTACCAGGGCAGTTGCAACTACAACATCTGACAAATTTTCTTTATCTGTTATGCTTTGATAAAAAGGTTTAAGATTTTTTCTCCTCCGTGTTACATTGATGTTTATTTATTTGGTTACAGTAAAGGGAGAAAAAATCTTGGCTCCCTCCTCCATCAAGCATGTGGCTTGTCACTCTATGTTATTTCCTTTTAAAGTTTATTACTGTCACTATGTGAAGAGTACAAATATGTATTTGGTAACATTTAAGGATGAGAAAAATGAATTTAAGCAGAGTGTGGTTGCTGAATGCCATATGGATACTAAACCTTATCCCGCTGAAAGCCTGGCACTACTTGGCCTCAATCTAAAACTAGGAGAGGGTGAATTTTTTCACTAGGTATCTAGCGATACACTTCTTTTTATCAAGAAGGTATGAATATCAAGTGATAATACTATCCAATTTGAATAAAGTAGCTTAGGAGATCCTTGATATAAGATCACAAGAGCAAGGAAGAACTAGCTTCAGCTTATGTGTCTATAATGTCTATTATTCTCAAATAGGAGCTTTGAAATCCTATGATATAAGATCACAAGAGATAGGATGAGATTGGCTTCTGCATATTTCAATAATATATATTATTTTCAAATAGGAGCTTGGAAATCCTTCTTATAATTTAAGGATGAGATTGACTTCAACCTATGTTAATAATATCTATTATTTTCTGCTCATTACTTTCTTCATTGGTGTCTCATTTTTTCAATTAAATGAAGATTGACCTATTACTATGCTTAATGCTTAAGAATTGATGATTTTATAAGATTAAATGCATGAAAATACTAGGGATGTATCAATAACCTGATACCTCAAGTACTTATAATCAATATGCCTGACAAACAAAGACTTGGTAGTAAATGTTGGATACAATTGTCTGAAGGAGATTGTTGGATTAGCTATGTGTTGTCTTTGATGTCACACAAATGTCATCTCAATTATCGTTCTCAGTATCTACCAAGTTCAGTCGGTCAGCTAAGTGGTTCTCAGTATCTACCAAGCTCAGTCGGTCAGCTAGGTGGTTTTTAGTGTCTACTGAGTTCTCTTGGGTGTCTAAAGGAAACATGACAGGATAACAGTGTTAACAGAGCCTCCTCGGTTATCGAAGGAAAATTAGTGGTTACCGAGCTCTCTCGGTCTCCAAAGGATGTTGCAAAATTTGTTGTGGTTACCGAGCTCTCTCAGTCACCGAAGGAAATCTTTTCAGGATTAATGTTTACCGAGCAAGGTCGGCCCTTTCAAAGAATTTTGTTATTATAGATTGTCTATCCTAGCCCACTGTTATAATAATTATTAGTGCCGACTTGACAATCTAAATGGCATATATATATATATAGAAGGTCAAGTGGTGAATAAAAGATATATAGCATGCAGAAATCATTTTGAAGAAAGGTGTGTGCAAAATTTGAAGGATGGTCAGATATCCTTGAGGAGCAGCAAAGATTTAATTGATGAGTAAGGATCTAGTGAAATAGAATAGAGATCTATATTTAGCAATTCAGTTGTAGGTCATTTCATTGCTACTCTCTAGCAATTGTAGCAGTGATATCAAAATCTCTTAACCGAGTTGGTTTAACAACCATTTTGTAAATCCTCTAACAAGCTAACAGTTCTATTGAATTGTTTCAAGACCTCTTACAAGGCCACTCCTAGCAGGGTGATTAAATCCTCTAACAAGGTCACACCTAATAGTGTGTTTTGTAACCTTTTACCGGGTTGGCTTCTAACCAAGCATCACTTCAGAAGAGTGAAAAATAGTAACTAGTTACATTGGTGGTTTTTCCCATATTGGGTTTCCATGGTAAATCTGGTGTCTCTTGTGTTCATGTTATTTTCTTTATTCATGTAAGTTAATCAGTGATGAATGCTTAAGAATAGTTTAATTATTACACACTTCATGGATCAAGTTTTCAGCATTTCTCTATATATTTACCGAGTGGCACAGAAAATAATTTGTTAAGATATTTAAGGGATCAGTGGTAATATTTTTGTGGTTAACTGATTCACCCCCCCTCTCAGTTACTGCATCTATATTTCCAACAATTGGTATCAGAGCTTTTGGTGCTTGCAGGAAGGGTTTCAAGGACCTAAGCAAAAGATCAGGATGTCTTACAAAAGAGAAATTCCAAGGGTTAACAGAAATAACTTTTCAGCATGGCAAGGTCTCATGAGACTACATCTAGCTTCCATTAGTGATTCAAGATGGAAATATATTGATCAAGAATATACAATTCCTACTGGCACATTAACTGTTGAAGACATTGCAGAGAAAAAGAACCATAACACTATGATGATAGACATTGCATCAGCTCTTAGCTATGAATAATTTGATGAAATCAAAGACTGCACAACTACTCATTAAATGTGGAACAAGCTGAAGAAAATCTATGGCAGTGATGACAATGTGAAGAGAGCCAAAGTAGAGAGCCTAAGAGGATAGTTTGATCAAATGAAAATGAGAGAAGAAGAAAACATTGCAAAATATGTTGAAAGGATCAAGACAAGTATTAGTGCAATCAGAGCTTCTGGAGGAAAAATTGATGATGAAATGGTTATAAGGTTCTTAGAACATTACTCCCTATTTATGCAATAAGAGTTTCTACTATTCAAGAAAGAAGATGTGAAGAAAATCACAATATAACTTTGGATGCCTTAGTTGGAAGATTGACAACCTTTGAACTGGATAACTATGACAACTATGTTCCAACTTCTAAAAATATTGAATCAGCTTTTGAGGCCAAACTTTCACTCAAGAAAGGGAAGAAAATCCAATCAGAAAGTGAAGAAGAATAAGAGGAAAGTTCTGATAGCGATCTTGAAGTTATTGAAGCATTATTTGCAAAGAAGTATTCAAGAAGCAGAGGAAAATACAAAGGTAAAACTCCCTTAATCTATTTTTCATGTGAAGAAATTGGTCATATTGCAGCTAGGTGTCCAAACAAGCAAAGCAAAGATGAGAAGAAAAATTACAAGTACAATGGCAAGAAAAATTTCAAATCATTCAAGGATAAAGGTAAGAAAACATGTTTTTTAGCTAAAGATTCGGATGATAGTGAAGAAGAAATTGTTTTCATTACTGTAAAAGATGAATCTGATAATGATGAAGATGAGATGGCACTTATCTCTCATATAAGAAAGAATGATACATGGATTATAGATAGTGGATGTTCACATCATATGACTGGTGACAGGACCAATTTTGAACACTTTGAAAACTTTGATGGTGGTAATGTAAGGTTTGGAAACAATGAACCCTGTTGTATAAAAGGAAAGGGACGAATTTCATTAACCAAAGAACTTATATGTGATAATGCATATTGGGTCGAAGGACTAAAGCATAATCTTCTAAGTGTAGCACAGCTAATCAACATTGGATTCAAGGTTGAATTCATGAATGGCAAAGCAAGACTATTGAATGACAAAGGAAAACTGATAAGATCGGGCAAACAAACCAAAGGTAACCTGTTTTATCTTGATCTTGGTGATTAATCATGTTTTATTGCTCAAATTGAAGAAAGTTGGTTATAGCACAAAAGGTTATGTCATGTAAATTTTGACAACATGATGAAAATAAGCAAATTCAAGAAAGTAAGAGGTATTCCTACTTTGAAGAAACCTAATGTTGGTCTATGCAAGAATTGTCAAATTGGTAAAATGGGAAAGTCTAGTTTCAAAAAAGAGAGAAATTCTTTATTCTCTTTGTTGATGATTATTCTAGAATGATGATTGTTATATATTTAAGAGAAAAGTCTGAAGCATTTGAGAAGTTCAAATGGTATTTAGCAAGAGTAGAAAAGGAAACAGGAAAAAGAATAAAATGCTTCAGATCAGACAAAGGTGGTGAATTCATCTCCCATGAAATCAATAATTTATGCATTGAAAGAGAATCAAAAGACAGGTATCAGCCCCGAGAACTCCTGAGCAGAATGGAATAGCCGAAAGAAGGAACAGATCTATCATGGACTGTGCAAAGACTCTAATGATTGAAAAGAGCATTGCTATGAAAAACTAGAAGGAAGCTATCAGCACTGCATTTCATGCCTTAAACTGAGTATAGCTGAGAAAAGACACATTCAAGACTCCATATGAGCTATGGTATGGCTACAAACCAAATGTAAGTTACCTAAAAGTATTTGGTAGTAAATGTTACATCTTAAAAGAATCTAGAAAAGGAAAATTTGATGTAAAAAGTGATGAAGGAATATTTTTGGGATATTCTTGCAAAAGTAAGGCATATAGATGTCTAAATTTGTCTACTCACAAAATCATAGAAAGTGCACATGTGAGAATTGATGAGTTTGCAGAAAAGATTGAAGAAGAAAGCAAAAAGGAACCAGAGGACTACAAAAAATTTGTTTACATTGAACCTGATACATTGCCAGACACATGTAAGGAGACTACATCTACCGAGCCCAGTACAGTAACCAAGTCACAAGAAGAAGTTCAGACCGAGTCACAAAGTACCGAGTCTCAGTCTGAAGCTACCAAGCAAGTATCTACCGAGCCCGAGCAATCTGAACCTGAAGATGAAGAAGATGACAATGTAACTCATTCAGGAAGCAAGGAACCTATATTAGCCAAGTACATCAGAAAGCATCATAAACCAGATCAGATTATTGGAAACAAATCAGATGGTACTATGACAAGAAGTAAACTAAAAGGTACATGTTTATTTGCTGATTTTGAACCTAAAAATGTCAAAGATGCATTAGAAAATGAAATTTGGATTGAGGCTATGAATGAAGAAATAGAGAAAATAGAGAAAAATAAGACATGGACTCTTGTACTTAGGCCTAAAGATAAAAATGTAATTGGGACAAAATGGGTATTCAGAAATAAGTTGAATGAAGATGGTCAAGTATCAAGAAACAAAGCAAGATTGGTATGTAAAGGATATTCTCAAGAAGAAGGAATAGATTATGGAGAGACTTTTGCTCCTGTTGCAAGATTAGAAAGTGTGAGGACTTTACTTGCATATGCAGCACATAAAGGAATTAAGGTATATCAGATGGATATCAAATCTACTTTTCTCAATGGTATTCTTGAGGAAGAAGTCTACATTGAGCAACCTGAAGGTTTTATTGATCTAGACAAAAGGGATATGGTTTGCAAATTACAAAAAGCATTGTATGGTCTAAAACAAGCTCTTAGAGTATGGCATGAAAGATTACATAACTATCTTACTCAGATTGATTTCAAAAGGGCTAATGACAACAACAATTTATACATCAAAGAAGGATCAGATAACAAAATTGTTTAGGCAGAAATATTTGTGTATGATACTGTGTTTATAGCAAATGATGATCAGTGCAAAGAATTTTCAGAGCTTATGAACAAAGAATTTGAAATGTCTATGTTTGGTCAGATAAAATTCTTTGTTGGACTTCAGATTCAGCAGAACAAAAATGGTATCTACATTACTCAGTCTAAATATATCAAGGAAATACTTAAGAAATTTGGTATGGAAGATTCAAAACTAGTTGGTACACCCATGTGTACTGAACTGAAGCTTACCAAAGATGATGATTCAAAAGAAGTAGATCAGACCTTATACAGATCAATGATTGGAAAATTATAGTATGTAGTACACACAAGGCCTGATATTGCCTTAGCAGTTGGAATAGTGGCAAGATTCTCGGCTAAACCCAGAGAAAATCACATGATGGCAATCAAAAGAATCTTGAGGTATTTAAGGGGAACTGAAGATTATGGCTTGTGGTATAAATTTGGAGGCAATCTGGATTTAAAAGTGTTTACTGATGCTGATTGGGCAGGAAACATTGATGACAGAAAGAGTACAAGTGGTGGAGCATTCTTTCTTGGCAAGAGGTTAGTATCTTGGACTAGTAAAAAGAAAAACTGCACATCCCAATCCACAATAGAAGAAAAATATGTTGCTACACCAGTAAACTGCTCTAATATTATATGGTTTAAACAGCTTTTGGAAGGCATGAAGGTTGAGATCAAAGAACCAGTTGTTATGTTTTGTGATAAGAAATAAATATTTCAAAGAATCTAGTAATGCATTCCAAAACCAAGCACATTGCAATTAAATATCACTTTTTCAGAGAATTGGTGTAGGACAAGGAAATTAGATTGGAATATATTCATACAAAAGAACAAATTGCAGATACCTTCACCAAGCCACTACCTAAGGATGCATTCTTGTATCTAAGAGGCAAGTTAGGGGTCACTCCCCTATCCGAGGTTCACTAAATAAAGTTTTAGTGATCCATCAGCCAGAACATGTTGAAGATCAATCAGTTGATGCAGCATAGTCAGGGAATCATTGCATATGAATCAGTACATAAGGTACATTGATATTTACTGAAACTGTGTAAGCTGTCTTTGGCATGTGTTGTCAAAGAGGGAGAGTTTGCTATCATTTCAAGAAATTTCTAAGAAGAATAATTTGAGAAGTTAAGAGGGAGAGTTCTCAGTCAGAGAAAGAAGTGTGAAGATGATGGGAATCAGAATGAAGCTAAGGATATGTTTCTTACTCTTGGTTTCTTTGTGAAATTTCATTGTGCTATGATATGTTGTGTTGCCATCAATGCCAAAGAGGGAGATTGTTGGATACAATTGTTTGAAGGACATTGTTGGATTAGCTATGTGTTGTCTTTGATGTCACACAAATGTCATATCAATTATCATTCTCAGTATCTATCAAGTTCAGTTGGTCAGCTAAGTGGTTCTCAGTATCTACCGAGCTCAGTCAGTCAGCTAGGTGGTTTTTAGTGTCTACCGAGTTCTCTCAGGTGTCTAAAGGAAATATGATAGGATAACAGTGTTAACTGAGCCTCCTCGATTATCGAAGGAAAATTAGTGGTTACCGAGGTCTCTCAGTCTCCAAAGGATGTTGCAAAATTTGTTGTGGTTACTGAGTTCTCTCGATCACCGAAGGAAATCTTTTCAGGATTAATGTTTACCAAGCAAGGTCAGCCCTTTCAAAGAATTTTGTTATTACAAATTGTCTATCCCAGCCGACTGTTATAATAATTATTAGTGCCGACTTGATAATCTAAATGGCATATATATATAGAAGGTCAAGTGGTGAATAAAAGATATACAGCATGCAAAAATCATTTTGAAGAAAGGTGTGTGCGAATTTTGAAGGATGGTCAGATATCCTTGAGGAGCAGCAAAGATTTAATTGATGAGTAAGGATCTAGTGAAACAGAACAGAGATCTATATTCAGCAATTCAGTTGCAGGTCATTTCATTGCTACTCTCTAGCAATTGTAGCAGTGATATCAAAATCTCTTAACCGATTTGGTTTAACAACCATTTTGTAAATCCTCTAACAAGGTAATAGTTCTATTGAATTGTTTCAAGACCTCTTACAAGGCCACTCCTAGCAGGGTGATTAAATCCTCTAACAAGGTCACACCTAATAGTGTGTTTTGTAACCTTTTACTGGGTTGGCTTCTAACCGGGCATCACTTCAGAAGAGTGAAAAATAGTAACTAGTTACATTGGTGGTTTTTCCAATATTGGGTTTCCACGGTAAATCTGGTGTCTCTTGTGTTCATGTTATTTTCTTTATTCATGTAAGTTAATCAGTGATGAATGCTTAAGAACAGTTTAATTATTACACACTTCATGGATCAACTTTTTAGCATTTCTCTGTATATTTACCGAGTGGCACAGTAAATAATTTGTTAAGATATTTAAGGGATCAGTGGTAATATTTTTGTGGTTAACTGATTCACCCCCCCTCTCAGTTACTGCATCTATATTTCCAACAAGTAAAAGCATAGCGTAGATATTTGTTGTTGATTTCATGTTTATCTATTATGTATGCTATTTACTACAGAAAAATAGAATCATTCATGAATTTAGAAAGAAAGAAGAAGATTTTCTAACTAATTCTAAGGATTAATATAAAATAGATTTCTATAACAAGGCTTTAGAATAATATAGACTAATGTAAAATAGATTTCCATAAAAAGACTTTATAATAATAAATTGTATATCAGATGTGGATGTGGATGTGCAACCTTTATAATTCATCATCATCTTTATTATTTGTTGTAGCAAATACATCTAAAGCACCAGCAGAAGCACCATCAGGTCTATATGGAAATCAAAATTCAGAACCAAAGCCATGAGATTGATGTAGTGTTTGTGAAAAGGCTTGATACTTCTAAATATCAGCATCATTGACACTTCTTTAGGCATATTTCATCGACTCCTCAAAATGAGCAACCTTTATTTCAGCTACCTCATCACACACTATCATCCTTATCCATTGCCTTGGGGTTCTCACTTCTTTTTCTTTCACGTTCAATATCCTGTAAAAGTGCAGAGGAAAGAGAACATGACAAATTATCTTTAGATGATGTTTGAGTTCCTACACCACCACTTTGATGTTGATAGTCATTGTCTTCCTTTATATTAGAGATTACTTATTGTGATACTTTGTGCTTGTTTTCATGTATTCATGATGAAAATATAAAATTTGTTAACTTTCAAAACATGAAAACATCAAACCTATTCTTTGAGGGCTCGATGTCAAAGATGCCTTTTATGTTGTGTTTAATGACAATGCTCATCATGTGTTGTTTTAGTTTGCCTTATTTTGAAACATTGCATTTGTTTACTTCATGATATTGTAAAATACTATTTTGATCACTGCAGCTATGTATTGAAGCACCTTGCTATCCTATAATTTGGAATGCTTTAACACATTGATGACTATTTGGAAAGTATTTGGTGGCACTAAAATACAAATGATTTGTGTCACGGTTTCTTTTCTCTATGATTGATTATAAATATCATGTTGTTTTATGCCACTTTCATTAATTGTATCATGGTTGTGCTCTACTATTATACTTAACCTTTAACATATCTCCAATGATTACAATGACTTGCACATGCTTGTACCTTATGGTTGTTCCATCTTCTTATTATGATTGGTTCTAATATAAGGCATGATATGTCAATGTATTCTTATTGTATTTATTCTATTAGGACTTCAAACTAAGTGACATTTCCTTTTCACACGAGCATAGAATTCAAAATTGCCTCTATAGAAGAAATTGTTCATTAATAGTAGATAGATGTGTTTTTCCCTATGATCCCATGATAATGGCCATATTCAATAACTCTAAAACATTATGGTTGTTCCTTTTAAGAGAGATGGTTGTTCCATTGTTCTAAAAACTACACTTTGTTGTCCTTTTGGCATGATAGCATTATATGTCAGAAACTTTGAGGTTCTCTTACCTTTTTTATGTCATGGCTTCACCTCTATGTAGCTAAATCTCACTCTGAAAATGATCTTCTTTTAGGAAACAATGAAAATCCTCTATGGGTTCATACTTATTGTGACTTCCCATGGTGCACTATCATTGCTTGTACACTATATTTTTCCAATACTTTTAAATTGTCATTGTCTTTGAAAATTAATGCCATATGTTGCTTACATTTGATTCAATTTCCATATTCATTATTCTCTCCAGTGTATTAGGAAATTTTTCCTTAAGCATGTGTGATGCAAACCTAGATATAGATGGGAATTAATGCATTAATGCTCAGTTGAATGCCTTAATGCAGCTCCTAGAGAAAGGCCATCTGGAAGCTTTAGAGGAAATAATTTGTACTAGGTATGGAATCACCTCCACTATGCCAAATTCTGATGTGAACTTGCAATTGAAGATAATAACATTATTATCTTCAATTGCAAGTTTCTTTTGCAAACATATATTTTATATCTTTACAGACTAGACAATGTGACTGTACAACTCTAGAATATATTCTCTATAATCTCTAATTTAGTAGTCTAGTGAGGAGATTTGTGTAACTCCCAAAATAATAATAACTCCCAAAATACTTATCTTTTTCAATATTTTGTGGTCTAGTGAGCATGATTTGTGTGTGTATTTTTAAATCTTGTATAATCTTATAATATATATATATATATATATATATATATATATATATATATATATATATATATATATATATATATATATATATATATATATATATATATATATATATATATATATATATATATATATATATATATATATATATATATATATATATATATTATTATATACAAGATACTACTAATGTTTACAGTATGTTTACATTCTATATATTTATAGCCTGTGAAGAAAGTCCACACCTAACAATATGAACCCAGAACAAAATAACAAGACACTTGCGAGATTGTGGTCTCATTTCCAAAGAAAAGACATTAAAAAATGTTATTATCCTTGCAAAAAGTGTAAGGGCTTAAAGAATCAAAGAATTCTAATCAAAACATCCCAGAGTCATTGTAGGCAATATGGTCACATTGAAGGGGGGCATGATTTTCATCGATTGGTGAATTTGGATTTCTGATTGGAGGAAGAAAGAGGTGTGAATATCCAAGTTGACGATAATGGTCCCATGGAAGAAGATAATCTTGTCACAGAGAACATGATTGAAGATGGTATTGGCATAGATGATCAAGATGATCATTATGATGGTACTAGCACATCTCATAATAATGATGAAGATGGTCTTCGTATAGCTATAATTGAGAAGGCATACAAGCCCCTATACCAAGGCTCCCAAACAACTCTTCTCTCTACTATAGTGTTGTTGATGAACTTCAAGGTTATGAATGGTTTATCCAATGTAGAAATGTCACGTATGCTAAGGTATGCCATTTTTGTCATCTTCAATGTTAGCATACCATTAGGATTCATTATATTAACAATTCATATTTGTTGTTGTAGGTTGATAGGTGAGTTTTTCTTACCACCATCAAATATTTTTCCTCGTTCATAACGAGAATTATCCACCATTATGAATCAAATTGGAATGCAGTATTAGAGAATACATGAATGTCCCAATGATCACATTCTATATCATAAACATCATGAATTTGCAACAGAATTCCCTATTTCTCATGCTAGTAAATATTAGTCAGATCAAATAACAAAAAAGGTGCCTCACAAGATTCTTTGGTACATTCCCCTTATTCCATGTCTTCAATGATTATCCAGGTGCACTAGCTTGGCACAATTTATGGATTACCATGCACACAATAGAAGTCAAGATGACATTATGTGAATGCCTATGGATGGTTTTGCATTTAAAGACACAGAAACAACATGGCCACACTTTAAAGAAGAGCCTTGTAATCTCAAGATTTCAGTGGCAGCAGATGGTGTCAATCCATTTGGAGATATGAGATCTACTTACTCAGTGTGGCTTATTTATTTTATTAACAATAACATTCCTCCTTGGATGTCCATAAAGAGGGAGCACATAATGTTTTCAATGATAGTACTAGGTTTTTTTTCATTTAATAGTTATGTAAATTAATTTATAAACACCATACCAAGATGGTCATAATAATTATGTAATGTTTTTGTTCATTCAACTAGGTAAGTACAAAGTTAAAGATATGAACGTGTATATTGAGCCCCTTATTGACGAGTTGTTGATTTTAGTGAATGAGATCATTATGTATGACATCTCTAGAGGAATAGGACAAAGAAAATTTCAATTCCATGCAATGATTGTATGGACAATACATGATGCCCCTAGGCTAACTCATTTTTGCATTATGTTATATATTCATGTTAAGGTCATGTATTTTTGGTATGTTATAGTGCTTACATATTATTATTGTAAAATTAAGTTGCACATGATAATTGTACATGATCTAATTGTATGATATCTTTAAGGTCTTTAGACAAAGGGTAAATTTGCATGTCCAGTTTGTGGTCCGAAGATGAAATCTCATCATTCAAGAAGTTTAGGAAAGCAGGTGTTCAATGAGTTTAGGCACTTTCTCTACAATAATCATAAGTATCAAACTATCTAAAAACATAATTTTAATGGGAAAGAAGAGACAACATCAAGGCCATGAAAAATGACACCTCGTCTATGAAAGTTGGAATAAGATAGACTAAATCGCTGAGGTAATGTCATTCCATCTGATGATTTTTGTTTGAAATTTAGATTTTGATATTGTCTTTTATTTACTAATGATGTTATTGATGCTCATGAACATCATCAAGGCATCAATGACCAACTTCCTAGAGGAATAAAAAGATATCCTAGTCAATTTAGTAGGTTGCCATACTACAAGGATCTTTCAATTGTGCATTTGTTTGATCCTATGCATATTGGAAAGAATGTAACAGAGACACTATGGAAAATCTTAGTTATTGATGAATCCAATCATACACTAAAATATTTGATTGAATCAAATAGAATTGGAGACCTCATAAACTTGAGTGCCATTCCTTGGTTATTAACTGAGCATCAAAGTGATGCATTAGAAGAAGTCATAAAAAAAAAAAATTCCAATAGGATTTGCTGAAAATATAAGTACTCTTGTATCAAAGAAAGGTGATTTTGGGCTAGGGTTGAAAACACATGATTGGCATACCTTCATCAAGGTAAGTCATGTTCTCTATTTACAATATATTTGTAAAATTGCATGTACATTTTATTGTATTATTTTACAATATATTGAAAAGATCATTTTTTAATCATTGTAGTGCGTCCTACGTCTATCCCTCCCAGACTAGTTTGACAATAGTGTTAAACAAGTGATATACAATCTTGGATAATTCATCAAGTTCAAAGTGTTATTATATTTATGAATTGTTTTACTTTTTAATGTAATTTATTGTATATTTTTATCTAAAATCTTGTTTATATGTTCTTGCATGTTGAATATCTTTCAGGTAGTTATCATCTAAAGAAATTGATAAAAAAAGATATAAAATATTGGAAAAGAAAAATTCCCTAGCTTATGTGTGAAATACAAAAGTGTCTACCTCTAACTTTTTTCAATGCTCAAGAACACTACCTCATACATCTAGTTGAGGAGATTGAATTGTGTGGACCTATACAAACTAGGTCAATATGGTTGGTTGAGAGGCAATTGAAATTTATGAAGGGCTTGGTTCGATAAAGAACACATCTTAAGGGCTCTATGGTGGCAGGATATATGGTATACCAGACCATGGTGTATATTAGTGAATATCTACTCAATTTTGTAGCAAATTTCCATGTAGATCGCATTTGGGATCCCAAATCTATTAACAAATTTGAAGGGGAGTACTTGATGGGGAAAGGTAGATTAAGGAAAGTGGAAGGTAATTATATGATGTTATTGTAGTTTATTAATTTTTATAGATATTCAATGTAAGTTGTTTCTAAGCGGTCTATTTGTTTTCTTTATAGTTGGTCATGAGTGAGATGCACCACATTTGTATATTGCAAACAATCTTGATTGGATGACGGTACGGATTCAACAATCTCAAGAAAATGGTCACTCATTAACATGGGATGGTGTTGCATCATTGGTTAAAGAAGCTCATCATAATGGAGATCCCAATGTTACACCAATGGTACTTGATATAGCATATGGTTTAAGAGGTAGAAAGGTACATATAAGTTTACTAACCATGACCCATAAGTTTAATATCAACTCACAGATTGATGCAAATAATCTTGACATGTTTGAATAATTGTAGATCAAACACCACAAAGCTATGTACTACCATGGCCGTAAATTTCACATAAAAAAGTTAGACGACATGGAGAAAACTTATGATTCTGGGATAAGTGCAGTCTTTGAGGTCACTCATATTTCATCTTGAAATGACATACATCCTCAACAATCTAAAAATTGATACTATGGCATTTTGGATGATATACTTGAGTGCAAATTTAATTCATTCAAATTAGTTCTATTTGTCATCAAATGGTACAAGCTACGGCTGAATCAAAATGATCCTAATAAGACTGTTATTGAACATGATAGTGTATTTACAATGATTAATACAAAGTCATTTGAGCCAGTTGTAGATGAGCCCTATGTTCTTCCAAGCCAATGTGAGCAAGTATTTTACTTTGATGTTCCACATTAACCAGGTTGGTCATTTGTTGTTAGACATGATCGAAGAGCAAGGCCAGTATAGTATAATGTGATGGAAGAAGAAGATATTGAAGAATTAGAAGATGGATTAAATGATGATCATGGACGACTATTAGATAATGAAGAAGAAGAAGAAGAAGAAAAAAAATGATGATGATTCTGGTGATACTGATGATGGTCATGAAGATGATGGTGATGATGATGATAGTCATGATGATGGTGATGATGATGATGATAGTAGTCGTGATGATGATGATAGTCATGATGATTACATGGATGAGGAGGATGATGAATAACATGATCAATGAAATGTATGTCAAGGTATGATAAATGCCACGTATGAGGTATTGATTTATTCATGGAAATTTGAAATAAGTTATTATGTGTTGAACTCTATAGTCATGGAGCATATTTTGCATCATGTAAATTTTGTCTTCTATATAATTTGTAGCTTACATATCATGTAATTTTCAGCTAACTTTAGATAATTGATTTACATATGCAGGAAATTTAACACCTTTCACATGGATCGATAGGTATAATTTATTATTTGGTTTCCTTCTCTTTAGTAAACAAAATATATAGATCCTACTATGTCTCTCTATAGCCTATGAAGAAAGTCCACATCTGGCAATATGGACCCAAAACAAAATAACAAGACACTTGCTAGATTGTGGTCTCAGGTCTAAAGAAAAGACATTAAAAAAATTTATTGTCCTTGCAAAAAGTGTAAGGGCTTAAAGAATCAAAGAATTCTAATCAAAACAACCCAGAGTCATTGTAGGCAATATGATCACATTGAAGGGGGGCACAATTTTCATCAATTGGTGAATGTGGATTTCCAATTGGAGGATCAGAGAGGTGTGAATATCCAAGCCGATGATAATGGTCCCATGGAAGAAGATGATCTTGTGGTAGAGGATATGATTGAAGATGGTATTTTTGTAGCTGATCAAGATGATCATGATGATGGTACTAGTGCATCTGATAATGATGATGAAGATGGTCTTGATATAGCTATAATTGAGAATGCATATGAGCCACTATACCAAGGCTCCCAAACAACTCTTCTCTCCACTATAGTGTTGTTGGTGAACTTTAAGGTTATGAATGGTTTATCCAATGTAGCAATGTCATGTATGCTAAGGTATGCCATTATTGTCATCTTTAATGTTAGCATACCATTACGATTCATTATATTAACAATTCATATTTATTGTTGTAGGTTGATAGGTGAGTTTTTCTTACCACCATCAAACATTTTGCCTCCTTCGTACCAAGAATTATCTACCGTTATGAATCAAATTAGAATATAGTATCAGAGAATACATGCATGTCCCAATGATCACATTCTATATCATAAACTGCATGAATTTGCAATAGAATTCCCTTTTTCTCATACTAGTAGATATCGGTCAAATCAAATAACAAAAAAGGTGCCTCACAAGATTCTTTGGTACATTCCCCTTATTCCATGTCTTCAATGATTATTCAGGTGCACTATCTAGGCACAATTTATGGATTACCATGCACACAATAAAAGTCAAGATGACATTATGAAAATTCTTGCAAATGGTTCTACATTTAAAGACATAGAAACAACATGGCCACACTTTAAAGAAGAGCCTCGTAATCTCAAGATTTCAGTGGCAGTGGATGGTGTCAATCCATTTTGAGATATGAGATCTACTTACTCAGTGTGATCTATTTTTATTATTAACAATAATATTCCTCCTTGGATGTCCATAAAGAAGGAGCACATAATGTTGTCAATGATTGTGCCAGGTATTTTATCATTTAATAGTTATGTAAATTAATTTATAAACATTGCATCAAGATGGTCATAATAATTATATAATATTTTTGTTCATTCAACTAGGTAAGTACCAAGTTGAAGATATGAATCTGTATATTGAGCCCCTTATTGATGAGTTGTTTATTTTATGGAATGGGATCACTATGTATGACATCTCTAGACCAATAGGACAAAGAAAATTTCAATTCCATACAATGCTTGTATGGACAATACATGATGCCCCTAGGCTAACTCATTTATGCGGTATGTTATATATTCATGTTAAGGTCACATATTTTTCGTATGTTATAGTGCTTACACATTATTGTTATAAAATTAAGTTACGCATGATAATTGTACATGATCCAATTGTACAATATCTTTTAGGTCTTTAGACAAAGGGTAAATTCGCATGTCCAGTTTGTGGTCTATAGATGAAATCTCATCATTCAAGAAGTTTAGCAAAGCAGGTGTTTGATGAGTTTAGGCACTTTCTCCACAATAATCATAAGTATCAAACTATCAAAAAACATATTTTTAATGGGAAAGAAGAGACAACATCAAGGCCATGAAGAATGACACCTCATCTATGGAAGCTGGAATATGATAGACTAAATTGCCAAGGTAATGTCATTCCATCTGATTATATTCGTTTGAAATTTAGATTTTGATATTGTCTTTTATTTACAAATAATGTTATTGATGCTTGTGAAGGTCATCAAGGCATCAATGACCAACTTCCTAGAGGAATAAAAAGCTATCCTAGTCAATTTAATAGGTTGCCGTACTACAAGGATCTTCCAATCATGCATTTGTTTGATCCTATGCATATTGAAAAGAATGTAATAGAGACACTATGAAAAATATTGGATGGAAGGCGTGAAAAAGGAAAATGGCCAAAATTTGTAATGACATTCATGAATCCAATCATGCACTAAAAAATTTCATTAAATCAAATAGCAATGGAGACCGCAGAAACTCGAGTGCCATTCCTTGGTTATTAAATGAGTAGCAAAGTGATGCATTAAAAGAAGTCATACAAAAAACAAAATTTCCAATAGGATTTGCTACAAATATAAGTAGTCTTGTATCAAAGTAAGGTGATTTTGGGCTAGGGTTAAAAAACATGATTGGCATACCTTTGTCAAGTTAAGTCATGTTCTCTATTTACAATATATTTGTAAAATTGCATGTACTTTTTATTGTATTATTTTAAAATATATTGAAAAAATCATTTTTTAATCATTGCAGTATGTCCTACCTCTATCCCTCTCAGACCAATTTGACAACAGTGTTAAACAAGTTATATACGATCTTGGATAATTCATGAGGTTAGAAGCGTTATTATATCTATGACTTCCTTTACTTTTTATGTAATTTATTGTATATTTTTATCTAAAATCTTGTTTATATGTTCTTGCAAGTTGAATCTCTTTCAGGTGGTTATCATATAAACAAATTGATAAAAAAGATATAAAATATTGGAAAAGAAAAATTCCCCAGCTTATGTGTGAAATGCAAGAGTGTCTACCTCCAGCTTTTTTCAATGCTTAAGAACACTACCTCATACATCTAGATGAGGAGATTGAATTGTGTGGACCTATACAAACTAGGTCAATGTGGATGGTTGAGAGGCACTTGAAATTTATGAAGGGCTTGGTTTGACAAAGAGCATGTCCTAAGGGTTATATGGTGGTGGGATATATGGTATACTAAACCATGGTGTATATTAGTGAATATCTTCTCAAGTTTGCAACAAATATCCATGTAGATCACATTTGGGATCCCAACTCTATTAACAAATTTGAAGTGGAGTACTTGATGGGGAAAGGTAGATTGAGGAAAGTGAAAGGTAATTATATGATGTTATTGTAGTTTATTAATTCTTATATATCTTCAATATAAGTTGTTTCTAAGCGGTCTATTTTTTTTCTTTATAGTTGGTAGTGAGTGGGATGCACTACATTTGTATAATGAAAAAAATCTTGATTCGAAGATGATATGGATTTAACAATCTCAAGAAAATGGTTGCTCATTAACATGGGATATTGTTGCATCATTGGTTAAAGAAGCTCATCGTAATGGAGATCCCAATGTTACGCCAATGGTACTTGATCTATCATATGGTAGAAGAGGTGGAAAGGTATGTATAAGTTTACTAACCATGACCCATAAGTTTAATATCAATTCACATATTGATGCAAATAATCTTGTCATGTTTGAATAATTGTAGATCAAACACCACAAATCTATGCACTACCATGGCCGTAAATTTTGTATAAAAAAGTTAGACGACATGAAGAAAACTTGTGATTTTGGGATAAGTGCAGTAATTGAGGTCACTAATATTTCATCTAGAAATGACATACATCCTCAACAATCTAAAAATTGATACTCTAGCATTTAGGATGATATACTTGAGTGTGACTTTAATTCATTCAAATTAGTTATATTTGTCATCAAATGGTACAGGCTATGGCTGAATCAAAATGATCTTGATAGGATTGTTATTGAACATGATAGTAGATTTACAATAATTAATACAAGGTCATTTGAGCCAGTTGGAGATGAGCCCTATGTTCTTCCAAGCCAATCTGAGCAAGTGTTTTACTTTGTCATTCCACATTAACCGAGTTGGTCATTTGTTGTTAGACATGATCTAAGAGGAAGGCCGGTATAGTATAATGTGATGGAAGAAGAAGATACTGAAGAATCAAAAGATGGATTAAATGATGATCATAGATGACTATTACTTAATGAAGAAGAACAACAAGAACAAGAAAATGATGATGATTCTGGTGATGCTAATGATGGTCATGAAGATGATGGTCATGATGATGATAGTCACAATGATGATAGTCATGATGATGGTGATGATAATGATGATGATGATGATGATAGTAGTCATGATGATGATGATGATGATGATGATGATGATGATGATGATGATGATAGTCATGATGAGGACATGGATGAGGAGGATGATGAATAAGATGATCAATGAAATGTATGTCAAGGTATGATAAATGCCACATATGAGGTATTGATTTATTCATAGAAATTTGAAATAATTTATTATGTGTTGAACTCTATAGTCATGGAGTATATTTTTCATCATGTAAATTTTGTCTTCTATATAATTTTTAGCTTACATTGTTAGGAATGGGAACACTAAGAGGGGGGAGGGGTGAATTAGTGTTCACTGTATTTTAACTTTTCTATTTAATCTTAATTCTGAACTTAAATGCTTAAGTACTGAATTAAACATTCACATAAACATGAAACATGAAATCAACACATGACACCAATATGGTTATGGGGAAACCCAAATAGGTAAAAACCCCAGTGGGACTTGATACCCACTAATATTCTACACTAGTGTTTTGTGATCCTTACTAGAAGATCCTTTACCCTATTATGAGTATCTTTACAATGCTTTAAGTAGAGTAGACCTTGTTAAGGGTTGGACCCTATTAGGAGTCTTTTACAATGATCCCTGTTAGAGGATTTGACTCACTATCTTAGAGCTCACTGCTCAAATGATGAAGGCTACAACCTTCTGAATTCAGATACACACTATATCTACAGGTGAATTGTCACTGTGACATTGCTTGTTAGATCAGTTCCTATGATGCACTGATGCTTTGACCTCTTGCAAAGTTCTAATACATCTTATGCTCTCTTCTCATATCTCTGCTCTACTTATCACAACTCTATTGCAACTTCCATACCGAATACAATGGGCATATCTTATATTTATAATCTCATACAAACAAAACAATTAGGTCGGCCCTATAACTAATTACAAATAATGCTTCTAAATGAATTGACTTAAGTGTTCTTACAATTATACATATAGACATGTCAAAAACCTAAATACAATGGGCCCATGGCCTTTACAATATTACATTATAATTGTAAACCAAAATGCTAACTGTCGGCTCTATGCTCTGTTCTTTGCTGGCACACACTGGCTGTGCAACTTCAATTGACTGTAACTTTCACATCTTTGCATATCTACTTGTGCGCTCTTATAATAAGAATAAGTATAGTCTAAAAAAATTAACTTGTAGGGCTCATACCATAATTCATCTATACACACGTGCACTGATGCTCTAAGCTGCAAGAACTCTATACACTGTCCAGTCTTCAACACTTAACTAAATTTTGATCTTTATACTAAGTGCGCTAACTCCAAAATACTATATGACTTTGTTGCCATAATGAAAACACTATATCTAGTCATACACTTCAATATAGACAACTTTCCAACAATCTCCCCCTTTGTCAGTGATGGCAACAAAGGAATATGGCCAAGTCTCTAACTGTCCTTAACACAAAATTTTTTTGTCTTCTATACATTTTTATACATAAACTTATATCTCCCTATACATATCATATATTCCATATTCTATACAACACCCCCTTTGACATTAATGACAAAGGTATTAAAAAAAATTGTATTAGTACATACTCATTGATGGAAAACATTCCGATATGCAATCTTGAGCTTTTGGATCTCCTTCTTCCGAAAGGTTATCAGAGAGTTAACTATCTCGAGATGGGCACATAATGCATATTGAAGCTTCTCCATCTTATCCAAGCCATTAATGGGACCATGATCATAAGTTACCATGGTGGAATCAATCTCCTTTATGTTTTGATTGAGGATATCTAAAGAGGGCGCAAGACCATTCCTCAACTAAGTCTGTCTGAACCTTATCCTTGTTATCTCTTTTTCTTCCTTCTCAATCTTGTCTATCTGTCCTTGGTAGACATTGTTGCACATGTTTGCATTGGTGGATGTGTCTATTACTAAATTCTTTACCTGCTCAATCATTGCTTCTACCTCTTTTATGTTCTTGAAATGAGCATCAGTGAGTTTATCTTTGTCCATGCATGCTGCAATGATCCTTCTTCCTTCATTAGAAAATTCTTTCAGTGATGCTAGACCTGACTTAAGAGAATTAAAGTCCAGTGAAAATTTGTTCATTAGTTCATTGAGTCTCTTCTTTAAATACTTCTCTTCTGCTACTTTGGATGCAGATTCTTCTAGGCTAGTAAAATTGCTTTTGAACTATGAGATGACTATACTCACATCATCAACTAAATGTACTTTTTACACTTTCTTATCTTTTAGTAGAAAACTGTTCAAAATATTCACTGATTCCATAAGTAGATGATTTCTCATGAATTGCTTCTCCTTTTCCTTCTCCATAGCTATGATGCTAAACTTAATTAGGTCTTCTTCTTTCCAAGAGTCCAAACTACTTGTGTCAGGTGTCAAACTTGACAACAATGTTGAGGAGGGAGTGATGGGAGTGCTATCCATCACTTCTTGTTTCACCTTGATCAATTCAATAGAAGTTTCATCTTTACTTTCTTTTTCCTTTTCTTCTTATTTCTCATTAGATATGTCTTCAATGTATATTTCTTCTTGATGAGTGGGAGATGAGCTGCTACATAAGATTTCAGCTTCTTGTGTGCTCACAAGAGCTTCCTCAAACTTATCTAATTCTATGTCAGTGGCCACCATGGCTATCTCTATTTGAGTTTATTCTATGGGCGGTGAGTCCTAAGGACCTATCACTTGCACATCAGAGGTCTCTACTACTTTGTCTTGCTTACTAGGTGCATGAGTGATGGGCGTAGTAGGTCATTTTATGTGTTGTTCTAATATCTCCTTTTCAAGGGCCTTCTCTATTTCCTTTGTTATCAGCGCAAAGTCTTTGTTCATAATGTGTAGAATCCTCATCTTTTTCCTTAAGTACGGCTTCACCAAATTTAACATCAGTGCCTCTTCTTCTTTGGAACATACTAGTAGAGTATCTTGTAATACTTTTTCTCTAATCTTTAGATCCTCCTTATTTGCTTGTTTCTTTTGGTATTCTAAAATATCCCAAACTTTATCTAGAATAGAGGTTTTCAACTCAAGAACTATCTTCTTGAACTTGATCATTGTTGGCATTAAGTATGTTTTTCATTAGTGACAACACTTATTCAGACTCTGTGTGTTTACCGAGCAGACAAGACAGTGTTTACCAAGTAGTGTTTATCGAGTGCTAGCATGGTAAATAGGGAATTTAGTTTCTACCGAGTGACACTATATCTACCAAGTCTCCAATATATACCAAGTTTGAAACTACAACCGAGTGGTTAGTATGGACCGAGCCTCCACTTCTACTGAGAGCATGACAATGCTGAGTAATGTAGTGGATGCTGAGTATCAGAAAGTCACCAAGTTAGTTTGTAGTAACCAAGTAACTATATTTGGGCCAACTCAATAATATTTGTGTTAGCTTGTTTAAGAGTTGAATTTGTAATTATTTTGTAATTATTTTGGATTGATATATAAATAATGTTTTGTATCATATCCAAGGTGTTAAGAAGCGAGAAGTGAAAAAAAGAGGAGAAGAAAGGCAGAGATAAGCGAATTACAAAGGGCTACAATAGTATAAGAAGTAGTAGAGATATATCCATCACAAAAGGTGATCAGTACATCAGAGAATCTCAATCAGCAAGTACAGTTGCAAGTAAGAGATCTACTATTTCATCCTAACAGGTGAATCAGCCCCAAATCCTTTAATCGAGTAGACTTAACAGTCTTTGTAAAATCTCTTAACCGAGTGCATACTTCATTGTATGCTTGTAAATCCTCTAACAAGGTGGACCTAGCAATCATTATTTCTCCTAACAGGGTAGATCATCAGAAGTGATCATTGTAAGCCTTAACCGGCAAACTTTATACTGTAGTATTGAAGTTTTGTGGGTATTATCCCCACCCCAGTTTTACTTTCTACTTGGAAGGTTTCTGGGTCACCAAATCTTTGTGTTCAAAGTGTTATGAATGTTTTATTCTTTTTGTTACTCATGCATGCAGTTATCTTATTGATCTAAATGTTATTTGGAATATGGTTAAGATTTAAATTTGTTAAAATTTTTGAAGTTACTAATTCATCCCTCCCGTCTCAGTAACTTGGCTAGTCTTGAATATTTCCAACAATTGGTATCAGAGCTTTGTGGTTCTCAGGATAAAGTTTGATAGCTTGAGAAAAGATTCAAGACAATGGAGATATTCAGACTTAACAAAGTAATTGAGAATGAAAAGCTAGATCTAGAAATGGCCATAGCTCAACTCAAGGAAGCAAAAGAGCATCTTTCCCAATCCCTAAAAAGAAGGAAGGAACTTGCAAATCATATGAATGACCACCAGTATGTTGAAGAAAAGATTGAAGACTTTTTTCCTTCAAGCAACTCAGATGAAGTAAACAATGCAATCAAAGAAATTCTAGAAAAGAATGGATCTCTACAAGAAGAAGTAAGAAAATTGAAAAGAGAACAGGAAATTCAATCAACAACATTTTATGAAATCTTGGAACAAAGAAACAAGATGAAAGATGAAATAGATGGAAAGAACAATGAAATCCAGAATCAAACTCTTCAACTAGAAAACCTTATTGATCAAGTCTCCAATGCAAATGAAGAAATCTTGACTCTGAGATCAAAAAATGAAAATATAAGACAGGAGCTGAGATCTGAAAAGAAAATCAATTTAAGATTGGTGAATGACCTAGACACTGAAAGGGAAATCAATGAAAGAATTTTGAAATCTCAAGAAGATATGAATCAAGTGTATGAATGAAACCTTCATAAGAAAAAAGGAAAAGTAGGACTTGGATACAAAGAGGAAGGTGAATCCTCCAAACAAGGTACTCAAAAGAATCAGAAACCCACTTCTAATCACTGTGGCAAAATTGGTCATACTTTAAACAAATGTTGGAGCAATGGAAAAGCACAATTCAATGGAAAATGCTACAATTGCAATCAACATGGTCATAAATCAAATGAATGCAAGGAGAAACCAAGATTTAAAGGCAAATGTCACAAATGTAACAAACAAGGTCACAAGGCATCAGAATGTAGAACTAAAACACCCAATCCAGCAGAACAAATTGTGAAAGCAATATTTGGTCAGGATTACAACACTTGGTGTAGGTGTCATTACTGTGGAGAATATGGACACATTGGCATGAATTGTGTAAGGCATCACTTGAGAAAAAGAGAAACTACCATAAGATGTTATAAATGCACTAAACTTGGTCACATAGCTAAAAATTGCATGAATTTAGGCAAAGTTGAAGATGAAAAGAAAGCAAAAGTAGATAGCATTAGGAAGCAGATGAGACAACAGTGGATTCCTAAATGTACCAAGAAAACCAGTCCAAGTAATGAAGTCACTCATGAAGAGGGTGGCTCTATCAATTCTAACTAAGTCTCCAAGAAAGCACTGGAACTGTATCTTCACAGACATATTCCAAAACAACTCCAAAATTGAAAGGAAGAAAGATCCAAATCAGTATGCAAGATACAGTAGGATCACAAGAAGGTCAGTATTAGTTACCAATGAGCAAGGTCGAGAGTAACCTAATTTCATATGGTTATCGAGTAAGGTTGGAGCAGTATGAATTTGTATGTTCTCCGAGTTGTGGAATCTTCACCGAGCAATTAATGCATAGTGGATGACAGTCTGTTGAGTTCAATACCCTAATTCCTATGGAGCATTAATGATAAACTTTTAACAAAAATCATGAAATCAAGTTCATTCTTCACCATGAATATTAGCATATTGAGCAGAGAAATTTCTAGTGCAATCAAGTGATTCGAAGCAAAATTTTGTAGCAGAAATTTTTTGAAGAATTTTTCTTTTTCTACTGAGCTACCATGGCATCATCCAGCACCAAAGTAAACAAAGGTTTAGAAATGTTAGTTCAAGGAGAATGGAAAGCAGCTGATTTCAAACTCGTGCCCGCGATTACAAAAACCCTAGATCTAAGTGGAGCTCAATCACAAATTCCTCCAAAGGTACTTCTTGTAAATGACATTCATAGTCATTTTAAAGGTACAATTCAAGAGCTTGGAACCCTAGAGATAGATGTTTTTCATGATGAACTATTTGTTGATGGTGTTCTTAAACCGAAACATAAACATTTGGAAGATAAGGGTTTGACACATATCACCCACTTGCCTGGAAGTTTCCAGATAAAATGGATTAGATATATCCTAAGCCTAGTGCATGAAGGTAAAATTTGGCTTGAGTAACCAGTGGAAATAATAGAGAAGATGATTCATCGAATCACTAGTCTTCCCATGCTTGCCAAGGCTAAATCTACAAAAACCCTAGGTCGGGTAGAGCTGGAAAAGAAAACCCTAGTCGAATGGGACAGTAGAGGTATGAGAATAAATAGTATTACTGATGCAAAACTAAAATTTGGCACATATGTCATAGCTCAATCGATATACAGTTCAAGTTGACAGAATAGTGTTCTGTGTGAAGCAGTTGACATAGCTTATAAAATTGTGAAGAACAATCTATCATTTGACCTAGTAGATTTATTGTTGAAACAATTCAACAAGAATATGGAGAGCATCCAAACCTCAAAGAACAATCCATGTAAGTTTGGCTCGCTATTGTTTTGTTTATTTTTCTATGCTCAAAATTTTTTCCCATCAAAAGGCATGATAAAATGGAGAAAGGATGTGCCTATTCTTTATCAGATAAATGAGTACATTGAAGAAATGGGTGAGAATTTTGCAAGCATAATAGATAACTATTTTGAATCTTTTAAAGAAAAGATGAATAATAGATTCCGGATTCCACAAAAGTTGGTGGAAGATTATAAAGATGATATTTGTTTCATGGTTGATTGTGATAGAGTATACATTCAGGTAGTAAGGCCTAGGATTGTATGGGTGAAACCTCTTCCTTATGAGGTAAACATTGATGAGACAAAAGATATAATTGAAGCCCTAGTAAATCAACCTATTGATCCAAAGGCTCCATACTTTGGAACATATGATGAAGCTAAGGTAAGAATTGAGCTAAGCATAAAGCTTCCATAGGTGGTTAACAAAGGCAGAAAGAGGATGGCCAAGATGCAATCTAGCATACCTCTAATGTTAACCGAGGGAAAAGGAGAGGACATTGAAGAAGAAGAAGAAGAAGAAAAGAATGAGTGAAGAAGAACAAGTACCTGTGAAGAAGAAAGGGATGGCGACAATCACTAAGGCACCAAAATAATCTACTGCAGTCTTCACAAGAAAAACAAGGGGCAAGGCAAGTAAAGTCAATGATGATATAGTACTCAAAAAGGCCTCCTCCCTCATTTGAAAAAAAGATTAAGGATTTGAGAGAAGGATTTGGAATTTCAAATTTCAAATCTCTCAAATATGAAATTAGATCAGAGGCAGAGCAATAGGAAATTGAAGATGTCATTATTGAGAAAATGGGAAAATGGAAGAACTCACCTGATGATATGGCTTTTCAAATTCTAGGTGTTCTATTGGATAAAGTCAAGTTGAGATGGTCCAATGCAAAGAAAACTATCAAAGACATATATGCTCAAACCTTAAGACAGTTGATGCCAAGTTTGAAAAATGCTAAAATAAATAAGGCATTGATAGAAAATGAGTGCAAGATGACACTAAAATTAAATAGTTGTTTGATTTTGATCAAGGATATAGAGTCAGTTGTGAAGAGTGCAAATTCTACTTGGAAAAACATCTATCATCTTCACAAACCGAGTGTTGAAACCGTTATAATAAAAGATATTGAAGATGATAGTGATGAAGAAGAAGAAGTAGTTTAGATTGATAATGTTGAGGTAGAAGAAGTAGAGGAAGAAGCTACCGAGGAAGCTAAGAAGAATGTTGAGGAAGATGATCTAGTTTGAATAGCTATAGAAGTAATTGCCTCACTTCCTCACTCTCCAGAAAAAGTTGCTACATCTAGCCCGAAGATAACTTCAAGTGTGATTGTGACAACACCTACAAATGCATCAAATGTCCAATCATCACTAGCACAACTCAATGTATCAATGACAGAAGTGGCTACCACTTCATCTACTGAGCTTCAGCCACCTTCTTCCACCAAGTTGCAGTCTCCAGTGTCATCTTCAATACCTTCTTTAGTTTTGAGTTTTTCAGTAGCAAGTACTTCAATTTTGGATACCTCAGTAAGTACTTCAGATTCTACAGTTGTAAATACTTTAGTTTTTCATTTATCAAGTATTCCAGTTAGCATTCCATCAATCAGAAGTTTATCATTTTTCACTGCAAGTCCTACTGTGTCTACAATAATTTCTACTACAAAGGCATTAAGTATAAAGACTCAATTGAGTACAAAAATTTTGAGTAAGAATATAGAAGAGGACATAGATTTAGATGAGGAGATAGAAATTCCATAATTAGATTTTGCAAATCTTTCAACAGACCAAATGCAAATAGTTGGTGAACTCCTCCAGAAGAAAGCAAAGCAGAAGAAACTAAAAGAAGAAAGAGATAAGAAATATAAGATCATTAAGGATGCCAAGAATATTTTGATAGAAGAAATATGTGTTGAAGTTGATTCCTCTCAACACATTTTGTTATAGATGGCAGAGGCAGTAAACAAGTTCAATGAGGATTCTTCTGGATTAGATAAGTTGCTTGAGAAGGCTGAGAAGACGTTTGACAATAAAGTACTTGAGTGTATTGCTCAGCAGATAGCTATCAATCAGGCAGAGTTATCTTCAGTTTTGACTAGCATTGAGTCCTCCTATTCCAAGGTAACGTCATTTTTTGTCAAAGTATGTAATGTTGTCAAGTTCTCAAAGGAGATTAAAGAAAAAATAAATAAGATTGATGAGGATCTGAAGATCAGTGCACAGAAGTTGCAACTTGAACCTAGTTCAAGCTCTGCACATCATATGACAGTCAGATTCCTATTTGAGAAGTAGTCAAAGTTATTGAGAGAAGATGGAAGGATCATGTCAACATTAATAGATATTCAGAACATGATCCTTCCCATCATGGATACAATGTAGAAGCATATTGCACACTCAAAAACATTGATCCATGACAATCAGTTTTCAATTGCAGATCACATGATTGAACTCTCTGTAGAAGTCCAAGTTGCACTCCATATGTGCAAGATTCTGCAAGAGAATTGGGATGAAATCTAGCATTAATAAGTAAGGTACATTCTAATTTTCTCTCACATTTTGGTATCTCTATGTAAAATATTTGTATATACACCTTTGGCATTATTGTCAAAAAGGGGGAGAAAGTATATAAGATATGTGAGATATGAAAGGGGGAGAAAGTATATGAGAGAAATAGGAAATATGAGTATGAGGTGAAATAAGATATTTGTATATATACTATATGGGGGAGACATGAAATGTATATACAGCAGTATGAAAAAGATAAATTTTTTGAAAAATCAAAAATAGATTCGGCATGATTTTTTGGGCAATAAGTGTTTTTGTCACTAATGCCAAAGGGGGAGATTGTTGGCATTAAGTATGTTTTTCATTAGTGACAACACTTATTCAGACTCTGCGTGTTTACCAAGCAGACAGGACAGTGTTTACCGAGCAGATAGGACAATGTTTATCGAGTAGTGTTTACCGAGTGCCAGCATGGTAAGTAGGGAATTCAGTTTCTACCGAGTGACACTATATCTACTGAGTCTCTAGTATATACTGAGTTCAAAACTAAAACTAAGTGGTTAGTATGGACCGAGCCTCCACTTCTACTAAGAGCATGACAATGTTGAGTAATGCAATGGATGCTGAGTATCAGAAAGTCACCGAGTTAGTTTGCAATAACCAAGTAACTATATTTGGGCCGACTCAGTAATATTTGTGTTAGCTTGTTTAAGAGCCGACTTTGTAATTATTTTGTAATTGTTTTGGATTGATATATAAATAATGTTTTGTATCATATCCAAGGTGTTAAGAAGCGAGAAGTATTAAAAAAGGAGAAGAAAGGCAAAGATAAGTGAATTACAAAGGGCTACAACAATATAAGGAGCAACAAAGATATATCCATCATAGAAGGTGATCAGTACATCAGAGAATCTCAATCAGTAAGTACAGTTTCAAGTAAGAGATCTACTATTTCATCCTAATAGGTGAATTAGCCCCAAATCCTTTAACTAGGTAGACTTAACAGTCTTTGTAAAATCTCTTAACCGAGTGCATACTTCATTGTATGTTTGTAAATCCTCTAACAAGGTGGACCTAGCAGTCCTTATTGCTCCTAACAGGGTAGATCATTAGAAGTGATCATTGTAAGCCTTAACCGACAAACTTTATACTGCAGTATTAAAGTTTTGTGGGTATCATCCCCACCCTAGTTTTACTTTCTATTTGGAAGGTTTCTGGGTCACCAAATCTCTGTGTTCAAAGTGTTATGAATGTTTTATTCTTTCTATTACTCATGCATGTAGTTAGCTTATTGATCTAAATGTTATTTGGAATATGGTTAAGATTTGAATTTGTTAAAAGTTTTGAAGCTACTGATTCACCCCTCCCCTCTCAATAACTTGGCTAGTCTTGAATATTTCCAATAGATCATATGTTTGATAATCATGCTATGTATTTCTGATTTGTCAATCTCACTATATGATTCATAATGCTTCCCTACTTGATCAATAATGCCCTCATCAACAATTCTTGTATTGAAAACTTTAAGACTTGGTCTAAATCCTACCTTAGGAGGTGCTTGAATGTTTTTCTTGCTCCTTGTTGCTCGCAAGGATGGATGATCAGTGCTAGCTTCTTTCTTCCTCTTGACTATTGGCTTATACTCCAAAGGAGTGGTAAAGTCAATAGTATCTATGGGTGCAAAAGGAGTATTATCTTCTTTACCCTTCTCATTGTCATCTTTTTCAATTTTTATCTTTTTCAGCTTAGGATCTTCATGTTCTTCTACTACTGTTGTGGCTTTCAATTCTAAGGAAATATTTTCATCCCTTTCTTTATCAAGGTCTTCTTGAGATACACCTTGAATTCTCAAGATCTCAGATGTGACCTTAGCAACTTTTCTTTTAGTTGCAACTCTATTTAGTTTAGCATCAACTTCCCTGGTCTTTTCCTCATAGGTTCCCCACCTAGGTTCATTAGGATCTTTAGGGGCTAATAAAAGTACCCATGCATATGCTTCAAGGACCTATTCCTCTACCTCATAGCCAAGTGGATGAATCCACTTAGTTCTTGGTTCCACAACCTTAATACAAGTAGGTTTAATCTCCACCATAAAACATATTGTATCCCTATATTTCTCTACAATGCTGTTTAGAATCCTATACCTCATTTGCATCTTAGCTCTAAAGGTCTTCAATTCTAATGTGATATAGTCTCTTAGTGTGCTTTCTATGGATGCTTTGTTGGAAATCTGAGGCATGGTAGGAATGGACTTGTCCAAATATAAATCTGAAATTCTTCCAACTATATGAAGGTACATATAGATGATTAGGGACCCAAACCTGAATATCTTTTTCTTGTCATGTTTGATAGCTTTGATGTTATCTATCAATTGTGTGTGCAAGATCTCACACAAGTTGAACTCTTCATCTTCCTTTACAATTCAGATGGTTGCTAGAATAGTGCCTATAGACATACTATTCATCCTACCGGTGTGATGAAATCTATAACCTAGTATCATTGACATCAATTTGATGTATGCTTACTTAGTCAGCTCAATAGTCATGTTGTGCTTATCACTTCTTGACTTAAAAGCTTGCTCCACCATTTTCATGACATCCTTTCCCACAGGAAGGATAGTGCCTATCCTAGAAAGGCATGTCATCTCATGTATCAAATCACTTTTGATTCTTACTGGAACATCTCCAATCCAAAATAGATCATCATGGATTCTGCTCAATAAGATCTTTATCCATTTAGTCTCATAGAATTCATATGCCATAGCATACTCAACAATAGGGTGATCATTCCATTTGGTGTATTCATCCATGAATTTTTTTATCCTATTTCAACATGGTATCCATGTGCGCCCTTAACCTATCTATTCCAATAGGTTCTTTCTTATAGTAGATGTAAGCCCTTATGTCTTCCACATGCATGATGCCCATAGGCATGTGGGAGAAAGCTCCCTCTAAATAATCTAGGGTTGATTTAAATGAGTGCCTCTTGAAAACATATATTTTCTTCTTAGTGACATCATAAACAATAGGAGTGCCCATGACTTACTTGATAATTGCTTTCCAATTGATCTCTAAGATGATTATATGACTCCTAAATCAGCGTAACAAACTAGGGTTTTTGCAACCAATCAAATGCACTGCAAATAATAATAGTTCAATCTTTGAATCTTCACAACAACTTCCAAGGCTTAATCTATTCTCCAATCACTCTGAATTTGAATGCAATGATTGAACAATCAACTTTATGTGTACTTAAAGTGAGAAATTCACCATTAATGCAAGTCGCGTAAACTAGGTTGTCACTTCAAACTTTCAAACTCGAGCTCCATTAACAATTAGCATGTGTGCTCTTGCACAAAGGTTCCTATACACTCCAAAAGCTTAAGTCCAAAGGTGCATACTCCAAGGATGAGTATACCAGCCACGCAGGGGTCTAGAGCTAAATTAGCTCCCACTATGACCCTGAGGGCCATTCATGTAGATGTAGAGGGTGTGTCCATTCATGATGCATCCAATACATTCTCACTAGTCTTGTCCTTCTTCATCTCTGACCAAATCAAGCTCACATCATCTGAGGCTTTCACAAACTTGACTTCAGATTTAGGATCCAAAATTGGTTCTTTGATCTTTTTAGGGCTTTCCTGACCTTGCGTCCTTGATCTACAAAACTTTGAGATATTTCAAGCCTTGTTATAGGAGTGAAAAATGACTAGAGGTCTATTATTCCTTAGCACATTGACATGAGTCACCATTTTACATATTTTGGCTGAGTGACCATTATAGTTACATATCTAACATGTAACATTCTGAGAACTTATATTTGTTTGATTTTGATTCCTCTAATCATTTTGAGTCCTATTCTTCTTACTAGTCTTGCAATTCATAGCTTTATGACCAAATCTATTACATGAATAATAGTAACCATTATCTTTGCTTCTTTCAATTCAGACTCCAATCTTTCTTTGCAATTCCTTAGATACAAGATTTCCAAATTGGCTTCCCTCAATTCTTCATTGAGTTGAATGTTCTCTTTGACCTGTTCATTATAGACATCTTGATTTTTCATCAGTTTGTCATCAAATTCTTCAAGCTGACTTAATAAGGATGCATTTTCTTCATTCAACTTCTTGAATTTTTCTTCAAGATCATTGTTGGAGCATTCTTTCAAATCCTTTCTTACTCTTTTGATAACTAATTAAGCATCATTGACTTTTTCTTTTAGTTCTTCAATTTCTCTTTCTGAACTGCCCAGGTCTTCAAGAGCGGCTTCAAGATTCTTTTTCAAATGTTTCATTTCTGCTTTTTCCATGATCTCCTCAAGTGGTTAAACTTCTTTGCTGAGGACCAAAGCTCTGATACCAATTGTTAGGAATGGGAACACTGAGAGGTGGGGGGTGAATCAGTGTTCACTATATTTTAACTTTTCACTTTAATCTTAATGCTTAAGTACTGAATTAAACATTCACATAAACATGAAACATGAAACATGAAATCAACACATGACACCAATATGTTTATGAGGAAACCCAAATAGGTAAAAAACCCGGTGGGACTTGATACCCACTAATATTCTGCACTAGTGTTTTGTTATCCTTGCTAAAAGATCCTTTACCCTGTTAGGAGTAGCTTTGCAATACTTTAAGTATAGTAGACCTTGTTAAGGGTCAGACCCTATTAGGAGTCTTTTACAATGATCCCTGCTAGGGGAGGGCACTCACTATCCTAGGGCTCACTACTCAAATGATGAAGGCTACAACCTTCTGAATTCAGATACACACTATATCTACAGGTAAACAGTCATTGTGATACTGCTTGTCAAATCAGTTCCTTTGATGCACTGATTCTTTGACCTCTTGCAAAGCTCTAATACATCTTATGCTCTCTTCACATACCTCTACTCTTCTTATCACAACTCTATTGCAACTTCCATACCAAATACAATGTGCCCATCTTATATTTATATGATCATACAAACAAAACAATTAGGTTGGCCCTATAACTAATTACAAAAAATGCTTCCAAATGAATTAGCTTAAGCGTGCTTACAACTATACATATAGACATGTCAAAAACCTAAATACAATGGGTGCATGGCCTTTACAATATTACATTATAATCACAAACCAAAATGCTAATTGTTGGCTCTATGCTCTATTCTCTGGTAGCACACATTGGTTGTGCAACTTCAACTGACTATAACTTTAACATCTTTGCATATCTACTTGTGTACTCTTAGAATAAGCATAAGTATATTCTAACAAACTTAACTTCTAGGGTGCATACCATAGTTCATTTGTACACATGTGCACTGATGCTCTGAGCTACAGGAACTCTATACATTGTCCAGTCTTCAACACTTAACTGAATTCTAATCTTTACACTAAGTGCACTGACTCCAAACTGCTATATGACTTTGTTGCCATAATGACAACACTATATCTAGTTATATACTTTAGTATAGACAACTTTCCAACATACATATCATGTAATTTTCAGCTAACTTAAGATAAATGATTTACATATGTAGGAAATTTAACGCTTTTCACATGGATTGATAGGTATAATTTATTATTTGGTTTCCTTCTCTTTAGTCAACAAAATATATAGATCCTACTATGTCTCTCATTTGATGGATTGTAGGTATCACCAAATAGGTATTTGTCTGATCTGTCTTCCTCAAGTGAGGAAAATGTGGGAATAGAAGATAAAAGTGAGACATCTAGTAGGCCTAAAATAGGGAGATCAAGTACAGGTCAAAAGATTTGAAGAAAATTTAATAAATGAATGCAAATTTTCCTTGCTAAGTGGGGGTCATGTTCTAATGATAACGAGACCAAAGGTGACATGAAGGTTCCCTTAAGATACACACATCTTCAGAAAGAATGGGTACCCAAGGAACTACTTCCAGTTAATACTGATTTTTTTGTTAACGAAAGGATATATCGCATAGCTCCATCTTCATTACATGATTTGGGCTTATTTTCCATGGATGGCATAAAGGTTAGTTATAATCAAGTTGTTGAATTGATGGAGTATGTAGGACCTTGTTACAATTACAAGAATTGGATGCAGATTGTGCAATATAAAAAAAATATGCGTAGGTATGCATTGTCAGCAAATTATATACAATGCAAATCAAATTATCAAACTAAAATCCTCGCTATGTATATTGATGGAAGGCCAAAAGAAACAGGGAATATTATAGGTTTTATAAATAGTTCTCAACCCATGTCAACTAATAAGCGGTTGAATTGTATATTTGAGGCATGTGAGGGAAATCATGTATTTGTATGTGTGATAAAATCAATAAATGTAGGGGAAGAGCTTCTAATAGATTACAGTTTGAATCATGTAGATACAAAAAAAATCCCTATCATGTACTGGTAAGTATAACATTTAAACCAATTGCCTCCAATTAATATTGACTCCAATCATTTTTGATTGCTAAGAATTACTAATCTTTTTCATAGGGCGACATGGATATTCCACCTCAAGATACAGGTGGGGATTGTTCCTCACAGTACACTTTCTTCAGCAAAGGTAAACCTTAATTAGTGTAATTATACAAATTATATAAAAAAAAAATTCATATTATTATGTTCTTTTCTTTATGGCTTTGGAGTTATTTTGATAGAATTTTACTGATATTGATGTCATAACTTGATACTTATTGATAGAGAAAAGAAAAAGAGGCAGCAGATCTATTTCGATCTGAAGTTGATGTGGCATTTAGAGATAACGTAGAATCTAAATCTAACCATGTATTCATGGCTACTCAAATAAAAACTAAATATGGTAATGAAGTTCTTAACCTTCTAATGGAAGCAAATGAAACTAAGGAGTCAAAGGAACTCAAAGAAGAATTGACATGTAGAGTTAATTCTATTAATGTAAGCAGTAATTAATCTTAAGCAATAATTAAAGTTCAATAGATGTTTATATTTTATACTATCTTATGGATCATGATCTAAAATATGATGTGTTCTTACATAATTTTTTGACACGTGTGAAATGTCATCAACATGGTGAGGGTTGTAGCGCCACACAACCTTCATGTACATAATTCTTAAACCATTAACCATTGATTTAACCTTTGTATGCATTATTGACTCAACTTATGTTTGGGATTCTTCTAGTACCCCATTTAATCTGTATCCATTGAAAATGTCTTTGCTAACAATGTATTCTACAACTCATGATGAAGTGCAGACACCTCCTTCGATTAACATTCTGCATTCGATGGCTATATTGTCCGCAACAAGGTTCTTGCAGACATCTTCCTCTATACCATCTACAACTGGTAAAACCTTATTTTTCTATATTTTGTTATGTCCTAATCATGAATTGATTATTTTTCTTATGTGAATTTTATACACTATATGAACCTATTTTGTGTAATAATAGATACACCTACACTTGGTACAAGAATAGATCAGACCAGTACTAGTGAAGATCAGACCAGTACTGATTCGTTTGCGGGGACATTGTTGATGAACAAGAACAATATGGTTCTATTAAAAGTACCAAAGCTTCCAGGTGCTTTAAAATTGTTATTATTTACAAAGTAATTGTAGTTTACTTATACATAACTCATTTTGGACTGATAATCCCATGCTATTTTTGTAGGAAAAGATGTTTTTTATGAACATCTTTTTGAAATGACATTGAAGCCATTTGGGCCCACCATATGTAAAAGGTATGTAGCTTCATAATATTGGTACAATATTTTTCTTATCTTCCACTTATTTTACTATATTAAAGTTATGATATCTAACAATTTTGTTTTTTCAAAAAAGGTGGAATGATCAGGATGCTGACTTAAAAAATCAGCTCATTAAATCTTTAGAGGACCTCTTTGGAATTAAAAGTTTTGACAGAGGAAAGATTCTTACAAGAGCATGCAAACATTTAAAGACTGTGAGGGACCAATATAGAAGGGCTCTAAAGGATAACCCAAAGTATGAGCATCCTCCTATGATTCCACTGATGGAGTGGAATGAAATAATAGAAGATACAAAAGAGAAAAGGCTAAAGGGTAGTGGAATTCAACTAGAAGTTGGGAAAAAAAGGTATGTCGTGATAGTATTAAGTAGAATGTAATCATGCACTAATTCATGATCTTTTTAAATATATAATCTAACATGTTTCAAACTTTTCATAGACTGCAAGACACATCAAAAGCCACACAAGCAAGATTAAGAAAGGTTGGTTGGTGGTTATATGAAGCTTCACTCTCGACTTGTAAGTAGCAGCATTGGAATTTCATATCAAATTTTTATATATAAGGTTGCAAACAATTTTATTTAATCAAATCATACATGTAAAAGTGACGATATTAAACAAAAAATATAGGGCACAAAATTCAATGTAGAGCCCATAGATGAAGACAAGAGAATAGCCTTGAAGGAAGGCTATGCAGTCATGGTTGCATGCCTATGCCAAGCATCCCAAAGCCATAATGAAGAATCTGCTACACCAGATGAGACACAGGTAAATTGGTCAAATGAAAAGTAAATCAAATTGAATAGTTAATTTCAAACATAAATTGACTATTTCATGATAACAATGTGCATGGCATTTCACTACAGCCTTCAAATCCTACCACAAAACCTGGGCGTGACAAAGGCCATGATGTGCATCACAGTGTTGGAGGTATTAATTTTCTATTGGAAATAAATTACATAATTATTAATAGAATTTAACATCTTTAATTGCAATTGGCTGTGTAACCTTTTTTTGAATATTTTAGAGCATGTTGAGCATGTTGAGGTGGAAGATCATCAAAATGTTATTGTACATGATGATGTGGCATTGTGAGGTTAAGAAAAATGCATGTTATGTTCTACTAGTTAATGAAATACATGTAACAATAAAAAAAAGTATGCGAATTTAACCCATTTACTTGTTATTGCAGCAGACCCCCCTTTTGTGCAACAATGTCATCCTCCTCGAGACATGAGGAAGCATCATAATTTGAGATCACAACCACAAGAGGAGGAAGATAATGTTGATGGTCCTGTAAGCCTTTACCTAAATAAGAAATCTAAGAAAAACCTAAAAAAGAAATGATTTCTTAATTATGCTCTTTGATAAAAACTTGTTTGATTAACTTTGTTGCATAATGAAAGAACGTTGTTTTAAGTAATTATCTATGAATGTTGTGTATTAATATTGAATCATATGTCATTTTAATGAATATTGATATGTGTTAATGAATTCTTGATTAGTGTTACATATTAATGAATGCTATGTGATTGTATTGATTGAATGTTATAGTTCATAAATGGATGAATGAAGTGTGTAATTAGATGTTAATGGGGAATTTAGATTGATGTTAGGGGGAGGGGGGGTGAGGCCAGATGAGCTTCCACCTTCATGTGGTTGGCCTTGTTAAGTAGAGAATATTAAAGTATTCTCAAAACCAAGTGAAGCTCAAACTAACACACCCTCATTATTTAATCAATTTCATTCATTCTAGGTCTTTGCTCATAAGTGCATTTTGAATGTGTCATTGTTAGGCAACTATAAAAAAAAAACTAGAAGGGCCAATAGTCAACTTTCATTGTCATTGTATGGCATGATTCGGCTTCATTTTTTGTAAGTATTCTCATATTGAATGCATCAACCTCTCTTGGCCTTATGTGGATTATTTCTTTGGTTTGTGTTTTTGAGTAGGTAAAGTGTTAAATCAGATATAAGTTGGATCTATAAGTAGCATAGATATTCTATAGCCAATAGCCTAATACACCCACGTGAATAAATTTACTTGCTGTCCCCTTAGGATTTACTTAAGCAAACAATCCTTATGTGCTCTGTTGTTCCATTTTCATGTCAATGCAAAATCTTTTGAAAATGGCCCATTTCCTTGCAAGTTTTCTTGAAGTGTCCTACCCTGTGTTCTTCATTGTGTCACCTTGCTCCAATTCAAATCACACATGCTGAATCGCAAACCCAGGGAGATATTCAAGTTTTAAGGTCTACAGGAAACAAATTTTAAAATCTACCTAAGTGTCAAAAACCCAAAATGTTTTTGAAAATCCATGATGTTTTCGGTCTATGTGAAAACCTTCATTATTTTCGACCTTATGCCTTCTCGCTTTTCTGCACTTGTCTTCTAGCATCAAAAACTCTATGTGTTTTCAGTCTTTCACTGTGTCAAAAACTTTGTGTGTTTTCAACCTTAGTCTTAATTGCGCAAGTGCAATCGGTTGGTGGGACCTAGTTCTTCTCAGTTGCCCAGTGTGGTTAAAGTTTAGACATAATCGGTGGTTGTCACATGTTCACATGGTGAAGATGCACGATGTTTATCCTTTACACTTTTGCGATAGTCATTGGATTTTCTTGTGTGGGTGTGAAGTGGGTCCAGGTGGGCCCAGTGTTAGAAGGGAAGCAAGGGCGCATGTTCTTATTAGTTGTCACATGATCACATGTTAGGAATTTCTAACATGTGACCATGCGACTGGTTGACGTCTATCTTGTGGGGCCATTGGCGGAGAGGTGGCAATCTTATGGCCTTGTTACATGATCACAAGGGCCATTTTCACGGCTTGCAACCATGTGACAAGGTTCTTCCTTGCTGAGGCTTGGTGGCAGGTGGTGATGCACTGAGTTCTGGTTGGTTGCCGGTGTATCGAGGTGGCAAGGGGTTTGCGGTGGGACCTATCTGCTTGATGGTGATGTGTGCTCGATTCTCATTGGTCAGCATGGTGACTTGGTAATTTGTCAGTGGGGCCCGTGTTTGCAGTGCCCGAGCATGTTTGACATTTGTTGGTGAATGCTGGTGGTTAGTCGCATGTTCGCATAGCCTTTTTCAAGGCTATGTGATCATGTGACTTACATTTTGTGTCAACCCTATGCGGCGGCAGTTATGTGGTGGTCAAGAGTTGAAGTGTGTCACATGTTCACATGGCCCTTTTCTGGGCTATGCGATCATGCAAAAACTGTTTGGATATCACCGTTGTAGAGTTCGGGTGGGTCCACAATGCCTATGTTGCCAAGTTGTTCAATTTTGATTGGTTGCTGACTGGTGATGGGGCTGTTGACTTTTTGAGGGGCCCGTGACTATTATGAATTAAATGTGATCACCCGATTTGCCAGGAAAAGAAAGAGATCTACGACCATGTTTTAAACTTTTGGGGGTGACCATTGGATTTAAAATTCAAATTCTGCAGAGGGTTTTCTAGCGATAGAGGTACCAAAATTCAATGCTTTCATGGCCAGATTTGATTGGTTTGGTGGCGCTTGCTGTTGCAGTGTGGTCCAGGGTGCCATGAGTGTTTGCAGGGATGTTTTGTTGTGTGGGGAAGATAGTTTGTTGGCTCGAGATGTTTTGATGGTCTAGTCAGACTAATTTTCATGATGAATTTGTGATCCTGGGTACAAATTTGAAGATTTTCTTGCCGTGAGGATCATGCCTTATTTCTAACAGATTGGTGTTGGTTTTCCCTCTAGCATGTTTTTTGGAATTTTGTTGTGGTTAGCCGTTGTAACCCTAACCCTAGTCATCCTAAGCTTCATGCAATCTCTTTGAGATTCCCAAGGTGGCTAGTGGTATAAGTTGTTATTTTTTGACTGAGTAAGGGTTCTGAATTTTGTCAGTTCTAGTGGTTCCAATTTCTGGTTCCATGAGCGGTTTCTTCATGTAAACATTTTCATCCTGGTTGTATCAACATTAGGGAAAAACCTCATGTATCTTTTGCATATTGTCTATGGTGTTTTCTGAATCAACTTGTAATATAGGGATTTGAATCCACATACTTAATATAGTTTCTCATTCTTGGATCTCTCCTTTAGTTGTTCTTAATGAATTCTAAGTTTTCAGGCTCATTGCATTTGGTTGCTTATGTATATGTTTCATCTCTCATCCTTGATTTAGAATTAGGTTAAAAGTCTTTGAGTGAAGCATAGATTCATTTGGTTCAATCAGTAAGGATACTCATAAGTAGTGTAAGAGATGTTTAACTATGTTTATGGCTTGGATTCTCAGATGAATCTAGTAGTTGTCCTTGTGTTCCATGTTCACTTCAGGTATGATGCCCAATGGATAAGGCACTGATCTTAAGCTAGTATCCCTGTGCTGATGCAAAGTGTTGCATGGTTGTCTGCATCCTGTAAGAAACCCAATTATATTTAATATCTCCAATCCTGCAATCCCTCATAGTCTTGAGGTCACAAGGCCATTTTATACCCAATAGCAATTGAGATTCAATGAATGTCTGGTTAACATTTGGTAGTCTCTTTCTATCATTTGCTTTGTTTAATCCAGTCCAAAGTCCTAAAATGCCATAAGTTACTAGATTAGGTACACCCACCATGGTTTTGTAGAGCCAGAAGAGAAGAGGGCAGTCTTGTCCCTATAGTTGGTCTAGTTGCCTTGCAGAGCTCCCATACTTGGAACTAACCACTCCTAACATTAGTCTCAAGGCATATTGGCAGCCCTAAGTGGCATAAGCATTTTTGAACACCAACATGCTCAAAAATTAGTTGTTTTAGTGCTACAATTGTAGATGATTGTATACATGAATTCAATGACAAGAACTGAACATTTAGGCTCTATGATAATGCTTGTCATCCTTATATGGCAGGTAAATGAATCCAAGAAGGAAGCTTTAAGGAAATATTTGGAGTCAAGCGGCGTGCTTGATACCCTCACAAAAGGTCTGTGAAAGTTCTTCTTATATGATGAAATGCTGAATCTAGAAAATTAATTTGTGAATTTGCATCTATTTGTGAGATAATATATTAATATTCGTAGCTCCTCTTATATGATAAAATTCTAATTTTAGAAAATTAGTTTGTGAATTTTCATCCATTATTTTTGGATGCTTGAATGTTATGTTTGCCTTGTGAGGATTCAAATTAATTTGATTGATATGATCTTCAAAATGGTGTAGTAGTCTTTTAGATTAATGTGATTTGTATTATCATATAATATCTCTGCTCTTATAAACTACCTTTTTTCCATGTATGATTTATAGTTATTCATTCCAGTGTTCAAAAGATGAATCTAGATGATATCTTTGAGCAAAAGAATGAGGTTGCTAAATTTGTTGAAGAACTTGAAAAGGTTGATATATTCATATCAGTTTCATTTATTTATTGATGTGTATTGTCAATTGATTACTATAAAATATCTCTTAAATATCCAACAAGATGAAATTTGAATGTAGTATGATTCAATCATTCATTTCTATGCTTACAGGCTATGTCAAACTATGGATATGAGATAGTTCAAACACTTATTATGGATATAGAGGCTGATGTGAATGTCAATAAATAAATGAATGAAATAAACGCAGGAAAGATTTTTACATCCAATACTAAATGTCCTTTTTACCATGATATTGTTGGAGATTGATAGCATATACTTTTGCATTTTGTAAATGGGTTGATGGTATTCATTTATTTAAGAAAAACCCAACTCATTATCCTCAACTTTGTTCATGTTTTTGTTCTATATTTGTTTAGTTTATTTACCCAAAATTTCTCTCAATTCCACCATCATTCATTTCATTCTTTTATATCAGTTGCATGAATGAGGGTGGCAACACAAGAAAAAATAGAGGAAGAGAAAATTTTACAAATCAAGAGAGTAGAAGCTTTCCATATTTTATTTGTCAGTATGCATCAACACTTCCTTTTATGTTATATATGTATATTTTATAGATTTGTGTATTTATAATTTTAAAAGTTGTATGTAATATATATCAGGTTTGTTTGTAGCACCAATCATGAAAACTATTTTCTTGGCTATCATACCATCCATCTCTGTCAACAACCGGTTAAGGACTCTGTCTGTGGTACCCCCAACATCCCCAACACTACTTCCACACTGCAAACATGCAAACTAGTTATGGATCACTAGTCAAAGAGCCTACCTCAAATAGATCAAACAAAATTCCTACTCAAATATATTTACCATCCTCAACTTGAACTTCACTCATAAAAAATCAACACACCTGTGTAGCAATAGAATCAAGCTCGTCAAAAAATAGGACGCAAGGAGCTGATCCTCTAGCTTTATAAAAAATTTCCCTCACATTAGCCTTGCTCTCTCCAAACCACATTGTTAACAATTCAAGGCCCTTCACACTGATGAAATTGGCCTAAAATTTGTAAGCAATGGCTTTAGGAGATGGATTGCTAGCTGAGCCCAAAGTAGTATAGAAGTGCTCATTACAAACAGCCATAGAGTTTATAATCTCAGCATCTATTGTCTCATCTTCTAAGTCTATAACATCCATCTTTTCCCTAATGCACTAAAGTGTAGCCTCAGTACACAAAGAAGAAAGATCTTCTCCAACATATCCATGGGTATCCTTAGCAATATTTTCAAGATCAACCTGTAACAAGAAAACTAAAGATAAATAGATACTCCATCAAGAAACATAAACATTAATAAATGCTTTCAAAATCCAAGAATTGTTTAACATTAGATATAGAAGTTAAAAAAATAAGGCCCCAATATATGTACATCATCAGAGAGCTTCATATTCTTTGTATGGATGCGAAGCACTTCCAACCTGCCCACTTCATCAGGAACCCCAATATCAATCTCCCTGTCGAACCTTCCAAACCTTCTAAGTGCTGGATCAATACTATTTGGTCAGTTAGTTGCTCCCATAACAATAACATGGGCATGTGATTTAAGTCCATCCATAAGCATAAGAAGTTGAGAAAAATTCTCCTCTCAACTTCACTGTGGGTTTTTTCTCTCTTGGGAGCTATACAATCAATTTCATCAATAAGTATAATGGATGGGGCATTCTTCTTAGCCTCCTCAAAAGCCTTTCAGAGATTTCTTTCACTTTCTCTAGCCAAATTTGACATGATCTTAGGTCCATTGATATAGAAAAAGAATACACCAGTTTCATTTTCCATTGCCCTAGCAATTAAGGTTTTCCTAGAACCAGGAGGCCCATAGAGAAGAATACCCTTTGGGGGCTTCACACCAATAGATTTGAAGAGTTGTGGGAATCTAAGAGGAAGCTCTACCAATTCACAGATCACCAGTCAGAGCCTATCTCTCAAATAGTTCAAACAAAATGAAAAAAAAAATAGTTTCATGCAAAGAAGAGAAGATGGATTGCTAGAGCCCAAAGCAAACTGGAAAACAGAATGAGCAGGGACCTTCTGGCAACAAGCAGTAGAATGAGTGTGGACACCTGAAGATAAATATCTAGACTAATCAACGATTAGGATTTCGTTGGTGATTAGTCTAGATATTTATCTTCATTTTTTTTAAACACTCCACATTGCATCAATATTTTGACTCACCTGTGTCGAAAGTTTGGCCTAAAATTGACCATTCTGTGTCGAAATGTAGCATCATGGGTTCTGCATCCTAGTCAGATCCACTAAGTATTTTGACCAAATTTGGTCGAAATATGACCATCGTGAGTTTGGCATCCTGGTCAGAGTGACCAAAGTTTTCAACCCATAGTGGTTGAAAGATCGACCAATACACAAACACTTACTAATGTTATCTTTGGCCTAGGTTGCCCTCATTTTTGACCAAAAGATTTGATCATTCGACGGGTTCAGTAATGGGTCAATATTTCAATGCTAGTTATAGTGACGAACCCATTGGTCGACCATTCAACCAAGTTGGGTAGAAAATTCAACCAATAGTGTGTCAAAAAATGGTGCAAAATGTACTAGTGTGATGTCAAACCTTAACTGGTAAGACTGTTGCTATGTAAGAAAGTAATATATTTATTTGATTGTTGAGAAGGATTAGGGAAAAGTTGGTAACAATAGAACCTAAGGAAAGGTTGAGTTATCTTGATACTTCAATGGGTACTTGACTATGTGGCACAATGATAAGATAATGTATTGCTTATCTAAGTAATAAGTAAGACTAAACAACTAGGCTTAACTGAGAAAAAGTGAAGAAATATAGTTTAAGCCGAGTGATGTTAGTGTCGATCGAGCATTTAGTAATGACCGAGTAGTTGTTGTTTATTAGATCTGAGTTGTTGAAGTGTTTCAAAGTTTATTTTATACATCTGGACCTAAGAAAAACTAATTCACCCCCCCTCTCTATTGTTCTAAATCATATTAACAATTGGTATTAGAGCTATTGGTGCTTATAGAGAACAAGTTTAAAGGTACTTGAAGTAAATGATTAGGATGTATAAGAAGGATGTATTAAAGATATATAAGGAGAACTTGCCTGCATGACAGAGTCTAATGAAACTACATCTAGCTAGTATTGGTGACTCAGCAAAGTATTATATTGAGCATGACTATGTTACACTTGTTGCACATCTGACTGTTGACGAGATGAGAACTAAACAAGAGCACAATCAAGGAATGTTGGAGATTGCATCCTCCTTAAGCTATCCTAAATTTGAAGACATCAAAGATTGCACAAGTGCAAAGAAAATGTGGGACACTCTTGCAAACATCTATGGTGGTGACATAAACTTATTAAGGGAAAAATTTGAAAGCCTAAGAGGGAAATTTCATGAAATGAAATTGTGAGAAGGTGAGAATATTGCTCAGTATTGTGGTAGAATAAAAGAAGTTGTAAATGCTATTAGAGGAGATAATGGAACTATTGATGATGAGACTTTTATTGGAAAAATTTTGAGAACTTTGTGTCCTATATATGCCATGAAAATTTCAGCAATTCAAGAATCTAGATGTAACCCTAATAACACTCTCACTCTAGAAAGTCTTGTTGGTAAGCTTACTACTTTTGAGCTTTCTAATTATGATAATTTCACTGTTGCTAATGTTGAATCTACATTCAAGTCATAATTGGTTTTGAATAAGTCAAAAGAAAAAGAAAGATGCATTAGTGAGAGTGAAAGTGATAGTGACACTTCTGATGAAGAACTAGAGGATCTTCAAGCTTTTATGGCCAGAAGATTGAAAAGAGGAAAAGGAAAGTATAAAGGTAAACTCCCTATCATATGTTTCTCATGTAACAAAGTTGGTCATGTATCTGCAAGATGTCCTGACAAGGATGACAAGGATGAGGAAAGAGATAGCAAGCACAAAGATTAAAGAGAAGACAGAGGTTACCAAAGGTACAAGGACTACAAAGAGAAAGGTAATAAATCCTACTATATTGTTGAAGAAGAAACTGACATTGATAGTGATGATTTTGAAATTGAAGTAGTCTATGTCGCTATGAAAGATGAGTTTTATGAGGATGATAAAATTGCACTAATATCCTATGTGAGCAAAAATAATAAGTGGATTATTGATAGTGGTTTCTCACACCACATGACTGGTGATAAAAGTAGTTTGATACCTCATATCATTACAAAGGTAGAAGTCTTAAATTTGGTAATGATGCACCATTTCCTCTGAAGGGTAAAGGATTGATTAAGCTAAGTGATAAGATCACTTATGAAAATGCTTATTGGGCAGAACATCTTAACTATAATCTACTAAGTGTTGTACAGCTTAATAGCACTGGCTACCAAATGGAATTTCATCACAAGAAGGCTAAAATATTTGATGCCACTGGTGAACTGATTGGAAGTGGAGAATAGACAAAAGGTAATTTGTTCTATCTAGATCTATCTAAATAGACATGTATGATTGCACAACTTGATGATATATGGTTATGGCATAAGCGGCTATGTCATGTTAACTTTGATAATCTGGTAGAGATTAGTAAAAAGAAGAAAGTGAGAGGACTATCGAGATTGAAGAAACCTAATAATGTAAAGTGCAAACAATGTCAGTTGGGTAAGATGACAAAGTCTAGTTTCAAGAGAAATACTTTTACTTATGAAAATGCTTTAGATTTGGTTCATACTGACCTTTGTGGACCTATGGGTGTACAAAGCTATTATGGTGCTAGATATTTTATTCTTTTTATTGATGATTACACCAGAATGATGACTGTAATGTTATTAAAAGAAAAATCTGATGCTTTTTAGTTTTTTAAGTGGTATTTGGCTAAGGTTGAAAAGGAGATAGGTAGGAACCTTAAGTGTTTGAGATCTAACCAAGGTGGAGAATTCATATCAAATGAGTTCAATCTCTTCTGCAATGATAGATGAATCAAGAGATAGATGTCTGCACCTAGGACACCTCCATAGAATGGTATAGAAGAGAGAAGGGATAGATCTATCATGGATTGTACAAGGACACTAATGATTGAGAAGAATGTTGCACAAAAAGTACTACAGAGAAGTTTTAAGTACAACTATTTATACCCTAAATTGAGTACAAATAAAAAAAAGATACAAATGTTACACCTTATGAGTTATGGCACGGGTATGCACCTAATGTAAAGTACTTTAGAATTTTTGGGAGCAAATGCTATATACTAAAAGATAATAGAAATGGAAAGTTTGATGCTAAAAGTGATGAGAGCATATTCATAGGTTATTCCACAAAAAGAAAAGCTTACAAGTGTTTGAACTCTAAAACTAACAAAATTATGGAAAGTGTAAATGTCAAGATTGATGAATATGAAGAGAAAAATGTATAGGAAAGCAAGATGGAACTAGAAGATTATGGATATTTTGTCTATATAGAAGAAGGAGAGGCAAGTGACAAACCTACACCTAATGCAGAGTCTTGGGTAAGCAATTCTAAGCATTGGGGAAGCAATGTCGAGAGACAAGACGAACATGCTAAGAAACATGAGGTTGTTTCCAAGTATTAGGAAGAGGTTGCTGAGCATTCAAAAGATAAGTTTGACAATCTTATTGGTGAGCTTGAAGAGAAAGAAGAAAAGAGAGTAGAACCTATTTTGGCACAATATGTAAGGAGGCATCACAAACCTGAACAAATCATAGGAGACAAAGAAACTGGAGTTCTAACCAAAAGCAAGTTAAGAGACCCTACATGTTTACTATGTGAATTTGAGCCTAAGATAATAAGGGAGGCATTAGAAAATGAAGATTGGATCCAAGCCATGAATGTGGAGATAGACCAAATAGAGAAGAATGATATCGGGACTCTAGTGCCAAGACCATAAAACAAAAATGTCATTGGAAAAAAATGGGTATTCAGAAATAAGCTGAATGAACATGGACAAATCATAAAGAACAATGCAAGGATGGTATGGAAAGGCTATGTACAAGAAGAAGGAATAGATTATGGGGATACATTTTCCCTTGTAGCAAGATTGGAAGGAGTAAGAACTTTACTTGCATATGTTGCCTATAAAGATTTAAAGGTATACCAAATGGATGTCAAGTCTGCATTTTTAAATGGTATATTAGAAGAAGTGTACATTGAAAAACCTAAAGCATTTTTTGATCCAAACAAGAGACACATGGTTTGAAAACTAAACAAAGCACTATATGGACTAAAGCAAGCCCCTAGAGCATGGTATGAGAGGCTGCATAATTACCTGATACAGATTAGATTCTCAAGGACAAATGACACCAGCAATCTACACATCAAAGATGAAGAAGGTAAAGGAATCTTGTTAGAAAATATTTTTGTAGATGATATTATATTTGGTGGACAAGATGCCCTATGTAAGAAATTTTCAAATGAAATGCAAACTAAATTTGAAATGAGTATGTTCGGGGAGGTAAAATTCTTTCATAGTTTACAAGTATATCAGGTGGAGAAAGGAATTTTCATTACCCAGTCTAAATATGTTCATGAGATACTGAAAACCTTTTGTATGGAGGATTCAAGGCTAGTAAGTAATCCTATGGCTACTCAACAAAAAATGTCTAAAAATGATGATGTTTCTGAAGTTAACCAGACTTTGTATAGGTCCATGATTGGAAAAATGCAATATATTATTTAGAGCAGACTATATATTGGTATAGCAGTTGGGATTGTGGCAAGATTCTCTGCCAATCCTAAGGAAACTCACATGATGGTTGTAAAAAGAATAATGAGATATTTGAAAGGAACTGCAGATTATGGATTGTACTACAAGAAGCATGAAAGATTTGAACTAAGAGTCTATATTGATGCAGATTGGGTAGAAAATGTGGATGATAGAAAGAGTACTAGTGGTGGAGCTTTCTTTCTTGGACAGAGATTAGTTTCCTATACAAGCAAGAAAGAAAATTGCATTTCCCAATCTACAGCTGAAGCTGAGTATGTTTTTGTAGTAGTAAACTATTCAAACTTTGTACGGATAAAGAAATTGTTGGTAGGCATGAAAGAAGAGATCACTAAACCATTTGTCATCCACCATGACAACACAAGTGCTATCAACATATCTAAGAACCCACTCATGCACACAAAGACCAAACACATCGCTATAAAGTATCACTACTTTGAGGGAATTGGTACAAAATAAAGAAGTTAGAATGAAATATGTGAATACAAAGGAACAACTAGCAGACACATTCACTAAAGCTTTACCTAAAGAAGCTCATGAATATCTGAGATGACAATTAGGGGTTCTTCCCCTAATTGAGGATGACTAGTCAAGCTAGGAGCACTGCATCAAATGTGCTGCAAAGAGTATCTCAGAAATTGATGCAGAGAAAGGTCACACTTTAGGAGGAGCCTAATGTTGTGAAAAGTATAGTAAAGTTGATAATCAGTCATAAGCAAAGATGACAGAGGGAGAAATATTGTTATTGAACTAACAAGATGAAATCTACATCTAAAAGATGAATGTTTTAGTTGCTACTTTGGCATTATTGTCAAAGAGGGAGAAGAATAAGATGAAAACACATGGTGAGATTTCATGGAAGATCAACTAAGAGGGAGAGATTCAGTGGAAAGTAACAAAGAAGAGATCAAGTTGAAGTTACTATGTGGACGGTCATGCAAGCATGGCTAATGGATTCTAAATCAAAATGAAGCTAAGGATATTATAAATATCTCTGATGTACAAAAAAAATTTTGGACTGGTTGTTGATTCATGTGTTATTCATATGGTCTTGCCATCAATGCCAAAGAGGGAGATTGTTGGAAACTATAATTGAAGCAATTGTTGTATGGTCATTGATGTCAAACCTTAACTGGTAAGACTATTTCTATGTAAGAAAGTACTATATCTATTTGATTGTTGAAAAGGATTAGGGAAAGGTTGAGTTATCTTGATACTTCAATAGGTACTTGACTATGTGGCACAATGATAAGATAATGTATTGCTTATCTAAGTAATAAGTAAGACTAAACAAGTAGGCTTAGCCGAGAAAAAGTGAAGAAATCTAGTTTAAGCTGAGTGATGTTAGTGTCGATTGAGTATTTAGTAAGGACTGAGTAGCTATTGGTTATTAGATCTAAGTTCTTGAAGTGTTTGAAAGTTTATTTTATACATCTAGACCTAAAAACAATTGATTCACCCCCCCTCTCTATTGTTCTAAATCATATTAATAGCATAGATTTATTACTTGTTTTCTCAGTGCTTGGGGCCTATGAGTTTTGATATGGGCATACATGATGTAAATTTGGTCACTATTTTTCCTTCTTTGTGTATAGCCCATGAGTTATAGACTAGGGCATCATGTTGGATGTTTTTACTCACATGTTGTGTTCATTGCTTTAGCACCATGCTATACATCTATTCACTATTACACCCAGCTTCTTGAATGATTACAAATCCCATGAATAAGCTAGGGCATCATTTGATTTGTGTTTAATTGGAGTCTCTGGTTATATTGGTTACTACTTTTAGAGCCCATGATCCTCATATGGAATCATTGATTTTTTGGTTTTTTTATGCCCATTTTTTTCTCACTAATTATGTAGCCCGTGATTTTGATCCTTTGAAGGCTTGTAGCTTCATTACTTCATTAGATATGTACCTTTGTTAATTTCACTAGCATTATGCATCATTCTTACTTATACTTTAAACTACAGATTCAAATATACTCCATGCCATTGCATTAATGTATAGATGATGCATATTTGTGTACCTCTTTGTTTTGATGCTTTTCTCCTCTGATTTGATGATGATGTATGCCCCTTCCATTCCTTACTCATTTCTTACTCATTATTGCTCATGACTACCTTGTGCTGATGGGCATCGTGTGTGACTGTTGTGGGTGCATCATTTAGAAATAATGTCACACCAACACCAGATGAAATAACAACATCTGGTGTTATTGTTGTACTATTTGAATGATGTAGTCACAATAGTTACTCACCAAGTGTTCATAGAGACATAAATGCAATGATGCCCTAGCTCTCAAAGCTTGTGGGTCATCAAGCATTCCAAATGAAAAGATGTTGATGGGCATGGTGGGTTACTGTTGTGGATGAATCATTTGGAAATGATTCCATAGAAACACTAGAAGGAACAACAATATTTGGTGTTGTTGTTGCACTATTTGGATGATGCAGTCATAAACATGATTCAATAGGTGTTCATAGAGACATAAATGCAGCCACTTACTTCTTTTAGTATTGATCTCCTTTCTATGCTTTCATGCTTTATGTCTTTTCTATTCTGATAACCCTGACGGGTTTAATGTAGGGCTTCATTTGGATTATAGCACCTATACACTACACATGTTCCCGAGTGCACGTGGTCTATAGCATAGCTCCTTTTAGAAGTGTATGGCTTGACTATGCACATACATAATTGTAGCTGAGGATCAGTAATAGGGTGACAGGCATTTCTTAGATCCTTTGGATCTAGCCCCATCTTTTCCTTACTTGTAGGTTGAAGATCATACAAGAGCATACTAGATTGAACCCCGAGTCAACACTTCATTACTTCAAGCAATGTCTGGTACCTTCATTATTTATGATCATCCACTTATGTATATTTTCATTCATTCATATTCTTTTGAAAATTAGCTATACTCATATTTTTCTTGTGTTTGAGTCTTCCAACTATGATTAATTTAATGTTGTAAATCTTGACATAGAATTTGATATCAACCTATCATATATCCATTCCAAATGATATAAATTGATTTGAATAAACATACATGCCAACCATTTGACAAAATTTCCACATGAAATCTAGAGAAATACATTAATTTTATAGTGAATTCATGATTTATAATTTAGTTGTAGCAGCTCAATGTGTTTGAATTCAAGAATACCCCTTACTTGGTTTCCTACAAAGTGTTTGGCAAAATCTGTTAGAAAATTAAAATTTTGGTCAAAGTGTATACATGAGGGATGAGACACATAAGAAGCTATGAGAAGCTATACCTAAAGTTAAATTTACAAAGTAACATATCATTTATAAAACCTACCGTAACATGTCATTTTTTGTATGACATTTTTTGTCACAACTAAAGAGTTCTCACCATGAGCAAATAGAGTGACCATTTTCTACCAAAACCATAGGTGCAGATTTAAACATTAAGTACAACATGTCCAAATTTTTTTGCATATTTAAACATTAAGGATCATGTCATATAATACAAGGAAATTCAATCAAAATAGGGAGACAATCGCTAGATTGTTGTCTAACTTTCAAAGAGAAGGCGATGACAAATGTTACTGTCCATGCAAGAGTTGTAATGGCTTAAAGACAAGAAGAATCAAAATCAAAACAACAAAGAGACATTATAGGGAGAATGGTCACATTGAACGGGGGTTTGATTATCATCCAGTGGTAAGTTGTTTGTTTTACTATTTTCACAATTAATATACATATGAACCATGGAAGGAGGTTTGATTATCACATTAAGGGGGGTTTGATTATCATCATTTTTATATAGGTCAATCTCCCCAGTGTGAATATAGAGGAACATGGAGGTGTGAGTATTGAAGTTGAAGATCATGATCCTATGGAAGATGATGATCATGCACTAGAAAACATATTTGAAGATGATGGTATGAATGCATTGATCATTGACACATTTGGTACTGGTGCTGTTGGTGCTGATGATGATGATGATGATGATGAGGATTATGATGAGGATGACATTGAAATCATCCATGATATACCTCTACTTGAGAAGGAAAACATGGCCCTTTACGAAGGCTCCCAATCTACTCTTCTCTCTGATGTATTATTTTTGGTGAATTTGAAGGTTATGAATAGTTTATCCAACATAGCAATGTCACATATGCTAAGCTTTTTCATATATGTCATTATAGTCTATAAAAGGTGAAACATGTACCGTTAAGATTATTTATAGTAATGACTTATATTTTTTGTTGTAGATTGATAGGTTAGTTTCTATTACCACCATCAAATGTTCTCCCTTGCTCGTACCAAGAATTATGTGCCACTATGAAACATATTGGAATGGAGTATCAAACAATAGATACTTGTCCTAAAGATCATATTATTTATCATAAAGAACATGAAAATGCAACAGAATACCCTAAATGCCATATGAGCAGATATCGAGATGATCAAATGACAAAAAAGGTGCTTTGTAAGGTTCTTCATTACATCCCCATTATTCCACGTCTAAAATGATTATTCAGGTGCAATAGCATGGCATAATTTATGGATTACCATGCATAAGATAGAAGTCGACATGACATTATTTGAATGCTTGCAGATGGTTCATCATTTATGGATATAGAGGAAAAGTGGCCACACTTAAAAGAAGAACCTCAAAATCTCATGCTTTCTCTGGCAGCAGACAGTGTCAATCCGTATGGAGATATGAGATCTTTTTACTCGGTGTGGCCTATTTTTGTTATCAGCAATAACCTTCCTCCATGGATTTCAGTAAAGAGGAAGCACATTATGTTGGCAATGATTGTTCTAGGTATTTTATTATTTTATAGTTATCTACATGTAATTATAAGTCTTGGAGTGAAATGGCCATAATAATTATCTAATGTTGTTGTTAGTTCATAAAGGTAAGTACCAAGTGAAAGATATGAATGTATATATTGTGCCTCTTATTAATGAGTTGTTGGTGTTATGTAATGGTTTCACTATGTATGACATCTCTAGACCAATTGAACAAAGACAATTTCAATTCCATGCAATGCTTGTGTGGACAATTCATGACGCTCTAGGGTTGACACATTTATGTGGTATGTTATGGTGAATTCTAGTTGTATGTGATAATTCTAATTTTAAAAATCTACATATTTAATCCAATTGTATCATTTTCTTGTAGGTCTTCAAACAAAGGGAAAATTTTCATGTCTAATGTGTGGTCCAAAGATGAAATCTCATCATTCCAAAATTTTAAGAAAGCAGTTGTTTGATGAGTATAGACACTTCCTCCCCAAAAATCATAAGTATCAAAGTGCAGAAAAACATCTTTTCAATGGGAAAGAAGAGACTACTTCAAAGCCCCTAAGAATGACACCTCACCTATGGTAATTGGAATATAATAGAATTCAAGGTAATATCATTCCACCTAATAGTTGATGTTTGAAAATTATATATTTCAATTGTGTTTTGTTGGCTAATTATGTAGTTGATGATCTTGAAAGTCGTGAAGGGATCACTGACCAACTTCCAAAGGAACTAAAATTTTATCCCAGAGAATTTAGTAGGCTACCCTACTATGAGAAGCTACAAATTATGCATTTTTTTGATACTATGCATATTGGAAAGAATGTAACAGAGACACTGTAGAAAATATTAGATGGAAGGCATGACAAAGAAAAAATTGGCAAAATTTATAGCGACATTCAAGATTCCAATCATGAAATGAAAAATATCATTGAATCAAATAGAAATGGAGACCACATTAATGAAAGTGCTCTTCCTTGGATATTAATAGAGCAACAAAGTAATTCCATAAAAGAAGTCATACAAAATATTCAATTTCCTACAGGATTTTCTATGAATATAAGCAATCTCATATCAAAGAAAAATGATTTTGGGTCAGTGACACAAGGTAGGGGTCAAGAGGGGCCAAGAAATAGCACACCTCAATGATCCAAGCCTACTCAAGATGATGCAGAAGCCAAAAACACAATAGTGAGAGAGAGAATACCAGATCTTTCATATATTTGGATCAAATAGAATCATACATGTCAGGTTGTAAGGCCTTCTTGGTTACGACCTGATATTACAATGAAACTCAAAAGTCCTCAAACATGAAAGGATCTATTATAATTTCAATTCTAATTTCTACTATCTTCTAACTTCCAAAAACTACCCCTAAACCCTAAACCAACAACTACATTTATACAAGAGTCTACTGAACTGAGTTAGCCTTCAGATCCATAATCAACAGAAGGAATGGTCATATTTAGGACCACATGCCTCCCAATGAAATATTCCATCATTAAATCTATGACCCATAATAAATGCACAAGTCGGCCCGACAAGAACTCAAAATAAACTACTCGACAAACAAGGATGACTGACCAATAGACAAGTAATGCCGAGTGCCAGGGAAATAACTGGCAGCCTAGGAGATGATCGACCACACTCGACAACCAAAGGAAACTAACCAACTACCGAACAACTCAGCCAAAGAAGAAACTAAGCAATACAAAAAACTTCAAACATATTTTTGTTGACACAGGATTGCCAAGGACCCAAGATGCTCCTGCATCAGACACCTGCGGTTATTTTGAAATGATTCTTGAAATCATTTAATAGGCATGATCTGAGCTGAATCCAACTTACACTCTGAAATCCATGAACTATCTTCCATCGGTCTATTCTTCCACTTTACCAGATATTCCATATACTATTTTCCTCTTGTGCTTTTGCCAACTCTTTCTTTCAAAATCTACTCCACTTCTTCATTCAGCTTCTTAGGATATTTTGTCGATACTGTCATGTCTTCATCAAATTCATGATACTCATACAAATCAGCAATATTGAAAAGAGGTGATATATCCATATCATTAGGTAACTCAACCTCATAAGCATTTCCACTATCAAATTTCTTCAAAATCTTACAAGGTCCAAATTTCTTCATCTTCATCTTTCCATATGTGCCAATAGGAAATTAGCCTTTCTTCAAATGAACCATCACTTCATCACCAACATCAAAAGTCTTATATCTTCTTGATCTATCAACTCTGTCTTTGTATTTCTAATTACTCTCTTCCATCTTCAAATTCACATCTTCATGCAATGTCTTCATGTATTAAGAAAATTTCACTCCTTCAGCACTTCTTTTCTTCTCATTATCAATGTATCTCAAATCAAATATTCCTCTTGGTTGTGTGCCATTCACAATCTAAAATGGTGTTTTCCTAGTACTTCTATTCAATGAATTATTGTATGAAAACTCTTCTTGTGCCAACATAGAATCCCAACTACTTGGTGTGTCTCCAACTAAGCATCTCAAAAGATTACCTAAACTTTTGTGTGCAACTTCAGTTTGTCCATCAGTTTGTGGGTGAAATGTAGAACCATATTTCAGCTCAGTGCCAAATTTTTTTCAAAGGGTCTTCCAAAAATATCCAACAAATTTATTGTCTTGGTCAAAGATAATACTTCTTGGTAACCCATGCAATCTCACAATTTCTTTGAAGAAAAGATCTGCTACATGTACTACATCTAATGTCTTTCTACAAGGTATAAAATGTGCCATCTTAGAAAATCTATCCACAACAACAAATATGGAATCATTACCTCTTACTATCTTCGGTAAGCCAAGAACAAAATCCATACTGATGTCAATCCAAGGTTTCTCATGTACATCAATCAATACATACAAACTAGTATTCTAACTTACTCCTTTTGCAACTTGACAAATTCCACAACTTTTAACAAATTTCTAAACATATTTATACAACTACAGCCAAAAGTACTTTTCCTTCAACAAATTACATGTTTTGTCAATGCCAAAATGTCCAGCAAAACCACTACTATGTTTCTCTTTTATCAAATTATTTCTCATTACTCATCTCGGTATACATAACTGAATACCTTTGAATAACAAACCTTCCTAAATAAAATATTCATCCCATTTGGTATCATGTTGATCTTGTATAGGTGCTCTACACTTTCTCCATGGCTCAGAAAAATCAAGGTCATTTTCATAAGAATCCTTCATCTCATCAAAACCAAGAACTTGAATTTTTATCTTGGTCATCAAAGATCTTCTTCTACTCAATGCATAAACAACTTGGTTAGTGACTCCACTCTTATGTTTTATCACAAATGTAAAACTCTACAGATACTCAACCCACTTCATATGTCTCTGATTCAACTTATTCTAACTACCCAAATGCTGTAAAGCCTTATGATCAGTATACAACACAAATTCACTTGGTATCAAATAATGTCTCCATTTCTTCAGTGCTTGAACAATAGCATAGAATTCTTGATCACACATAGAATATTTCCTTCTACCATCATTCAACTTTTCACTAAAGAAAGTGATAGGTTTACCTTATTGACTCAACACAACTCCAATTGCACTTCCACTTGTATCACATTCTACTTGAAATACTTCACTAAAATTAGGTAATGCCAAAATAGGTAATTTAGAAACTTTCTACTTCAGGGTCTCAAAACTTTGATTAGCTCCATGTGTCCACTTGAATACTCTTTTGTCTCCTCTCATAGTTTTAGTCATAGCATTATAAATTGCACTAAAATTTCTAATGAACTTCCTGTAAAAACTTGCCAGTCCATGAAATGATCTTACCTCACTAGCATTTTCAAGTGTAGGCCGATTCAAAATAGCTTCAATATTTTCAGGATCCATCTTCAAACCATTAGCAGAAATAACAAATCCCAAATAGACAATCTCTTCTTTCATAAATGAACACTTTTTCAGATTTATCAACAACTTTTCTTCTTTTAATCTCTACAAAACTTTTCTAACATGCAACAAATGTTCTTCTCTAGTCTTACTAAATATCAAAATGTCATGCAGGTATACAATCACAAATTTACCCAAGAATTTCTTTAGAACTTCATTCATCAGCCTCGTAAAAGTACTCGGTGCATTAGTTAAACCAAAAGGCATAACCAAACACTCATACAAACCTTCTTTTGTCTTGAGAGAAGTCTTCCATTCATCACCTTCTCTGATTATGATCTGATGATACCCACTTTTGAAATCAATCTTGGTGAAATACTTTGCTCTAGTAAAACTATTTGTCATGTCATCCATTCTTGGTATATAAAACCTATACTTCACTGTTATCTTGTTGATTGATCTAGAATCGGTAAACATTCTCCATTCTCCATTATTCTTTGGTGCCAATACAGTAGGTACTACATAAGGACTCAAACTTTCTCTGATCAAACCTTTCTCTGGAAACTCTTGAATCTGTCAGTTCAATTCTTGATTCTCGGTAGGTGTTAACCGATGAGGTGCCTTATTTGATAAACTAGCTCTAGAGATTAGATCCATACAATGATCAATACTTCTTTTTGGTGGAAAACCATAAGCTACATTATCAAAAATGATTTCACTATACTTGTTGATTAACTTTTCAATCTCCTCAAGGACACTATCCCCTTTTTTCTTACTTGGCTTATTAGGAATTACAGCAAAACATACATCATTCCTTTTCAAATATTTCACAAACTTCCTTCCTTCCATCAAGGAAACTTTCATAGATGTGAAAACATTACTAACAGGTTCTTCCATTAATGGTAACAAGATTTGTTTCTTTCCATCAGCCACAATAGTAAACTTATACAATCTCCCTTCATATATAGCATGTCTATCATATTGCCAAGGTCTACCCAACAAAATATGACAACAATCCATAGGCATGATATCACACAACACCTTATCATAGTATTTTCCAATCTTCAAATTCAAATAACATTGTTCACTTACCAAGAGTGTATGCTCATCTTTGATCCATGAAATCTGATAGGGTTTCGGATGTTCCAGTCTTTCCAACTATAGTTTTGTGACCATCTCTTCAAATGCTAGATTCTTCGAGCTACCATTGTCAATGATTACCTTCCAAAATTTATCAAAAACTCTACATCTAGTCTTGAACAAAATTTTCCTTACCAAATCTTCCTTTTTGCTTTCATTCCATAGTGCTCTCCTAACCATCAAGCTAGTTTCCTTCTTAGGTTCATTTAATGGCTTTTCTTGCACTAGTGCATTTCTACTGCTACCCCGCCTTCTTAGTTACTTGTATATATTCAAATGATCTATGTCCTTCTTCTCCATAGTTATAACAAGTTCCTCAGAAACTTCCTCTACTATAACCACCACAGTAGCTACTGCCTCTACCTCTAGATGAACTTTCACCTTTCCACTCGATCTTGCCTTTGTCTAGATTTGTCTTTTTAGGTTCAGATCTATGAGTTTCACCATTAGATCTACCTCTTCCTCTAGGAAATCTACCATCTTGACCTCTCTATCTTTTCTCATGTCTCTTGTTCAATTTTTCCTCATCTTTCAAAGCAAATTGATAAGCCTCTTCAATGCTTTACAACTTAAGCAAGTTGATCTCTTCTTGAATGGAAACTCTCAAACCATTCAAGTATCTACCAATCCTTTCCACATCATCTTCATCATGTCCAAATTTGATATCCAATCTATAGAATTCCTTAGTATACTCTTTTACCCAGCTGTCTTTCTACTTCAAGCTTTGCATTCACCAAACTAGGTTAATTTGATAATCACAGGGTAAGAATTTTCCTTTCAATTTATTTACCATCTTATTCCATACCTTGATTTTTTCTTTACCCTTCCTCTTCTGATCCAATTGTATATGTTCCCACCATAGGGATGCATGACTTTTCAACTTAGTGCTTGCAATCGTTACCTTCTTATCCTCAGGAATGTTCTCATATTAAAAATATTTTTCCATCTTAGTGATCTAGTCCACCAATTCATTAGAATCCAATTTTCCACCATATTCAAGAGGATTGAAATGTGGTGTAGACTTCAAACTTTTCAATGCCTTCAAAAATCTTTCTTCACCTTGATCCATAATAGGTGCAGGTTCTACATTCGCCTGTTCTTCTTCAACTTCATCATCACTAACATCTTCAAGATATCTTCCCCTTCTTTGGGCTGTTTCAATTGGTTCCAATCTAGCAGCAATTTGTCTTAGCATATCTTCCAATCCTAGATCTACATCTCTCCTCCCTTAAACCACCTTGACAACCCTCTACAATTGTATGTCAGATCACAATCTACTACCCCACAACAATCAACTAGGGCTTCAAGAGGAACCATCAAACCTAGATCCACAAACCTAGATCAAGATCTAACCTTGCTCTGATACCACCTGATGCAAGGTAGGGGTCAAGAGGGGCCAAGAAATGGCACACCCTGATGATCCAAGCCTACTCAACATGATGCAGAAGCCACAAACACAATAGTGAGAGAGAGAATGCTAGATCTTTTATATATTTGGATCAAATAGAATCATACATGTCAGACTGTAAGGCCTTCCCGGTTATGGCCTGATATTACAATGAAAATCAGAAGTCCTCAAACATGTGAGGATCTATTACAATTTCAATTCTAATTTCTACTATCTTCTAACTTCCAAAAACTACCCCTAAACCAACAACTACATTTATACAAGAGTCTACTAAACTGAGTCTACTTTGAGATCTATAATCAATGGAAGGAATGGTCAGATTTAGGACCACACACCTCCCAATGAAAGGTTCCCTCATTAAACTTAGGACCCATAATAAATGCACAAGTCATCCCAACAAGAACTCAAAATAAACTACTTGGCAACCAAGGATGACTGAGCAATAGACAAGCAACATCGAGCGCTAGGGAAATAATGGACCACCCAGGAGATGACCAACCACACTCGGCAACCAAAGGAAATTGACCAACTACTGATCAACTCAGCCTAAGAAGAAACTGAGCAACACAAAAAACTTCAAACATATGTTTGGTGACATAGGATTTCCAAGGACCTAAGATGCTCTTGCATCAGTCAGGGATGAAAATGCATGATTGGCATACCTTCATCAAGGTAAGTCACAGTCTTTTATATTTACAATATATTTGTGTAACTTCATTCAATATTCATTGTATGAAATGATCAATGGATAATTGTTGCAATATTTTCTACCCCTATCATCCCAAAAAACTTTGACAATAATATCAAACAAGTGATATATGATTTTGGAAAATACATGAGGTAAGAAGTGATATTTGTTCAATATATCAAACAATAATATCAAACAAGTAATATATTGTAAAGTCTCGTATTTATATATTTTTGTTTCTAGAATCCCTTGTAGGTGGTTGTCATCTAAAGAAATACATAAAGAAGATATAAAATATTGGAAGAAAAGAATTTGTTCACTAATTTGTGAAATCCAAAAGTGTTTACTTTCAACTTTTTTCAATGCAGAAGAACACTACCTCATACACCAAGTTGAGTAGATTGAATTGTCTAGACCTGTACATGCTAGGTCAATGTGGATGGTTGAGAGACACTTGAAAATTTTGAAGGGTTTGGTATGACAAAGAGCACATCCTGAGGGTTCTATGGTTGACAAATATATGGTATACTAGATGATGGTGTACATTACTCAATATGTTCCTAATCTTGCATCAAAGACCCATATAGATTGCATTTGGGATCTCGACTCCATTAAAAAATTCAAAGGGGAGTACCTGGTAGGTAACGGTAGATTTAGGAAACTGAAAGGTAATAAATTATGAGATGTTATTATAGTTAATTAACTCTTAATCTTCAAAATAAATCTATTGTAAGTCATCTATTTACTTTTGTGTAGTTGCTAAAGAGTGGGATGCAATACATTTGTTTATTTCAAACAATCAAGATTGGATAACGGTATGGATTCAACAATGTCAACATTATGGTGATAGATTAACATGGAAATATATGTCTTCATTTGTTATACAAGCTCATCATAATGGAGATCCCAATGTTATACAAAAGGAATTATATTTAGCATATGGTTTAAGAGATTACCAGGTACTTATAAATTTGTTAATTAATCAACCATATGTTTCTTAACTCTTGATGCAATAATTTATACATGTTTGACATTATTTTAGGTAAAACACCACAAGGCTATGTTATGGAATGGTTATAAATTTTGCATCAAAAATTTGGATGACACGAAGAGAACATGTGATTCTGGGATAAGTGTAGTCTTCCAGGTGACTAGTATTTCATCTAGAAATGACTTACATCCTCGAGAGTCACAAAATTGATACTATGGTATTTTGGTTGATATACTTGACTATGAATTTAATTCCTTCAAACTAGTTCTCTTCATCGTGAAATGGTACAGACTACAACTCAATCAAAATGATCCCGATAGAACTATTATTAAACATGACAATGGATTTTAAATGATTAATACAAGGTTGTTTGAGCTAGTTGGAGAAGAGCCCTATGTTCTTCCAAGCCAATGTGAGTAGGTATTTTACTCAGAGGTTCCACATAAATTGGGTTGGTCATTTGTTGTTAGACATGATCCAAGAGGAAGGCCAATAAAGTATAATGTGATGGAAGAAGAAGATACCAAGGAAGAGGAAGAAGTAGAATATGATGTAGATGATGATCACAATCAAGAGTTAGTCGAAGAAGAATATGAAGAAGAAGACGATGATGATGAGGAGCATGATGATTATGATGCTATGAAAATGATGATGATGACTATAGTGGTGGTGATGATGTCATCAATGATGATGATCTTGATGATGAGATGGATGAAAAAGAATATCAATGACATGAATGAAATTTACAATTATACGAGATGTTTGGCATGTTTTAACATTTGTTTTGGGTTGAAATCTGCACATTTTCCACTAATATGCTTAGGGTTTCATATTAATGACATTTTTGGTTTTAGCATGAATATATAACTACTCTTATTCACCTTGTTTTATATCTCCTTATATGTTTCATCTTTTGTTAAGACAAATTTCATTCTAAAAGAGTGTATTTAATCTCTATATGCTTAAATAGCCTCACTAGTTAAGACTGTTCTCATTTCTAGTGGGCATGACAAGAATCAAATCACTTGAAAGACACCAGTATTTAGACATGCAAAAATTAGTGACATGATTGAGAAAATTACCTTTCTTTATCATTTTCTGGGGTATTTTTTTTATATCAATGCATTTAATCTAAATACTATCTTATGAGATTTTCTTATGATAATTTTGTATTTCCTTGCACATCAATGATGTTAAATCATAAGGGATTCTCTTTTTTTCCTATGATGGAGTGAGCTAATTCTGAAAGTATAAATAGATAATTTTAATAATGTATAATGTCCTTCAAAAGATGTAATAAAAACACTGGCAAGGAATGAGAGCTCTTTGATGAAATGCCACAATAGTGGTGTCTCATGAAATGTTGAGATGTTTAGTTATATCCAATGTTGAGATATTCAAAATATTGTAGGATAAAGGGATAATTTTAACAATGTATAATGTCCTTCACAAGATGTAATAAAAACCATGGAGTGAACTATCTTTTTCTGATTATATAACTATTATCTCTTGTTAGGTATCCCACACAGTCTCATGGATTGTCAGGTATAAGTCAATACACCCCATAGATTATTAATGTCTTTTACCATTTGTAAAATATCTCTCTCATTGCCACCTATCTCTCTCATTTCATGAAGTGCAGGTACCAATGGATAGGTATTTGTCAGATTTGTCTTCCTAGTGCGAGGAAAATGTAGGAATGGAAGAAGAAAGTGAGACATTTAGTATGTCTAAATCAAGGAGATCTATCAAAAGTCTCTTATAGAAAAGTTTTCAAATTGATGGAGTATATCGGACCTTGTTATGATTACAGTAGTTGGATGCATATTGTTAGATATAAAAAAAGTATGTGTAGGTATGCACTCGTGGAAAATTATATACAACGAAAAGACAGTGAACAAAGTAAAATACTAGCTATATATGTTAACCAAAGGCCAAAAGCATAAGGGAATATAATTGTAGGTTTTATAATCAGTACACGACCTGCGTCAACTAAGGAGCAACCCAATTTCATATTTGAGGTGCATAAGGGAAATCATGTAATTGTATGTACGATCAAATCAATACGTGGAGGTGAAGAGCTGCTTATCTATTACAATTTGAATCGCATAGATACAAAAAAACCCACTATCATGGACAAGGTGGTACATACTATGCACCATTTAAAATTGTTTAAAAATTAAAAAACTATCTCTTCTTTTAATTCAAGCATTTTGATAATTGTCTATTATTCAATGTAACTTAGAATAAGATCACATGTATTTTAACATGTCTCAATGATTATTTTTTGAAATACAGGGCTATAGTGTGGATCAACAACCACACAATACACACAATGATGATGGTTCTCATGGGAATTCTTCTTCCCGACAAGTAAAACTCATTGCTTTTGTACAAATGCACATACAAGAAAATGTTAATGCGTATTTTTTGTTATGTTTTATTCTTCACTACTATTGTGGATTGATTTTAAATAAAGTGCTAATAATATTGTTCCCACAAATGACTGCTAATCAGAAAAAGGGAAAGGAACAAGTAGTCCATGAGGAGCCACAGGATGAGTAGGATCTATTCATTATTGATTTTTCATCAGACGTTGATCTTGTGGTTGCATTGCAAAAGGTCCTTTGTGCAATTTTAAGAGATTTAACTTGATTGACGAATATTCAATGTAAGACTCCTAAAATACTGATGAGAGAGGATGACTTGGATCATAGTGTTCAGACTTATATATTAATTATTAATGTAGTTTTTAATTATAACAAAAGTTCAATAATGGTTTTTATAGTATACTCTTTTATTTATGTCATCAACTAAAATACATGTGTTATTTTTACAAAGGACGCTAAAAACATTAAAGGGCCATGCCTCAGATGCATATACTTTAGGTGGTTCAAGTAGATCACATGTTCTATCCTCCATGTGTGTTTTTCTTGAACTATATATTTTTTAATAGCCCTAACAATCTTGTCCATGGTTGTCCATATTTGTTTATGTTCTAAAAATCTTAGTCTGCAACACCTACTATTGATCCTATGTTGAGTATGTCACCTGCTACAAGGATTAGAACCATAGAGGTACTACCACCTACAATGTCGACAAAATGTAGCATGGCCACAAATGCAATGGAAATGCCTATTATTGGTAATTAGATTCCTCTTTTTTCTCTCTCATTTATCATGTGTTTATTTCACTTGAACTATTGTTTCTTAGGGGGCATTTTATAATATTGGATTCATTTTATGTAGGAGGCAATGAGAAAATTCATGGATGTACTTGTGTTAGATGTATGGGAATAATAGAGAATTGTGATCAATTGCTCGTGAACATTGAAGATGGACTTCCTGTGAGAGTATCCTAGCTTCCAAGTACTTTAAACATTGATCCCTTATTTTACTATACAATCTTATACTCATAATGTAATGCACTAACCCCCTGTACAATCCCTTGTAATAACTAATAATCCCATTATTATTTTGCAAGGAATAATCTATTTTATGAAAAAACTTAATGATTAATGTTTGTGCATTTTCAGGCCGACCATACGCACATGGTATCATATTTTGATTTCATTGCTAGATCATATTGCCTTTCATCCCTTTCTTCAAGTATATTAAAAGGTAGCTTCACTTCATTTATGAATCTAATATTTTTTTTTCTTAAAGATGGCAATTACAATATAAAGAGTTAAAGGATAAACTCATTGAGTCTATGATAATTTTTTTTGGACCCAATGCCTTTCAAAGAATTAGGCTCCTTGAGAAAGCGACCCAAGCTTTGAAGTATATTAGGGAAAACTACATGACTTAAATAGAATGCAACCCTTATTATGAGCGGCCCCCCTATGTTCCTATTAATGAGTGGGAGAATCTTAAAAAGGATGCAATTGAGAGATGTGCAAGACATGGTGGACAAATAGTATCACCCGAGGAAAGAAGGTACGTGATAATCTTAATAATGAAATTATGTACTATTTACTCTTTGTACTTATGTGATCTAACATATTTCAAATATCACATAGGTTGCCTGACACATCAAAGGCAACAAAAGAAAGAAAACAAAAGTACATGCAACACAAGCTCAACTCGGGTGGATATTCAAAACTTGCTGCAACGAATTGAAGTAATAGTAAATGGAAAACCCTATGCAAATATTTATAAATTGTAATCAATTTAGTTTTGATGAAATTCACTACAATAAAAATTCATGATACGAAGCAAAAATGTAGGGCTTGGAGTTCAAACAAAATATTTAGAACAGGACAAAAAAGTAGGATACAAACAAGGCTATACGGTCATGGTTGAACGATTCTAATCAATGAGTGTGCAAGGTTCTTCTAGTGGATCTATCAATCAGGTAAATAAGCCAATTGATTTTTATTTCAATTTGAAATACTTTACCAATTACTGTATTTGATGTTAAGTTCCAACATAAAGTGAATATATTTGTTTTAAGTAAGGAAACAATGATTATATATTTGTTTAAAAACTTTAAAGTGAATATGTTCACATGTATTAAACTAAATGATTAACATTTATCATTATTTTTCTTGTATTTATATGTATATATTGTTGATAAATGCACTAATTATTTACATTGGAATGCAACGTGTCGATCTTGAAATACCATCCAAGCACGACGGAGGTGTCGATTTGAATGTGTATTGTAGTACTCAAGGTATACATTTTCTATTCGAATTTTGATTATTGATTTATTAATACAAGTAAAAATTTTAAATTGAATTTGGCGTAGTAATAAAAATTTAATTATAATGTGTTGGGATTAATAAAACATTTTGTATTGCAGTTGCAAGGGATGTAGAGGTTATTCCCAATGAGCATGTTGAGGTTCAAGCCGTTGGGCAAGGAAGATGTGGTTGGACAAGGTAAAGAGCATCACGTTTATGTTTTTTAAAGTATTGAAATGCTTGTAATAATTATGATAATATGATTTGAATTTAACCATTTTATTTTTTATTGCACAGGAGCTGCCTCTGTAAAAAACATTCAGATCACATGCATGAGCGAGAAGAAATGATGATGCTGAGATGGATATGCCTCTGCAACAATATAGGGAAGCAGAGAAAAAGAAAATTTCAAAAAGAAATGATTCTCATTTATGCAACTTATTTGATATTGACGGATTTCTATGTCTTGATGTTTATTTGATAATGATTGATGTTTATGTCTTGATGTTTATGATTGATTCTCATTTATGCAACTTATGAATGCTAATGAATGCGTGTTAATGAATCCTAATTAATCTTATATGTTAATGAATGTTGTGATAATTCATGAATGTTACATTTTATTAATAGATGAATGAATGAAAGAATTTTATATGTTAATGGGGAATTAGAGTGATGTTAATGAGACCAATACACCAAGAAGTACCAAATGATGAATGCTCAATTGTTGTAATGGAAAAGTATCAGAAATGTCCATTTCTAGAACTTGATTTTCTAGTCTTAATGATTTTTCTATAGTCCTAATGATTTTTCTTATTTCTTGCCATTAGAGCCACTTCATATGCATAGGTGATGAATATGTAGATTTGCCTAAGCAGTGCTGGGAGCTGACCTAGCAACACATGTACTATTGTGAAAATCATCACAAGTCCATTTTTTGTTGCGACGTTCATAGTGGTTTTTGGTCAAATTTGCATGTTTTTCACCTGTTCATATACCAAATGATGAATGCTCAATTATTGTAATCACAAAGCATTAGAATCGTCCATTTCTAGAACTTGATTTTCTATAGTCTTAATGATTTTTCTATAATCCTAATGATTTTTTTTGTAGTCTTAATGATTTTTCTATCATCCTAATGTTTGTTGCTCTTGATAAATTAGGCCTTGAATTTGAATTTTTGTTCACTATTTTAATTTAGCTTGATATTTCATTCATTTTTCATATACACAGAGACTACACATGTTGATAAAAAAATGAGCTAATTTGATTGTTCATTGTTCATGATTGTAAATGGTCAATATTTATGATGGTACTCCTTGGTGTATTCCATTTAAAAATAATCATGTTTCTATGACTATGATAAATATCCCTTTGTGTTGACAAAATAGAGTTGACAAAATTAGAGTTGACAAAAAGGTTGTTCAGTGTCTATATCTACACATTGCAAACAAATCATCCTTCTTCCACCAACATTCTACAAAATTATTTTTACAAAATTGGCCATGTTGATGATGATTATTAAGAAGATTTGAAAATATTTCACCAATCTGAATTAGATCAATCATCATTTTCACATCTTCATCAATCACCATCATCCATTTGGTGACTCACTTGGTTCAAACTTATATAGTAAGTATTAATGTAGTTTTTAATTATAAAAAAAGGTTCAATAATGGTTTTAGATGTTAACTGTGACAATCTCTTGGTTTCAGGCAATGGAAAAGGAGGGGCCTAGTTCAATATGCAATCTCAATTCATATGCATAGGATATTAGGTCGAGCTTAAAGATGCAATAGGTTTGCATTTTTATAGAGGTCTTTAATTATGTATTTGCTGTTATTGACCATCGCAAACATTGTAATTTTCACCTATTAAAAAAATGTAAACATTCTAAGTGTTCTCAGCTCCACCTGTTATCCATGCATATTCTTCTAGTTGTGTTGCATGTGCATTCTTGATTCAAAGTGGGAAAATCTTATTTGCAATGTGAGGGAGAGAAGCCAAACACATAAAGAACATGCACATAAATACAATAGTTGAAAAACATATTTTTAGATATCACAATAGCTGAAAAACATAAATGTAGATATCATGGTCACAATTGTTTGGAGACACAACATAATTGAATGTTATACCGAGATGATGCAACACAACCACTACTCCTTTGGTTCTAAGATGACAATACAGGATCCAAAAACCATAGATAACGAATAAATTAGGAGAGCGGAGGAAGGCCGTAATGAACAAAATATTATAGGGTCCCTATATTATTTCATTCACTCTCTAAATTTATTCCTTATCTTTTATTTTTGGATCCTACGGTGTCAACTTAGAACTGGAGCACTAGTGGTTGCATTGCATCATCTGGGTATACCACCCAATTATGTTGTGCCTCCAAACAATTGTGACCATGATGCCTACATTTATGTTTCTCAGCTATTGTGTCCTAGGACTACTTATGACCCTTTACGATCCGTAAGAATATATCTTAAAGGTCTTAAAGTGTCGTAAAGGGTCATAAGAAGATCCTAGGAGGGGCCAGATGAGCTCCACCTTCACGTCATTGGTCCTATTAAGTACAGAATGTCAAACTATTATTGAAACAAAGATAAGCTCAATAATTTAAGGTCTCACTCCATGTACGACAAATATATATATATATATATATATATATATATATATATATATATTATATATATATATGCATATATAATATATATAGATATATACTATACATATATATATATAAATATATATGTATATACCATATATATATACATATATATGCATCTATATATTATATATATACATATATGTGTGTGTGTGCATCTATATAGATATATATATATACTTATACATATACATATACATATATATATATATATATATATACATATACATATATATATATATATATATATATATATATATATATATATATATATATATATATATATTATATATATATATATATACATATATGTGTGTGTGCATCTATATAGAATATATATATATATATTATAGATATATATATATATATATATATATATATATATAGATATATATATACTATATATATATATATATATATATATATACATATACATATACATATATGTGTGTGTGCATCTATATATATATATACATATACATATATATATATATATATATATATACATATACATATACATATACATATACATATACATATATATATATATATACATATATATACATATATATATATATACATATATATATATATATATATACATATATATACATATATATATATATACATATATATATATATATATATATACATATATATATATATATATACATAGAGATATATATATATATATATATATATATACATAGATATCTATATATATATATATGTACATATATATATATATGTACATATATATATATATCTATATATACATAATGTACATATATATATATATGTACATATATATATTACTATATATATGTACATATATATATTACTATATATGTCATATATATATATATGTACATATATATATATGTAC